>CM075961.1:155100568-155678068 GCA_038048745.1 Coluber constrictor foxii | reverse complement strand
GCCTGGAGACTAAAACATAACAAAGAACGATTGCAGGAACTGGGTATGGCAAATCTAGAGAAAAGAAGAACTAGGGGGTGACATGATAACAGTATTCCAGTATTTGAACGACATATTTTCCAAAGCACCGGAAGGCAAGACAAGAAGCAGTGGGTGAAAACTAATCAAAGAGAGAAGCAACCTGGAATAAATAAAGGACAGATTCTACAAGTGAGAAAAATTAACCAGTGGAACAGCTTGCCTTCAAAGGTTTTGGGTGTTTCATCATTGGAGGTTTTTAATTTATTTATTTATTTATTTAGCCTATGGCTGGTCACACACAGTATTAAAACACTTCATTTTTACAGGTTAAAACAATAAAAACAATAAAAAAAAGCAGTAAGAAAACCTAAAAGGAAAACAGAAATAACATTTCAGAGTTTAATGTTGAGTTTGGAGATCCAGTCAGTAGCTGCTGGTGTTATGCAGAGGAAGTCCCTAGAATCTCCTGGATACCTTCTGTTAGAGCATTCCCTCACTATATGCTGGATAGTCTGTTGAGGGGCCCTGCAATCACATTGTGCTGAAGGTGTCTTTCCCCATTTATACAGGGAGTCAGCACACACCCCATGAGCTGTTCTAATTCTGTTATATGTCACCCATATGTGTCGGGCTAGGTTAAATCCTGGAGCTATACTGTTAGGATTGATATGTTCAGAGATACTTTTTTTAAAAAATTTGATTTATATGCCACCCTTCTCCGGAGACTCAGGGCGGCTTACAATGCGTTAAGCAATAGCCTTCATACTTTTATATATTTATACAAAGTCAGCTTATTGCCCCCACAAACTGGGTCCTCAATTTACCCACCTTAGAAAGGATGGAAGGCTGAGTCGACCTTGAGCCTGGCTAGGATTGAACTCAGAGAAATTACAGGCAGCTGGTGTTAATTGCTGCCTTTAGTAGGAGGCATTAGCCCTCTACGCTACACAGGCTCCTTTGGGGGAAATAGCTACTCCACGCTTCCAGCCACTTTTGTGTGGTGTTCGGCCATTAACTTAAGCGCTATCAAGAGTGGTAGATTTCTCGACTTTAATTGGCATCTTAAGAGATCAGGAATATAGCCATGTATGGATAGAGAGGAATTTAACAGGTTTTTAAGAAGAGACTGGATGGTCACTTGTCTGAAATGGTATAGGATCTCCTGCTTGAGCAGGGAGCTCGACATGAAGACCTTTAAGATCCCTTCCAATTCTATTCTGATTGATTAGTATATACGCATCATAATAATGTATTCATTTAAATCAACATGAACCAACCAACTATATTAACAGATTAACAGAGTTAGAAGGGACCTTTTAGGTCTTCTAATCCAATCCCCACCCCCTGCCACCAAACTACACTATTTCTGACAAATGGCAGTCCTGTCTCTTCTTGAAAGCTTCCAGTGATGAACTACATATTGGAGGGCATCTCCCACACAGTGTTGGAGGGAAACTCTTAATGCAGAAATCTGGTCAAAGATCATAATGCATAAACTTCCAGATCATTGTGTGTTGGATTCGGCATAAAATGGGGAACTCATTCTTAATGTAGTTGTTTGATAACACTTATTTTCCACAAGTTTTTTTTTTCTCAGTGTATTCCAAGATGCTTATTATGTGGAGATTCTCATGTGCCATGATTACATTGAAGAGTTTTCTGCCCTAGAAAATTTTCTTGGGACAATGACACACAAAATAAATATTTGGTATACAAAATTCATGAAGCAATGCTGCTGTGAAACATTTTTGACCACCCTGTCTCTTCCTCACCTACTCCCCATTTACAATGTCTCAGAATAAATATTTCTAGCTTGATAGATTTCCAGCTGACTTCAATAAAATATTTCTGGAGATATTTTTAAGGTTTTTTTTTTTTTTTTTTTTTGCAGTAGACATCTACACAGTACAGCATTTACAAGCCATTTCAACAAGCCAATCTCTCAGGAGTGCTTTAAATGCAGCCTTCTGAATCCACGAGGAGGAGTAAATATTACAAAATTAACAGAGCGATCTTATTAATTCATTAATATAAACTGCAAATGGGAAGCTGCATGGACTTGCTAAAAGTTATAAATTAGTTCTTCATGAGATGGGGCATGATAATCGTGTGGGATGTGTCCAAAGCAGAACTTGCAATTTGTTTATACAAATGTGTTTATACAAATCTGAAATATATTTTTATAAAAATGTCTATGAAACATTAAGCATGGTGCTAATATAACTGTTCTTTTTTTCAAACTATAAGCCCTGAATCTGTCAGGAAACAAACTAAACTAAAGTGGGAGGTCACACTTTATAAAAATCTGATCAGCCCTATAGCAGCAGATGGGAATTACTCTTGAAACTCACTCCCAGTATGCTCTGCATATTTTTAAAAACTTATTTATTTATTAAATTTACATGGCACTCATCTCAGTGTCTAGTGACTCTGCACAAAAGTCAGCGAGTACTCATAGTATGCAAAGATTAAGAATCTCTGTAATTTATTGAACACAAAATCGACACAAATTCATTCATTTTGCATGGTGTTGCAAAATGTGGGAGTCCTTGCATCAAGGCACAAAAAAATGATATGAGTGAAGGAGTCATGCCAATGTTCAAATGTTATATGTTCCTGGATTACATATCAGTGCTGACTTTGAATGTAGGTATAAACATGGAAACTGATATAGCATTTGGTGTGTATGTGTGTGCACACGAGACCATCTCAGCAAAGCAAAAAACAAAAAACAAAACTGGCATCACTTGGGGAAATTGAAGATTGTTTCTGATTTATGCAAAGACTCAACGTAATTCAGATTTGTCATTAAACTCTCCTCTTGGAGTTAGATCCTATTGAAACCATGCCAAAACCTTTTTGAAAAATCACACTTCCTTGCATGCTTTGGAGAGGAGAAAAAGAATGAATTCTTCTGTTGATAAGGCTACTCACAACTCGGTGTCACCCTTGAGATCAGGCTAAAATCAATGGTCTTGCTCCAAATCTTTTGGGAACAGGATCATGGGAAACGGCTGCTCAGATGGTGAATGAACGGTATAAGTGTAAAGCAGACAAACTGGAGATAGGCAGAGATTTTGGATATGCTTCAATAAAGGAACACTGTTTAATTAAAGAAACCAACTCTAACAGCCTGAATCACCCAGATAGATACCACAGGAGATAGGCAGATCCTTAGATAACTAAGCTCTATACCAGAGGTGAAATCCAGCAGGTTCTGACAGTTTCTGGAGAACCAGTAGTGGAAATTTTTAGTAATTCAGAGAACTGAATGAACTGAACTCGCTGGCCCCTGAGTGGGATGGGAATGAAGATTTTGCAATATCCTTCCCCTGTCATGCCCACCAAGCCATGCCATGCCCACCAAACGACAGAACCGGTAGTAAAAAAAATTGAATTCCACCACTACCCTATACCATGTATACTTTGTAGTTCATAATCACCACCTTTAATAACACCTGGGAGCAAAATTAATTGAGGAGCCTGAGTAGTGTAGGGGAGTAATGCCTCCTACAAAGGCAGCATTTAAGATCCAGCTGCTGAATTACTGGCGAGTTCAATCCCAGGCAGGCTCAAGGTCGACTCAGCCTTCCATCCTTTATAAGGTGGGTAAATTGAGGACCCAGTTTGTTGGGGGCAATAAGCTGACTTTGTATAAATATAAATATACAAAAGTTTGAAGGCTATTGCTTAACGCATTGTAAGCCGCCCTGAGTCTCTGGAGAAGGGCGGCATATAAATCAAATTTTAAAAAAAAAAGCTATCAGTACCACTTTGTACCATTTCAGCAAAGCAGAAATCTCACATTACCACACCATGCCGTGCCTGTAACCGTCTGTGCTGTGCATTCTGGACCAGTTGAAGTTTCTTGTGGTCTTTCAGTAGGAGGTGTGAGTCCAAGCAGTTATGAAGATTGTGCGTTTCCCTTGAATGGGGAACTGCAACCCCATCCAAAATAAAAGAAATGCAATATCACTGGCCCCAAGACCCATACCCATTTGATTTTTGAAGGGTTGAGTTGGAGATGGTTCATTCCCAAATAGGCATGAACAGCTTCTAGGTACTGAGATAGGAACTCAACAATCTTATAGCAGCCCAAAAATATAATTGGGTATGGGCTATTGGTTTGAGCTCCAAACTTGGCAATTTGGTTGCAAATATTTTGTCACCATTTGAGATGTGCTCAACTGTGACACTACAGATCTTTAAATATTTTATTATGGGATGCAAATTAGTCTGAATGTTGTTTGTTGCGATAGTTTATTTATTTATTTATTAGTTTGATTTATATGCCGCCCTTCTCTGGAGACTCAGGGCAGCTTACAATGCTTTAAGCAATAGCTTACATACTTTTGTATATACCTGCTTAGTAGGGCTTTTGCCCCCCCCCCTCCCCAGCAGTGTTCTTTTTTATACAAAGTCAGCTTATTGCCCCCACAATCCGGGTCCTTATTTTACCTACCTCAAAAGGATCAAAGGCTGAGTCAACCTTGAGCCTGGTGAGATTCAAACTTGCAGTAATTGCAAGCCGCTGGTGTTACTTAACAGCACTTTAATCTGCTGCGCAACCAAGGCTCTTCTAAACTCTAGTTCTTCTAGTTCTAAATCAAGGTCTGATTTCGAATTGCTGATTGGCTGGCTGTTGTTACTGGGCTATAATTTAGTACTGTCTATGTAATGCAGATTAGGATTACAGTTGTTTATCTGGGTGCTTCTGAGTCATAGTCCGGTTCGGCTTGTTTCATAGTTTGAGTGGCTGGCTGTTGTTACTGAGACATGGTCCAATTTCTTGTAAGCCGATGGGTTATAATTTTGTTGCTGCAAAGTGGGGTGCCTGTTTGTTTGTTTTAAATGCAACCTCCAGGATCATGATTGATGCAGTTCTTTCAGCTGCCGGTAGACTGGGTTGATGTCCATATGTCTGTTCGTTGACTTATTGGTGGAAAATCAGGCTTCAAGAAATTCCCTTTCTCTCCTTGATTTCGCCTGGGTTACAACTGTGGCCTTGGTTAGATCAAATCTGTGACCTTCTGAATCTTCATGGAATGACATGAGGAATAGTGGGTCATGTCTTTTGATAGTCAGAAAGTTTTTGTACAGTCCGGTTTTGTGCAGTTTGGCTGACTTAGTTTGTTTTTTGAAGTTGCTGCACTAGTTTCAGAATAGGATGCTGAATACTATGATAATTGGGCATCTATGGGTGAACTCATCTAGGAGTTTTATGTTGATATTGAATAGAAAGGGATAAAGAGTGGATTCCTAAACAACACCAACTAAAATGGGCCCACAAGGAAGGAAAGCAATCATCATAAAAAGTGTCCTTTAGTAATATGTCCCCAAACTGTTGGAAATGTAAATGAGTACCAGGCACATACTACCACATGTGGTGGACTTGTAAAAATGCAAGGAAACAAATTCATACGTGGATAGAAAAAATGGTTAGACAATGTATAGAGTTCAAGCCAGAATTATTTCTATTAGGCATTATATCAGATGGCTATGATAAAGGGACAATATACCTAATATTACACATCCTGACCACAGCAAGAATGGTGTATGCACAACAGTGAAAGAGTGGAAAAACCCCTTCAGAGGAGGATATAATAAGGAAAATACTAGTCTGTGCAAAAATGGATAGACTAACATTAAAAATAAAAGACAAAGAAGAGACAGAATATTATGATACATGGAAAAGATTCTGTCAATGGTTAGAAGCACGGGGTGGAAGTTGGGATATGAAAAAATTAGGTTAGGTGGACTTGAAAAGAGATACTATATATATGCATCATTGTATTAGAATGAATATGATGGTCAAAAATAACTGTGCAACACTAGCACTGTTTAAATAGTATATATGTTATGTGTTTTCATTTTGGTTTTCATGGCAAGTGAAATTCCAGGACAATCAATATTCTGTATTCAATATATATTTATATATAAATAATAATATATCTATTTTCTTATTTTTGTAGGTTAATGTGTGCATTTCTTTTTAGGCCAGGTTTTTCCTACATAACTGAGATCTTTTGGAACCACTACTAAGTGAAATCACAATTCACTACATTTTGGGCTATTCTCCTTATTATGGTTGCAAACAGATTTTAGTGTTGCATTGTGGGAGCCCACTGGGTTCTTCTCTTCATTATGGTTGCAAACAGATTTTAGTGATGCATTGTGGGAGACCCAGATAGCTATTTCTGGCTCATAAGCCGTCGTCGGTGGGCCATACCCATTTTACATATTTACATATAATATATATATATATATATATATATATTTTAAAAGTGCCCTTCCTTCCCAACCTCTGAGTCAATCCAGTGGAATATGGTGTTCCACAGTATCAAAACTGTGACAACGGGATTAAGGAGTACAAGGATGGATGGTCTATCTTAATCCCAAGCATTGCCGCAGTCATCTATAAGCATAACCACACTGTGAGCCACTCTGTTCTATTGCTTCCTGCTTATTATTTCCAGTGATTCTGGAAATAACCTGAAGGGGAGGTTCATCTTCCATTCTCAGGTGATGATGACTTTCTTGGAAATATCCAAGTGAAAAATACCAAAATACCTTTTCCACTGGATGACCTTTACCCCGATCCCTTTCCTAAGACTGTCCTGTCATTCATGAATTTCTGAGAATGGACACTTCTGAATGGATAGTTTGATATGTGCAAGATTCTTCGCTACAACGAAGTGAATATTCTCATGATTACTCCTAGGAAAGGGCTACAAGAAGCATAATGTTGAGTTTTTGAAGGGGTGAGGAAGAAAGAAAAGATGGAAGCCGTTCAAATTTTTCATTTGAAGTTAGATTGTTTTCAGCTGTTAACGATAAAACATAAATGTTTTTTTCTGAAATCAAATGTAACTCCTGCTTAACATACAGGTACATACTTCATCGTACTTTTCTTGACAACAATAGAGAAATGTGTTCCTGTGGCCTTCTGATATTTTTGTTTCCTCCAACTTCCCAGTCAAATCTACAACTTTGATCTCTCTCTCTCTCTCTCTCCATCCATCCATCATCTATTTTTTGCTTCTATAAATAACTCAAACAGACGCAATGCTCCTTTCGTGTCCTATTTTTCTCATCAACAACAACCCTGTGAGGTGGTTGAATGAGAGTGAGTGAGTGAGTGACCCAAAGTTAGCCAGTTGGCTTTCCTGGTTAAGGCAGGACTAGAACTCAATGTTTCCTGGTAATTGGTCCAAAGTCATCCAACTGGCTTTCATACCTAAAGGTGGGACTTACTGTCTCCTGGCTTCTATTCTGATGCTTTAACTACTAGGCTAAATTGACTCTTGGTGGTACCTCATCCTTGTATTAACCACACCCAACACGGCTTAGCTTTTTTGCAGATTCTTCAGAATGATCTGAACAAATTTCATTGGGATAGAGGAATCATATGCATAATTACTTCAGAGTATATTTCCCCAGGGTCAGTGAAATGCTCTCCTAGGTGATGTGTTTACCATTTCAATAATATACATGGAGCTTAATTTCCATGGAGAAACCACTAGGGAATCTGTAATGTTTTACTTTTAACTGGCCTATTTTCAAAGCAATTAAAATTTACAGTAAGTCTAGAAACAACTAAATTTAGAAGCATTGGTCAGGAACCTATAATCAATTATCCTTATGGTCACACCATTCTGGTTGCACAATCATGTCATTTGTTTTCTAGGAAATTATTTTCTGCAATATAATGACATCTAAAAATATAGAAACTCTGCGAACAGAAACCAGATGTCCTGAACGTATAATACCTTTTCCTTTTTCTCCACTCTGAAAAGAAAACGTCACTAGTCTTCTATCATAGCAATCCTTTTATTCTGAAAAAAAACCAACAAGTTAGAGTAGCATTGTACTATCTGGGCTGTATTCATGATTCTATTTTCAAGTAGTAAATTGATATGACATAAGGTCTTACCAAAAACCATGCCTGAAAAGATGAAAAGATCTCTGAAATCCTTAGTCTCCAAAAAAATGTAGTCGGGCTGTATCAAATGTTCTCATTAATAACTTCCATGAGATGGCTAATCCAATGAGCCAACTTCTATGTCTCAGTCTCAGCAACTTGAAGGTGTCTAGGCTTCAATTCCCTATGGATTAGGGAAGATTGTGTCTGAGGAATTTCAGGAATTGAAGTCCATATATTTTCATGCGGATTGAGAAATCTGCATCCTGGTTAAGAAACATTGATCTATAGTCTTGTAATTTTAAGAAGAACTGTGATAATCTAAAACTCTATAGTGATTGCTGATTTTTCAAAGTTCAGATCTGGATTTTTGGGAGTTGTATACCATACATCAGAAAAGCTCAGATAAAGGAACACTGATCAAGATATTTTTTTTTCTTGAAATTTATCATTTCCATCATCATCATTGGTATAACTTCAAATACTTGAGGATAAAGTAGATTGACAGAGGAAATGAAAAGAAAAAAATACATATTACTGTAGTACAGTTGTGCCAAAATTGTGGAAATCTTTTGAGAAAAGTTTGATGGCTAATAACACCACTTTTTTTTTTTTTTTTTTTTGGAGTTTCAAGATAATCACATTCCACTGCTGGAATGGCCTGGGAATAGCCCAGACCTTAATCCAACTGAAAATCTATGGAGCTGACTAAAGAAACTTGTTAGTGAGAAGCGACCCAGCAATAAAACCCAGTTAATAGAAGAATCATTCAATCTTGGTTTCACATTATAAAAGCTGCAGAACTAAAAGACTTGATTCATTCCATAGGAAGATGTTGTAAGGCCGTCATTCGTGCTAAAGGTTACTCAACTCAGTATTAACTGACATGGTGATAACTTTTGTATATCAAAAGTTATCACCATAATTTGAGATAAATATGAGATAATATCTCATTTTTTCTAGATATTTCACTTTTCTTCTTTGTATTGTAACTGCTATTTTAATAGTAAATCCTTCCTAAAAATTATTGCATTACATTCTTGGTTAAATTATCTTTCCACTGATATGTAATTTTATGGTATTACTCCCAAAAAAAAAAAAAAACCCCAACAAAAGTGGTGTTATTAGCTAGTTTTAGAAAATACACTTTTCCCAAAAGGTTTCCACATTTTTGGCCACTACTGTATGCGTTATTGTCGTTTAAAAAAAAAGATGGAACCATAGTAATATGGTTACAATTATGTATATTGGGGGCTAGAGAAGAAATCTTCCATGAATTTCAGTGAAAATATGATGTTGACATCTGCAAAAATAGACACAGCTGCTGTAGAGATGGCCCTTTGAATGGCTTCTACTATTGTTTGTCTCTGAGTCAAAAAATGCATTTGTTATTGCAAGAAGATTGCAAAAAACAGACAAAAAAAAAAAACCCCACATAAGTTTAAACCAGGAAATATACGGTCTAAAAACTGGCATCAAAATATGATGGTGATGATGATGATCACATAATCAGATATGAATACAACATTCCTCTATTAATGTAAATACTGATAAACTTAGATTTATAGTTACAAAGAACATTATAATTCACCAGTCTGTTGTGTCTGAATCTTAGCGACTTTTTAGAAAAGTGCTGTCTATGCTACCTTGTCAAGCACAGCTTCTTCCATTTGCTGGATTTTCATCTTTGTATCAGCTTTGATGGCATCAAGCCAGTGAGTTCTTTTCTTGCCCCCTTCTTCTTGATCCACAAACCATTTTTAGAATCGTTGATTTCTCCAGTGAATTTGCACATATAACATTATCAAAGTAAATCAGGCGTAACCTTGTGATTTTGGCTTCTAGTGATGTTTTTGGTTTTATACAATTCAGCACCTTGTTAGTTGTTCTGATTGTCCGTAGTATATGCAATAATCTATGCCAAGACATCAATTCTTTTTCGATTAGCCACTCTTAATGTCCAACTTTCAAACCCATACATCATTATAGGAAAGACTATTGCTCTAACTAGCCTGCTTTTTTCATTTATATCAACAACCAGTTTTGGTCACCACCATTTGAAAAAGGTGTTGAGACTCTAGATAGAGCGCAGAGAAGAGCAACAAAGATGATTAGTGGACTGGAGGTTAAAACATATAAAGAACAGTTGCTGGAATTGGGTATGTCTAGTTTAATGAACTAGGGGTGACATAATAGCAGTGTTCCAATATCTCAGGGGCTGCCACAAAGAAGAGGGAGTCAAGCTATTTTCTAAAGCACCTGAGGGTAGGACAAGAAGCAATGGGTGGAAACTAATCAAAGAAAGAAGCAATTTAGAACTAAAGAGAAATTTCCTGACAGATAGAACAATTAATCAGTGGAACAACTTGCCTCCAGAAGTTGTAAATGCTCCAACACTGGAAGTTTTTAAGAAGAGATTGGATAATCATTTGTCTGAAGTGGTGTAGGGTTTCTTGCCTAAGCAGAGGATTGGACTAGAAGACCTCCAAGATCCTTTCCAACTCTGTTATTCTATTCTGTTCTGTTCTGTTCTGTTCTGTTCTGTTCTGTTCTGTTCCGTTCTATTCCATTCCATTCCATTCCATTCCATTCCATTCCATTCCATTCCATTCCATTCCATTCCAGATATATTCATATTAACCATTGCAGTGTGGCCTAAGGTTAGCCTGAGTTTGATTTCAAGATTAGAACTAACCTCATGAACAATTTTTGATCCAAGGAAGATGAACGGTATCAAACTAATTCAATTTCCTTCTTGTTGATTTTAAATGTCTCATGTCTATCTTCAGCTGTTGTCGTTATTTTCATTTTCCTGATGTTAATACTCAGTCCTACTTTTTCTCTTTCATACTTGATTTTCCAGGTCATTATTTCCAGGTTTTTCTTATTTTCAGCCAATACTGTTATATCATCTGTATACCTCAAATAATTTGAACATATATTTGTGTTTAAATTAACACAATAAAATCATCTTCAGATTTTGTTTATCTGCATAGTGAGATCCTAAATTAAAATAGAATGTGCACAAAAGGAAGGCATAGCATTTAGTTCTATTTTGCAAGACTATCATGCTATATAGGCAGTTCTCGACTTACAACCATTCATATGTTGACCATTCAAAATTACAGTGCTGCAAAAAACAACATGATGGTTTTTCACACTTATTACCATTGCAGCCTCCCCATGGTCATGTGATCAAAATTTGAATGCTTGGCAATCGATACATATTCAATGAGGAAGCGAGATTCACTTAACAACTGTGGCAATAAAGATCGTAAAATGGAACAAAACTCACCTAACCGTCGCACTGAGCAAAATAAATTTTGGGCTTCTTAGTGGTCCTAATTCAGGTACTAACTGCATGCACAGTGTTTTTAACAGAGTATCCAAAGTGAATTAAATGCAAGATTCAGAAAGTCTCTGTGTTGAAAAATTTATGGGAAATTCACTGACATGAAATTGCTATTGCAATACCCTACAGGAGAGGGATACTAAACTAATTTAAACTTTAAAACTATGATTAACTTTTTAGCAATGGTTATTGCTATTGCTAAATAGTAATTTTAGCAATGGTGAACCAGCTTAGTAATAGCACAGATTTATATACCACCCCACAGTGCTTTATTGCCCTCTCTAAGCGGTTTACAGAGTTATCATATTGCCCTCAACATTTTATCGGCATCAGAAGGATGGAAGGCTTAGGCAAGCTTCAGCCAATCAGGATCAAACTGCTGGCAGAATGCAATACTGCATTCTAACCACTGCACTACCACAGTTCTTGCTTCCTGGAAAATACCTAAGAATCAATAATATTAGTGCCTGGTTATATTATATCTCTAAATTTTGGATCTTTCAAATTGATGAAGAATATTGTATGTATCAAGCTTAAACTGTTACGAAAAAGATAGTTGTGTTTTTGTTAAAGAATACTTGTGTTCTAGATGATAAAAGTTGGCTTAACAGAGTTTCTCATTTCTCTTTTTAAAATCTGGTCTACACAATGAAAATACAAACTGCCTACATATTTCATTCATTATTTAAAAATAGGATCATAAAATTGACACTGAAGAAAAGTTGTACAATTTTAATAGTCCGATATAATTTTTCTTCTTTAAATTGGTATAATATATAATTTAGGTAGTTGGGTTTTTTCAACTTTGCATAGTTTTTTTTTTAATTCAAAGGTAATACAGGTCTTACTGTTCTATTGCTAATTAATTTAGTATAATAAATTATCATTTTAATTAAAAAAAAATTAAAAACTTTTTAGCAATGTATAGAGGAGCATTTCTTCCTCCCTCAACAGTGTTTCGGGAAAGAAAGTAGGTTTATTTCATTATATGGATCAATTAACTAATAAAATAATGAACAGAACAGAATAACAGAGTTAGAAAGAACCCTGGAGGTCTTCTCGTCCAATCCTTGCTCAAGCAGGAGACTGGGCCTATACCATTTCAGAGAAGTGGCTGTTCAATCTTTTCTTGAAAACCGCCAGTAATGAAGTTGCTCACAATTTCTGAAGGAAAACTATTCCACTGGTTAATTGTCCTCACTGTTTCAAAATTTCTCCTTTATTCCAGGTTCCTTCTCTCCTTGATTAGTTTCCATCCATTGTTTCTTGCTTCGCATTCTGGTTTTTTAGAAAATAGGTTGACTCAGTAGTGAGTTCCACTTACCTTCACTACCAATTTGGAACTGGAAGCGTGCATATGAGCTCACTCACTTTTCTCAGTGCTTGCTCAGTGCTTGCTCAGAGTGTCCATGATGATGTCCAGGTGGGGGGGCAGAGCCTCCCACCGCTGCCACTATGATTTGCCCAAACTGGAACGAATCGATAGAAACCCATCACTGGCTTGACCTCCTCTTCTTTGTGGGAGCCCCTCAAATATTGGAACACTGCTGTGGTGTCACTCCTAGTCCTAATGAAGCCTTGTTCAATTCAAATAAATATATTATTTGAATTGCCTGAAGCTGTCTGTCTAAAATGCTTTTGCAGACACTATTTTCAAGCATGGTTTTAATAGCCAGTTGAGACATTCTGGGCAAACAAAATGGAAGGGCAATTTTAACAGGGGATAGAAAAATACCATTCTATCCATCCAGACTCTAAAAATATCTGCACTGTAATTGCCAGAATGATATCTTGTGGTTACCTGCCACATTCCTTGGCACGCGATATACAGTCGTTATTCTACCGCAATGTAAAAACACCACTTTCAACATCTTGTGCAATTGAAAAAGCAGTGAAGATGCATGTATGCCCAGCATAGTGTCTAACTTAATTTTAAAAGACTGAAGAGACATCAGTTGAAAACTACCTCCAAATAACTGATGTCTCATGAAAATAAGGAAGAGGAACACGGATTCTAGTATTTTTCCAGGAGGCACATCAATAACTAGCTCTGTGAAAAAAAAGAAAAAAATTGAATATCTACATGTCTTTACCTACCTGCCTGAGTCTGTATAAACACAATCAAAGCCTTAGGTGTATTGATTTTATGATTTTATTTTATTGTTTTGAACACATTTTAGCTCACTGCAATTTAACAGACTAATAGCAGCTTACGTAGAATGATTGAAAATATTCATGGTAGCACTTAATACCACATGAGAAATTAACAAGAATAAAAGCAAAATCAATTCAAAACACAAAAACAAAAGCAATAAAAATAATTATTTATTTTATTTATTAAAAAAAAACCGTTCAGGAGTAAATTCTTTGAAACAATTCTATCTTAAACAGTTTTCAAAATGTCAGCAAGCAGGAGTTGAGTGTTTATTTCATTTCTTTCTTAATTTGTATCCCATCTTTATTATTGTTACAAATACTTATGATTGAGCCCAAAATTTTTCTTGCTAAGTGACACAGTTGTTAAGTAAGTTTTGTTTCATTTTATGATCTTTCTTGGCCCAATTGTTAAGTGAATCACTTCAGTTGCAAAAGGTGATCACATAACCCCAGGATACTGCAACCTTCATAAATACGAACCAGTTGCCAAGCATTTGAATTTTGATCATAGTGTGATCAAAAGGAAAAGTGTGAAAAACAGTCATAGGTCACTTTTTTCAGTGCCATTGTAACTTTGAACAATCACAAAACAAATGGTTGTAAGCAGGGGTGAAATGTAAAATTTGTTACTACTGGTTCTGTGGGCATGGCTTGGTGGTGGTGGTGGGGTTAATGTGACTGGGTGGGCATGGCCAACTTTTTTTAACTTTTCAAGCATTTTTTCTAATGCTTTGAAAAGCCTCTGCCGATCAGGCAACTCAGCTAGGATCGTCAGAGTGGCTTTTTAAAAAATACCTCTCTGACGATCCCAGCTGAGTTGCCTGATCGGCAGAAAGGTATACCTCTCTACCAATCAGGCAACTCAGCTGGGATCGTCAGAGACTTTTCAAAGCATTATTTTTACCACATCTTCAGCCAAAGAGGTTGCAGAAAAAAATGCTTTGAAAAGCCTCTGATGATCTCAGTTGAACCGCACAATCATCAGAGGCTTTTTTTTTTAACTTTTAAAAGCATTTTTTCATCGGAAGAGGTTGTAGAAAGTGAGCTGCATTGCTGCATCATTAGCCACTTTAAACCCCTCTAATCCATACATGAAGCAGACTGACACCCACCATGAAGAGGTGGCATGGCCATGAACACGAAGCCAAACAACAGCAACGCAGCTCACCAGCTCAAATCCCCCTGCAACTCAGACTAACCCGAGCACAACCAAGCCCCCACCCAAACAGAACACACCCCCATCCAATAAGAGCACAGCCAACCCCCATCTAATCAGAGCACAGCCAAGCACCCAACCAATCAGAACACCCCATCCAATCGGAACACAGCCAAGTTCCCACCCAATCAATTCACACCCCACTAGCAGTTAAAAGGAAGAAACAGCTGCAATCTCACATTGCTCCTAGAAGCACGAAGCCGAAAACACCAGCCTGAAGATGATGAATGAGACTTCGTCGAAACATCGCCAAGACACTTCCAATTTTACGTGGGAGAAAACCCGAATAACCAAAGACCTAAATACAAACACCCGCAAAAACCTCAGAAAACATCTATCTATCTATCATCTATCTATCTACGTTAAGAGGCGTGTATAAGCGCACCAGCATGCTTACTGTCCCTGTCCTGATGTTTTTTTATTTGAATTTTTTTCATGTATTTATAATTATGTTTACACTTGTATCTGTCATAAAATACAAGCTTGACGAAATAAATAAATAAATTAAATTAAAGTGCTATTGCTATCACACAGATTTTGTTTCATTATGGAACATTGATTTTATTGTGTTTTTATTTCACATGGGGAAGACAGCATTGATGTTTGATTTGCTTTGTGAAACTTATGATTAATGTGGAGAAGTATATTACGTGAAGTTTATTCCTAGATTGAACAGTTTTTTTCTGTTTTTCATAAACCATTAAGAAGGGATTGGTTCACATCTTAGAATCCAAATGCTTGCATAGGCCTCCCAAGTTACTGAAGACTTCAGGACTTGTAGATTGTTTCCAAATGTTAAAGATTTGTTATTTGCTTTCAGTTTCTCCTGCTATACTGAAACACAGTTCTCAGCCAGAAGAAAGTTCTTGATCTGAAAATGTTTAAAATGTTGCCTGAGTCTAATCTGAAATTAAAGTATAAAAGCTAACAATGCAGGGAATGTTTGAAGATCTTCATGAACAGCTGGTGTAGTTATTGCACCTCAGGATGAAGTGAAATTAACTCACTACTACTATAGTCTTATCTACTTATCTAGTCTTATCTACTATAGTAACAAGGCAGGATAAGAAGTAACTAACCAAGGAGAGAACCAATTAGAACTAAGGAGAAATTTCCTGACAGTAGAACAATTAATTAGTGGAACAACTTGCCTTCAGAAGTTGTGGATGCTTCATCACTGGAAGTTTTTAAGAAGAGATTGAACATCCATTTGTATAGGGTTTCCTGAGCAGGGGGTTAGATTAGAAGACCTAATCTAATCCAACTCTGTTATTCCATTATTATGTTTTGTTAAATGAGAAGCCAAAAAGATGATTCTAAAATTATTTAATCCATTTTTTCTGAACTTTTTTGAACTTTTAATCTCTGATTTCACGCTTTTAATCTAAAATTTAAATTCAAAATTGGATTTGGTACAAGCATATGAACAGAACCAATTACATCTGCTTGTGCAAGGGGCAGGGTAGAAGCCCGCCAAGATCCTTTCCAACTCTCTTATTCTGTTATACATTATTGTACATATATTGTATTTCTATTTCAATTATAGACATATCAAACAACTGATACGTTTCGCTACACATACCCACAAATTGTGTGCAGTGCAAGTATGCTCCATTGTTGTCATTTTTGTTGAGGTATTTCTTCATTTTAGCTACATTAGCGACCATTCTAAAATAAACATACTTTAAGTACAAAATAGGAAAGGTTGTACAATTTATTATATATATAGGGCAGCCAAGTTTAATTTGAAAGGGCAGGAGATGTGGTTGCTTTTCCGCAGATTGATTATTAGCAAGAAGGGAAAAAAATCTAACAGGATCTTGATTCTATGTCTATTCAGTCTTCTGAGTGAAAGGAAATATGCAGGGAAAATGTCCAGTTTCTAACACAAAGATTTACTTTTCACTGGGTCCTTAAGAATCACTAGCAAGGGTGAAACACATGGAAATAGGTCACAGGAAACACACATCAGATAAACAGAGGAAGTAATTATTCAGCAGGAAAGTTTGCAGGAAATAGGTTGTTTTTCTTCACTCACTAGGGTCCTTTCAGTCTTAGGATATCAGCCATGGTGAAGGAAGTCAGATTGTAATTGCAGGGCAAGTCTTATTTATACATCGTGCTAACATCAGATATCATTCATATGGAAGTTGCATTGTCTAAGTAATCAAATATTCCAGTAGGTTATATAGTAATATAGTTTCCAAAGCTTCAGTTAATGTACCTTATGCCAAAGGGAGAGAAAAACATCTATTGTTTAGGATGCTCAAAGCAAAGGTACGCCCTCCACATTAGAAATTGTATATTGATTTCTTTTACAACAATCTTTCTTCTCTTTCTCTTCTCTTTCCTTTCCCCTGTTCTTTTATCCTTCCTACCTTCTTCTTCCCTTCTCGCCTACTCCTTCTCTACTTCCCTTTCCTTTCTCCCCCTCCTCCTTTCTTCCTCCCTATCTAACCTTCTCTCCTACTCTTATTTCTCCTCCCTTTCTTCCTCTCCTCTTCCCTCTCCTCTATTCCTTTCTCTCCTTCTCCCTTCCTTCCATCTCCCTATTCTTTCTTCTATCTCTCTCTATTGCTGTATTCATTTTCATTTTTTTCTCTATGTCCAGGCATCCCCGATTTTTCCTCCATTTATTGAATGTATTTCTCAAAATTCCCATCATATGTTTTAATTCTTAACAATGTATTTCAACTTATTCCATTTTTACCTTAAAATCTTTTATCTAAGAACTTTCCACCTCTTATTTTCTCTAATTCCTAATTTCTTATTCCCACATCAGTGATTGTTCTTCTCTTTTCCTAGCATTTCAATTTTATCTCTTACTTTCAATTATTTTCATATATAAATTTTATATATGATATATATTTTTTCATATATATATATATATATATATATATATATATATATATATATATATATTCATATATATCTGGATGGGGAGAAACAAACTCAGACTCAACCCCTCCAAGACTGACTGGCTATGGCTTCCAGCATCCCGGTATAGTCAGCTGGTATCATCACTGACAATTGGGGATGAGACCTTGCTCCCCACAGAGAGGGCCCACAATTTGGGTGTCCTGCTGGACTCGGTTATTTTTAGAAGACCATTTGGCGGCTGTGGCCAGGGGGGCCTTTTATCAGGTTCGCCTGATCCGCCAGTTGTGTCCCTTTCTGGTTCTGGATACCTTGTGCACAGTCACTCATGCCCTAGTCACCTCCCGTATGGACTACTGCATTGCTCTCTACATGGGGCTCCCCTTGAAAAGCACCCAAAGGCTCCAACTGGTCCAGAATGTAGCCGTGCGGGTGATTATGGGTGCATCTCATTGTGCCCATGTAACACCTCTCCTACGCGAGCTGCACTGGCTCCCTCTAGTCTTCTGGGTGCGATTCAAGGTGTTAATTATCACCTTTAAAATGCTCCATGGCTTAGGGCCTGGGTACTTACGAGACCATCTTTTGCCACCAATAGCCTCCCACCAACCAGTTCATTCTCACAGGGAGAGACTACTCAGGGTACCATCAGTCAAATTGTGCCGACTGGTGACTCCCAGGGGGAGGGCCTTCTCTGTAAAGGCTCCAACCCTTTGGAATGGACTGCCCCTGATATACGAAACATCCCTAATCTCTGTGCTTTCCACTGTGCCCTCAAAACCCTGATGTTCAATCAGGCAGGGCTAAGCATGTTAACTGGGAATGATTAAAATATTATATAATTCTGGGTTTTATTTATTTGGGCTAAACTGTGCTATAATTTTAATTATCAATTTTATGATGTTTATAAATCTTTTATTTTTTCTTGACTGTACACCGTCTTGAGTCCTGTGGGAGAAAGGCGGTATAGAAATATAATATAATATAATATAATAAATAAATAAATAAATAAATAAATAAATAAATAAATAAATAAATAAATAAACCATTCTATCTTTCATATTGCATCTTCTGATCTATTTTACATTAAACAATATACTTTTTTTTGCTTCTTACATATATTTCATTTCATCCTTACTTACATCATTTACTATTACTATTTCAATTTTACTTAATTCCAATTAATTCAATTAATGAAATGGAAGAAAGGCAACCCCGAACATGTTTAAATGTACTAGGATAAAGGTACAGTACATAGGTATCAAAAAATTAAAAGAGAATATATATGATAAAAAATGGAGAAATTAGAACCTGAGGGCAAAAGAAGATGTTATTTATATAAATAAGGATAGAAATATTAAGATGATTAAAAATATGGAAAAAGAATATTTTGGCAGAAATTGTAACTAAGTAAAATGTATTTGGATATGAAAAGTTCTATATGATATGGTCAATACTCTGTTTCATAAAATGTGTGTGTGTGTGAGAGAGAGAGAGAGAAAGAGAGAGAGAGGAAAAAATATTACTAAAACTTGTTTTTTTTTAAAAAAAGGAAATTATATATTGAGAACAAGGTAATACTATTTTGTTTTTACTCTGCCCTTTATTTAGGGAATTCAGGCCCATCAATAAAGTTTTCCTCAGCGAAATTATCTTCTCAATAGCTTGGATCTGGTTAAAATGAGAAAACTGAGGTGTCAAACTCAAGGCCCAGGGGGCTGGATCTGGGGTGCTTAGATCTGGTCCATGGAGCCACCCTGAAAACAGTGAAAGACTGGCCCGCTGTGCCTCTGCCAGTGAAAACGGAACTCAGGAGGGCCACAACTAGTAGAGGGTTGCAAGAGGCCATCACAGACGAAAGTGGATTGCAAGGGCCACCTACAGCCCTCATGAGCTCTGTTTTTGCTGGCAGAGGGTGGCAGGAGGGTGTTCAGCCAAAAATGGAGCTCGGGAGACTGTTTTCTCTGGCAGAGCACTTGTGCCATTACAGGCACCCCCAACACTAGTGACGTAAATCTGGCCATGCCCACTCTGGCCACGCCCACCAAGGTCAACACAACCCTGATTCACCTCTCAATGAAATTGAGTTTGTAACCCGCTCTAGACTATTCCCAATCTAGAAATTCATTCATGGAATTTAATGGCTGAGTATGAAAGAGAGTAGTATTAATTCACTTATTTTGGGAAAATGGAGTCTAATCTTTTGAAGATGCTGGACACTGAATCTAGCAGGATCCACCTATGAGCTTTGAAAAGGTCAAGACATTCTTGAGTCAAATTCAATCCATATTGAGGATACATTTATGTTGATTTGGGGACAGTAATGTGAAGCACATGCACTGAGTAGCTGTAGGTTATTTCAGAAGGTCTCAACAAACTAATTTTTAAACACATTAGAATTGTTAAATGATAAAGATGCTTGTAGTCTGTTTGGTATGTAACCATCTTCTGCTTCTAATCAATCTGTATACCCCTCCCTTATCCCTGCCAGTTTCACATCACTTTCAATTCATATCTAAATCTGTCCAGTTTTGACACTCCATGTATTCAATGAAATGAGCACAATATGACAACATACGGTTTTTGTCATGTGCTTCTCCTTTCCCCACCCCTGAAACTTGTATTTCGGTATGATTGCATATGTGAGCTACAGAATTAATACTCACTGGGAAATCTGTGGCTTCCCAACCATATGTTTAAAAAAATGAATGTACCAAAATGTCTTGGCCAAGTCAAGAAGACCCAGCTAGCTTCACTTTGAAAGTATGAAAAATATTCTGAAAATATTTTATATCAATCACATTCCATTTGTAGTACTGCTCAGACAGAAAGCAATAACAGCTAGATACATCAGTATTCTCTTAACTTTAAGAGATAATGTATGCTTCGGGTTACAAATTCCATCTTGATATTTTCAGCAATGGGCCTTGATTGAAGATGTAGTCTTTAAAATCTCATATGCACCTCTGATTGGAGTATTTTGTTTTAGAATTTAGAATTTAATGGTTTAGCATTATTTCATCCATGTTGTATTCTATGGAGAAATCTTTGCAAGATAGAAGCATTAAAAAGCATCTATTACCCCTCTAACATTGGAGACTCTAAGATCATCTCACTAACTATACTTGAGGTGAACTATTTACACAGTCTCCAAGCACTCAAACTCCCCTCTGAAATACTCCATATTTATTCAAATGAAAGAAAAACTGAATTTAAGATGATTTTTCCCCCAATGCCCAAACACAAAAATAAGTATTAGGGCTACAAAATGTCATTTACAAACACTCACTAGATGGCAGCAAAGAGTCAGAGCTGCTATATCTTTTAACTGCCATCTAGTGATCTCATGGAGTAGTACAGCCCAGTTCCAGCAGCATGGATAGACAGAAATAAATTGAAGCACTGTTTTATACATTCCATTTCCACACTTGGTGGTTACAACTTCAGGCAAAACCAGTCCCGGAGAGCTCCCCTACTTTCTCCCAACAATTGTCTGAATGTAACATATTGTCTGTGTATGCCTGTATATTGGTCAGACTTTCCAGAACCTTCCTGTAATTTAACTTTTTAAAAAATATAGTGTCAGGTATTTAATTAACAGATATTAATTAAATTAAATTAAATTAAAATTAATTTCCTGTAAAACTAATTGGGTTATTTATAAATTTAACCAATTCCCCATCTTCCTATCCCAATTATCCTCTGCCAGAAAAAGCAACAGATTATTCATGTATACTATAAGACACATGGGAAAGGGAAGGGAAGAGATGGGGAAGGAGAGGGAAGAGAAGGGAAGGGGAAAGGGAAGGAGAAGGAGAAGAAGAAGGGGAAGGAAAGGAAGAGGGAAGGGAAAGGAAGGGAAGGGGAAAAGGAAAATGAAGATGAAGATGAAGGAAGGGAAGAGGGAAGGGAATGGAAGAGAAAAGAAGGGAAGGGAGGGAAGGGCAGGGCAGGGAAAAGAAGAGAAGGGAAGGGAAGACCTTGAGAAATAGTATCATCAAATCTCAGATTTATTTAAAAAAAAACGAAATGGGAAGAAGGCAGGCAATGAAAGAAAACCTCCGAAATATAGCCAGGTTTTGTAGTACTTATAAATAAATCTAGGGGAAAAAATCTTTCAGCATAATCTTCATGCCGTCTAATTAGTATATCTCACATTTGATAGAATATTCATTATCAGATGTGTTTTTTCACCAAAAATCGCTTCCCTTTTTCTTTCTTTCTGCTGCATGTACAAAATCTTAGGGCAAATAACAACATCACTTTAGCAGTGGACATTCAGAGAGTGCTGGGAAAACACACAGACACACATAGAGACACATTTTTATTCACTGTTAGAAAGATACAAATGGAAGAAGGAAATTCTATGCTGCCTTGGGCAACAGGCAGATTGGTAGTTTCTGGTGTTCCAGTTTTGCTTCTCTCTGGTGCTTGGCTGTCATGGATAAAATAATCAAAAGATCTTTAAACTTGTAGAAAGAGAGAAAATGAAAGGCCTGAAAGATGATGAGATTCCCAGCATCCTTCTCCTAGTGAGTTCTGAATTCTCCTAGTGAATTTTGACTTTGCATCTTGTCAAGGAAAGTTACTATTGGAGAAATTCCTGAACTCTGTTGAACTTTGTATTCCATGGCAAGAAATACTTGTATTTATAATCCTTGATCCAACTACAGACTATATACAAAATAGATATGTCCCCCCCCCCATTTGTAATAAAATAGACCCAGTTGTGAATGGAGGTACTCCTTAACTAATGGCCATAAATGGGATCAGACTTTCCATTACTAAGCAAGGCAGATGTTAAGTGAATCAAGCACACCCAACCTTACAATCTTTTTTGCCATGGTCATTATGTGACTCAATATAGTTGTTAAATGAATCATCCAATTGTTAAGTGAATCCAGTTAGTTTTTGCCTAACTGCAAAATTAATATTAATAAATTTATTCCAGCATGGTATATGAAATATATATAACAACAGCAGAAATATAATATTATAGCTATTCAGATGGGACACTTTTCTAATAAATATGTGCGATCTTTTAACATTTGGCATCCAATTTGTGAAGCTCATGAAATAAACTGTTTTGAGATTTGTTTTGCACCCATCGATTAAGAAATCCCAAATTATAGTAGACCATGCCTATATTCAAAACATTGTTTGACAACTTGGCTAAAAATGATAGGCCGATACACAGAGAACATACAGGTAGAAAGTAAATTGAAGGGAAAGGAAGACGTGCTTTAGATTCAGATAATATGATTCAAAAGGGACATGTGTTGACATATTGCAGCTATTGGCATGTCCTTAAAGAACCTATGTCTTTTCTAGGGTTCCCACAGAGGATATGTAGGAACATATGTATTTGAAATAAGGATATGGCCATAGTGTGATGCTTTATGTGAACCTAGGAAAAGATGCAGTTTCTTCAGAAGGCAATGGCAGACAATGGCCTTTTCATCTTCAAATCCAAAGTTTTGATCATCCGTGGTAGATCTTCACATAACCTGGAGAGGTTGGAGTGCTCCTGACTCATGAAAAGAAAACTCAAAAAATAAAAATAATGAATTGTGCAAATGAGCTGTTTTTCTCTTAGACTCATAATTCCCTTTCCGTAAAAAAAAAGAAAGAGACAAACAGTACTCATTAGTTGGTTTTGACTAGATCTTTATCAAACTCTAATGGCCAGTTTTAAATTATTGTTTTAAAATATATGGTCTCTGATTATTCAATGTAGGATTAATAATTGTTAGAGGAAAATTGACCCCTTGAATTCTACTTTGTCTTTGTCTATATTTGTTAGGATTTCAGTAAACCAAAGGGCGGGGGGGGGGGGAATAGATTGTGCCTAAGGATCATCTACAGGTAATTATCAGTTAATGAGTGGTTGCTTAATGACCATTTAGAGTTATGACAAATATCCCTAGCCCTACTTACGACCAGATTTTGAAGATCCAATAGCAGCACACTCACACACAGCCACAGTGGTCATGTGATTGGGCTGTAGAACAAAATATCCTTCTGGGTTGTGCTCCAAGTGGGAAAAAGACACTGGAAATATGGAGACTGCTTGGAAAGATGATTTAATGGTGGACAGGATCACATGGCTTGAGTTCCTGAACAGAAAAAGGGCAGATACAGTGAGTCTCCAGGTTTTATGCTTTCTCTGGCTTTGAACTTCCTGAGGCTCAGTAAGAGTATCCTGATTGGTTGTCACGCTTCCAGGGGGTGGGGGTCTAAGCTAGCCCTGCTGGCTGATGTAATCTTCCCAGGTGCCATGTGGTGAGTTTCTGTCTTAGATGGGTCCCATTATCTTGCAGATGAGGTCCATTGATAAAGATTGAGTTTCTGCCTCTGGCCCATTAACAAAAGGGTGGGGGCAGGCAGGTGGGAACTGCTTTGTCTTTAAAACATGCTTCTCCATTTCTCATCCAGGGAAACATAATATTCTGCCTTTTTAATATTTTCCAAAATATTTCATTCTTCTAGGAAAGGGGTGGGTGCTAACTTCCTACAGGGCATTTAGCAATTGGATTATATTTATGTTCATTTGCAGCATCTTGTGGTCACGTCACCTCATTTTTTGGCTTTTTTTTTTTTTTAGAGTTTCTGGAGTTTACTTCCACTGTCCAGCAAAAAATGCCCACTGGGGAAAATGGGTTCATTTAACAACTGTGACATTTGTTCAAAAAGAGCTGTGAAAGTCATAAAATGAGGCGGGGTTCCATGGTGACCTGCCTAATAATGGCCAAGATTGACAACTATAATTCTAGGTTCAATTACGATTGTAACTCGAGAACTACCTGTATTTGAAAGTGAATCATTTATTTGATTGTATATTTATCTTCTGTAATATTTAAATTGTATATTTATCTTCTGTCTCGTTTGAATCCCATCAAATACAGAACTAAATGATATCAGATACAGAATATCCACTTTTGAAATACATTTTTCAGTTCCAAAGTATTATTCAAAAGTAATTTACAACACTCAGAATGAACACTATTAATGTATAAGATAAACACTCTCTTTTTACACCACTAAAATGTAGACATTCTTGAGGTACCCTTGGCTCCTAGCAAATACATGGATATGTTGATGAAATTTTATTGGCAGCAGCATGGAAATATATCCTGATACCTTATTTCAAAAAGAACTTTTATTTCCAAGTTTAATTCAGAGCCTTAGCATTTCCTAGGGTTCTCCTATGAAAACTTTTAAATATTAATCAGGCTTGGCCTTGCAGATGGACAGATACAGTGTTCTGCTGTGACTTTATCCCTCTCCTAAAGTCTTTTAAATGTAATGTAGGCCACTTCTTTATCCCCTTTTCATTAACTCCTCAAGCTTCAATAATCTACCTTTTAGCTTTAGCTGTGTCCAATTTGTCCTGTATTTGTGTGAACTGGGAGAACAGTGTTGGGTTGTTGAGGAATGTCCTTGACTAATGACTTGTCATTATTTAGACAATAGGAATGACTTAGGATTTGGCCAGCACAAAAGATGCTACAGATAATCCTTTGTTCATTCCATTCACTTGATTTGAATGGTTTTGCTGGAAGAAGTAATTACATGTTTCCATCCAAAATCCTAGCTCTATTTTCTGAGTCAATTAAGATAAATTAAGAAGAAAAAACTGTGTGTGTGTGTGTGTGTGTGTGTGTGTGTGTGAGAGAGAGAGAGAGAGAGAGAGAGAGAGAGAGATGGAGAAGGAGAAGGAAAAGTTTTAGTTTCAAATGGTCTTGACTATAAACTGAAATAAAGTGTAATGTTTTTCTAGGATCCATTATTTATGTATTTTTCCGATTTATATCCCAGTTTCCTTTAACCAGTTCAAACATTTGCAAAAAGTATTAGAAAAACTATCATACCACTCTTAACTTCTAAATCAGCTTCATCCCTATCAAAACATTAAAGGGACTTGTAGCAATTTTAAGACTAGCAGATTTATTGTCTGCATTTATTATTTTATAAAGGTACTGAAAGGCTGTTTTTGCTACAACAGACTAACTTGACTTTCCATCTGGAAATTCCACTGAACCTCCACAGAAAAAAGAAAACAAAGGAAAAATGAGACATATCCATTGGTTTTGAAAAGCATCATATTATTATTATAAATTGTCAAGAGATTTACTTCAGTAAGTCTTCTGGTTTGCGTTATTTTCTTATGGTGCTGTACTCTGGTTTGGGGGCTCAAATAATTCATTAAAATAAAATAAAATATTCAGTACAGGTAGTCCTCGACTTACGAAAACAATTGACTCCAAAATTTCTGTTGTTAAGTTAGACATTTGTTCAATGAGTTTTCCCCATTTTACAAATTGTAACTGTGAAAAATGGTCATTAGTCACTTTTTCAGTGCTATTGTAACTTTGGTCACTAAATGAACTGTGGTAAGTCGAGGACTACTTGTATTGCATTAGTGAGAGCATCTGGAGGGTGGGAAATATATTTTAAAAAGTCAAGTTTATGGCTGTAACTGGATAATCGAAGTCCTAGTCCTGTTACATATTTTTATACACATTCATCACTAGCCCATTCTTATGCAAGAGTAAGAAATCTTTGGTGAACAGAGGACGTATATTAATATTTTTTTCTGATTTCATAGAATGATCCTTCTTAAGATCTTCTACCCTATTTCTATCTGTGTGTGTGTGTGTGTGTGTGTGTGAGAGAGAGAGAGAGAGAGAGAGAGAGAGAGAGAGAGAGAGCATATGTTTGAATCAATCTTGATTCCTGAATCACTGCTTGGCCATTACCTCCACCACTGTAGGAAGTTAGCACCCACCCTTCTCCTAGAAGAATAAAATATTCTAGGAAATATTAAAAAGATCAAATATTATACCTCCCTGGATGAGAAATGGAGAAACATGCTTTTTAAGCAGGAAGCAGACTCACTTTTAATAGCCCCCACACTCTCAATAGCCCACAGCAGATGTCAGCACTTAAGGGATAGCTAGGTCTATTTATAAGCAAATGCCCTCATCCAAGTTCCAACAAAGATAGGATTAGCCCTCTACCCATCTAGCAAGAGAATTCACATGGCACCTGGGGAGATTGCATCACCCAGCAAGGCTCAACCAAGCCTTGGACTCAAAAGACAACCTACAAAGTTACCCCTGCACGGCCCCATGGGAGTCTGACAACCAATCAGAATACAAGCTCAAATTCAAAGCCCAACAGAGGGTATAAATCTCTCTCTCTCTCTCTCTCTCACCCATGTGCCTTTTTGCCCAGGACCTCAAAACCATGTGGTCCTGTCCATTATTAAACCATCTTTTCAAGCAGTCTCCATGTTTCCAGTGTCTTTCTCCTCAGTTGGAACTGAACTCAGATGGATATTTCTTCCAACACTACCCTGCAGTTTTCTTGACAGCATTTTTGGAGGTGGTTTGCTCTTCCTTTCTTCCTAGGGCTGAAAGAGAGAGACTGGCCCATTGTTATCCCATTGGCTTTGTGCCTAAAATAGGATTGGATTCAGAGTCTCCTGGTTATTAGCCTGTTGCTTTAACCAACGTACCAGGCTGTTTCTTCTTAACATCATACAAATTGAAATCTCAGCAGTACAATCTGAAATCCATCCAAGAGTTGAAAAATAGAACCATGAAGAGTTAGATACAGCCGGTGAATGATTGATTGATCTCTGCTGTACAGTCAATCTTCCCTATGTCCTATGGAGGCATGATCATTGAGAGGAATATCTTATGCAATCATAAGGTATTATGTTGGCTGTTCTGCTTATTTTTATTAAGAACAGAGAAGATCAAAACGTAATTATGATGGGTATAGGATTACTTCCTCTTCTGTTTGGTTTTAGTTTAGTGCAATATTAGTCTCCATTGTTTTACACTTCAAACTCATAAATTCTTCAGTGAGGGACAGACATACTTCATTAACCTTTCATATCTTAAATTTCTGTTTTTAGTGAATTGCTTCTTATTAATTAAATATAAAAATGAGATATTGAGTTGCGTTGAGTTTTTTACATTTCTATACCGCCCTTCTCCCGAAGGACTCAGGGCGGTTTACAGCCATGTTAAAACAGTCCAACACAAAAATTAAAACTATTAAAATAATTTAAAACTATTTGGCCGTAGTTTAAAACCCCTTGCTAAAACCCCTTTAAAACCAATTACAACTCATTTAAAATTTATCTATTCGGTCAGGCTGGCTTGGTGAAACAACAGAGTCTTTAGAGCCCGATGGAAGGCACCGAGGTCGGGAATCCTTCTTATATCTGGGGGCAGTTCATTCTAAAGGGCAGGAGACCCCACAGAGAAGGCTCCCCCTGGGGGCTGCCCGCTGACATTGTCTGGCCAATGGCACCCTGAGGAGGTCCTTTCTGTGAGAGCGTATCGGAGGGTGGGAGATATTCGGTGGCAGAAGGTGGTCCTGTAGGTATCCCAGTCCTAAGCCATGAAGCCTTTGAAGATGGTGACTAGCACCTTGAAATGCACCCTGAAGACCACTGGGAGCCAGTGCAGCTCGCGCAAGAGGGGAGTTACATAGGAGCGACAAGTCGCTCCCATAACCACTTGCGCGGCCACATTCTGGACCAGTTGGAGCCTCCAGGTGCTCCTCAAGGGGAGCCCCATGTAGAGAGTGTTACAGTAGTCCAGAAGGGAAGTGACAAGGGCGTGAGTGACTGTGCTTAAGGCGTCCCGATCCAGAAAGGGACGCAACTGGAAATCAGGTGAACCTGATAAAAAGCCACCCCTGGCCATGGCCGTCATATGATCATCTAAAGACAGCTGTGTATCCAGGAGGACACCCAAGTTGCGAGCCCTCTCTGGGTGGGGCAAGTTCTCACCCCCAATAGCCAGCGATGGTATCAGCTGGCTATATCAGGGCTCTGGAAGCCACAGGCACTCTGTCTTGGAAGGGTTGAGTCTGAACCTGTTCCTCCCCATCCAGATCCGCACGGCTTCCAGGCAGCAGGACATCACGTCAAGGGCATCATTGGGGTGATCCGGGGTAGAAATGTACAACTGTGTGTCATCGGCATACAGTTGACACTTCATCCCAAAACCACGGATTATCTTGCCCAGATAATGTGATCTTGCTTCACATAAATGTTGAACAGAAGGGGCGAGAGGACTGACCCTTGCGGCACCCCACAAGTAAAGTGCCTTGAGGTCGACCTCTGCCCCCCCCCCCCGTCAACACAGACTGCGTATGGTCAGAGAGAAAGGAGGAGAACCACCGCATCATGGTGCCTCCAACTCCTAATCCCCCCAACCGACGCAGCATGATACCATGATCGATGGTATCAAAAGCCGCTGAGAGATTGAGGAGGACCAGGACTGAGGAGCATCCGCTGTCCCGAGCCCTCCAGAGATCATCAACCAACATGATCAATGCCGTTTCCATGCTGCATCCCGCCCTGAAACCCAACTGGCACGGATCCAGATGGATAGCTTCATCCAAGTCTCACTACCACCACCACACTCTCAACAACCTTTGCAGTGAAGCGAAGGTTGGAGACCGGATGATAATTAGCTAATATAGGCAGGTCCAGGAAGGCTTCTTGAGGAGGAGCCTCACCACCGCCTCTTTCAAGGCGGCCAGGAAGACACCCTGAGCCAGAGAAGCATTGTTAATACCCTGGAACCAGCCTCATGTAACCTCCCGGGAAGCCAGTACCAGCTAGGAAGGACACGGGTCCAATAAACATGTTTAGTTTAGTCTCCACAGAATCCTGTCCACGTCCTTCGGAGCCACAGGGTCAAATTCCTCCAGATAACATTCTCAAGATCCGCCCCCGTCATCCCATCCGAGGCTACCCAATCGGAGTCCAGGCCTTCCCAAATCTGAGTGATTATCATGCAGATATTGCACAAAATCCTCAGCTCTACCCTGCAAGGGATCCTCCCATGCTCCCATCTGCATGGGAGATGCAGGGAGAGGGTCACCCTCAACAGGGCGGCTGGGCAGTTCTCTGCAGATGCAATAAGAGTGGAGAAATAGTTATGTTTCACCACTCTTATTGCCATTACGTAGGTCTTTATGTAAGACTTTACCAGTGTCCAGTCAGATTCGGTGCAGCTGGCCCTCCAATCACTCTCTAGGCATCTTTTCCTGTGCTTCATCTCTCTCTCAGCTCCTAGGAAAACCAAGGAGCTAATTGAGATTGGCACCAGTTCAGAGGCCGCACGATGCGGTCCAAAGCTCCAGCAGCCGCTCTATCCCAGGCGGCTACCAGTTCTTCAGCCGAGTCGTGAGCCAGAGCCTCTGGGAATGGCCCAAGCTCCATCAGGAACCTATCTGGGTCCATCAGGAACCTATCTGGGTCCATCAGGAACCTGGGATGGAACCACCTGGTCAGTTCCGTCTCCCTGCGATGAAGGGAAGCGGTCCAAAAGTCCAGCCGAAGGAGCAAATGATCTGTCCATGACAAGCGATTGATGACTAACTCGCCTAAATCAAGATCATTCAGCCACTGACCAGAGATGAAAATCAAGTCCAGTGTGTGTCCCCTGATGTGGGTGGGCTAATGAACTAACTGGGTCAGGTCTATGGCCATCATGGAAGCCGTGAACTCCCGAGCTGCTTCTGACGTTTCACTGATGGATGGCAGGTTGAAATCCCCCATAACCATAAGTCTGGGGGTATCCACTGCCACCCCAGCTATTACATCGAGCAGCTCAGGCAGGGCTGCTGCCATGTGGCAGAGAGCCAGGCACGTGTTCATCAGACCCACCTGCACTCTATGACCCCACTTCACAAAGAGGGACTCACAACCAGCTACCTGAGGAACAGTGGCCTCCCTCGGATCCAGACCTTCCTTAATAATCACTGCTACCCCTCTGCCCCTCCCCTGGGTCCTCGGCTGATGAAATGCATGGAAACCTGGTGGGCACATCTCAACTAGGGGAACCTCCACCCTCCTGGCCCAACCAGGTTTCCATAATCCCCGCCAGGTCTGCACCTCCCTCCTGAATTAGATCATGAATGAGAGGGGCTTTAGTTACAACAGATCTGATGCTGCACAACATCAACCAAAGGCTCGGGCCTGAGGCTCTGCACAACCAGGATTACAGGAGATGCCCTGGGGCTGGAGCACACCACCAATAGTGCTCGCAAATAGTGGGTGCGTACTCCCCGAACATGGTACAGCCCCCTGCTCCCGCCATATCTGCCTCTCCCACCCACTGTGCTGATGGAATGGCCCTTCCCCTCTTTCCCTGGCACCTTTTTTAAATCCTCTCCCCGTCTCCTCCTGCCATGACACTCAGACTCACTCTGCCGTTCTGAAACTCCGAGGACACCCCCAGGTCCATTCCTATCCCCACCCACACCCTCCCCGGAACCCCCTAAAAATAAATTAAAAGCCCTCTTTAAAAAACCCCTCACCCTCCTCCTTGCCACATGCCACCTCTTGGGGTCCCAAAACCCATCATTAAGGTAGGCCCTCGTTAATAAAGAGGGCCAGGCCTGCAAGAGTGGGGCAGCACCAAGAGTTTGGCCGATGAATACATCACAATTTGCCTGGGAGAATAAATAAGGCCAGGAATTCAAAGGTCATAGTCTAAGACAGCAAGGTCCAAGAGAGAAAATCTGCCAGTTCCGGTGCGGGTCCATTGGGCTTCACTGTCCTCTCACAGCAGTGAAGAGGAGTCTCAGGCCGCTGCCCCTGGAGAAGTAATAACCTAGTCACCCTCTCATGGCAACTGGTAGCAACAGATGGAGTCCTATCCAGTAGGCAGCAGTGGCAAAAGTCGACTCCTTGGTGCCCGCGCCCAGGCTGGAACCTCTTCTCACAGCAAGACATTGCAGGTGCAGATGGTACAAGTGCAAATGCAGATGGTACAAATGATGTAATTGATGCAAATGATGCAGCCGGAGCCGGGGTATCAGCTGTCCGGCGGGGGGGGGGGAGATAGGTAAAAAAAACAGGCAGGGTACAGGCAGGGAGGTAGCAACCCCTACCACATCCACAACCAGGTCGTGGAAGGGGGAGGAGAAGAGGGGGTGGGGAGATGGACCAAGGTGGTGGGCCAGTCCCACACCATCGCCCAGCCTTCCTGGTCCCACCAGTCTCACCAAATCTTCCTGTGCCCCTTAAATCCCAGATCTTGAAAGAAGCCACCAACCAGGCTGTTCCAGATAAATCAGCCTGCACTGACTGTCCTTCCCTCCACAGCTGACAGTAACCCAAAGATCATCAGTTGCAATTAACTTCAATTCTGCAGCCATACTGTAGTTAGAGCCACATATTTATCTTTCCACTATTAAACAATAAGTCTTTTTGACACATATAATTTGACAGAAAGCTCAGTTTCTTTGTTCAGATGTCAATTTTATGATAAGAATAAATGAACTTCTGAAATTATTGATTATTGAAATTACTGAATCTCACAACTAAGTTAATGTACATAATGGCTTTTTCCCCGCCAATGGAATAATGTTGGAATTTAAGAAACATATCTTTAAATAAAGCATCAATTTCATTGCATCTCCAACAACATGATCATCACAGACACGCACAGACACACATACAGACACACACACACACACATGCATGCGCTGGCTGGGGAATTATGTGAGTTGAAGATTAGGCATTTTAGAATTGCTAAAGTTGAGAAACATTGGGTCTAGAGTACCCCAACTATCTATTTACTTGACTTTTGACTATGGGATTCATTGAATAACCCATCAAGTGAAAATCAGAAATAGTTATAATCACTATTTCCCTTTCTTTTAGCAGTTCCCTAAGTGCTCTCTGGAAAAGAAGTGAAGGTAGCACACAGGAACCAAGTGAGGAAACATAAAATTGCCTTCTCTTCCAGCAATAAGCCCTCCCTGCCCAATTTTTCTGTAATAATAATAATATGAAAAAATGCAAGTGATACCCAGATCTAAAAGGTTTGCAAAGCATCCTTTGGAATAGTCCAATTAATATATATGAAGCCATTCAGTGTCATAACCTTACAAAATCTATCTTATAAGAACTGAAAATCACTAATTGGCCATCTTCACACCATTTTAAAAGTCACCTGACCTAGATCTTTGAGTTCTGGGGGTTTTATTACCCTAAGAGACCTTTGTGGCTTTTAGCCTCTATTTCTCAGAGATATTTCACAACATGTGGTGGTCGGTTCTTTCGCTGTGGCTCTCACTTCAGCTGTGTCCAGGGCAGACATGTAAGCACCTAAATCCAAGCTAAATATTTTGTTAACCTCTTACTGTGTACACATTCTGCCTTGCCTACAAATGAATTTTCAAAGTCCTGGTTTTCTACAGATGTGTGAACTAGGTTTCCCTCTCCCTCATATTGATAATATATTTCTATGATAGAGAAGTTTTTATTTGGAGATTTAGAAAATTTGATCTTTGGAATTTGTTTGTATTCTGATAATGAGACGTGGTGGTGCAGTGGTTAGAATGCAGTACTGCAGGCTACTTCTGCTGACTGCTGGCTGGCTGCAATTTGGCAGTTCGACTCTCACCTGGCTCAAGAGTGATTCAGCCTTCCATCCTTCCAAGGTGGATAAAACGAGGACCCAAATTGTTGGGGACAATACACTGACTCTGTAAACTGCTTAGAGAGGGCTGTAAAGCACTGTGAAGCAGTATATAACTCTAAGTGCTATTGTTATTGCTACTGTTATAATAGAACTTTCTATCATTAGAACTTTCTTATTAAAATTCTGTCTGTACAATACATAGAAATATATATCAGCATCCATCTCTGGGCACATTTGGCCATACTTTGATGTAGCATGGAAGGTAACAGAGAATTAGAGTGATGAAGAATAAGGTCAGGCTGCTATATTACAGCTAATCCTCCACTTACAACAGTTCGTTTAGTGACCATTCAAAATTACAAAAATGCTGAAAAATGTGATTTAGGATCGTTTTTCACATTACAGCATCCTCATGATCACATAATCAAAATTTGGATCCTTGGCAACTGATTCGTATTTATGACAATTGCAGTGTCCCATGATCATGTCATCTCATTTTAAAACCTTTTGACGAGCAAAATCAATGGGTAAACCAGGCTCACTTAATAACCATGTTACTAACGTAACAACTGCAGTAATTCACTTAACAATTGTGGCAAGAAAGGACATAAAACGGGGCAAAACAGGAGCAAAACTCACTTGACAAATGTCTCACATAGTACCAGAAATTTTGTGCTCAATTGTTGTCAATTGTTTCCACAATCCTTTCCTAAAATAACTTTTACAAGTTTTTAAAAAGCCTTCATTTTACAGCTTTGTTATACCACTTGCAACTATTATTTATAGGTCCTTGGGAAGTAATTTATGAAAAAAAAAAACAAACAGAAGAAAGCAAAATAGTGTAAACATATATATAATGTCTGCTAGTTTATCAAATAACTATTCAAATAATGAAATAAGTTTCATTTTTCATTCACTTTTCCAAGCATTTTGGCATTTAATATTTTTGTTTTGTTCACCATCGTTATCACTGATTTATTTAATATGACTCTACCTTATGAAAAATAGTACAATACAGTCTATTTCCATTATGAACCCTAGGAAAAAAAACACAAAAATATGTTGCCAGAAATGCATGCTATATATCACAATTATTCCTTTGACTTGCATGCTTTATAATTTAGTTAAGCTTTGGGGTTATGTTCTCCCAAAAGACAAGACTGGAGTATTTCAGCAAAAGTGATTCAAGTTTGTGTCATAGGTGATAAAACTCTTTGTCAAACAGGAAGTGTTGAAAAATGACTTAAATTACTTTCCTAAAATATTTAGAAATTGTCTAAACGTATTAAGCAGATTTTCTTACTGAAATGGATCCTAGGTAGGGTTTTTTGTTTTTTTAATCATTAGGGCTCTTTTTTAAAAAAAATCTCCAGAACTGAATATAGAGGCAAGAAATCCAAACAGCCAACATTAGGTTGAAATTGAAAAAATGGAGTTGGAGATGTAACATAGAAGGAGAATTTGTATATGACACCTCAAGAAACAATGATAACCAATTCTCTAATTCTCCCCAAAAGGATTCTCCATGGATACTCATACATTACAGAAATATTTTAGGCTGTACTGCTGTTAACGTAAAGTAGGATACATAATTTTGGGCGATGGGGAGAAATGAAGGTTATAATTTAACTTGAGGCATATGCCAAGAATGAGCAGAGCCCAAGCAAAACTATGGGAAAGGCTGGCCAAAACCAAAATTGGCTCAAAGTTAATTTAAGTGTGAGAGCCAGTTTGGTGTAGTACTTCTAGACATGGGACTATAAAATGAGAATTTGGGAGTTGTAATCCCACCTTAAGGCAGCTGGCTGACCTTGAGATATTCATTTTTCTTCTAGGAAGAAGAAGTCAAGGTCAAATCCCTTCTGAAGTATTGCCAACAAAATTTCATGAACTTGTCTGAGTGGTAGCCAAGATTGAAGACTGGCCTTATTATTATACTTTAAGGTATAATAACAACATAAGCAACATACTTGCATTAATAAAGAGTCAACTAATCTGATAATGCCAACAAACTGTAATTTTTTCTCCTTCTATATGAAAAATGACTAGCAAGCTTTATTCAAGTCTTTGACACTCTCAAAGTGTTTCTTGGACTCTCAGCTGCCTTGGCATATATTCAATTATATTCAATGGTATTTAATTTCATATACATTTTCACTGTTAAAAATTTGAACACAAGGGAATATTTTTTCCATCCTGTTTCGTGAAATCATATTTTTTCCTCTTCTCTAGAGAGGAATAATATTACAAGTCAGATTCAGCCAGCAGAATTAGTGATACCTGTTTTTCTTTCTCTTCTGATTATTGTAAGCAAATCAATGAATGTTTTTCAATTCATTTCACTGTACTCAACTCTCACATGTATTTAAATGACAGTACACAAGCTAAATCTCTAGATTTTCCCCACCCCTTTGGGGACATATTTTATCTGTTTGAGCATCTGATAAAATAAATCACATGTAAAAGAATCCACAGCATATTGTGCCAGTAACTCAGCCCTGTTTTAAAAAGCAAAAGCCCAGTAATTGTAATTAGTTACAAATTGCCTGTTATGACTTAATTAAACTTCCTTGCCTCTCGGCTGCTTAAGCAACATGTTGAATCTTTTATATGCCTACCAATTAATGCTCTGCAATTCTACTTCCAAATTGGATAAAAAAAGTAATAAATTTAACAGTGTTCTGTTGATATTTAGATTTGAGGTTGTTAATGCAGAAGGGGGCTTAAAAGGGGGTGGAAGGAAGCATTGAGTGGTTTAATGCTTCAAATATTTATTTCAATTCAGATTGATTAAAACAGTTTGATGTTCCATGAGATAAAGGGCCAGACCTTTTGTTAACAGGGCCCAATTGGTCTAAAGAAGAAAATTGAGATGCACTAATTGAAATTTGGTAGCTTCTTTCAAACATGCATAATTCATACAGAGAACAGAAGCTGCAATTCACCAGAAACTGTCAAGGAGATGAATGCTGCGTTTAGATGGAATTTAAGATCTTACTGAGTAATAGGGAACCCACTACAAATGCTTATAGTAAATCATTGAGGAACAGAAAATCTCTCCCTCCCACCCCTAGCTTTTTTCTGGTCAAGTATTAGAAAGCTGAAGTGTAACTTTTAAAGATTTCACTTCATCCTTATAAAGCCATTTCAAGTTTTCCCAGTGCTTCTACCTTCAGAGCACCAATTTATTACCATTGACTTGGCCCTTCTCACTCCTGATATGAATGCTAATAGCCCTTTTGACTCCATTCACAAGACATATTTTTTTCCCCTGACAAAGAATTCTTCCCAAATGATTTCCCAGGGCATTGTCTTAATAGGACCAATGGATAAAAATGACAAGCTAACATTTGCTGGAATTCAAACAGTCTCTGTTTGATTTGCTTCCAAAGAATATTAGGGGACGGGAAAATCCCCCTCGGCTTCAATCCTAATTGGACCATAAGTTACAAGCATCGTTGTCAGGATTTCTTTCTTTCTTTCTTTTTTAAATACTGTTTTGTTTTTTCAGCATTCTAAATTGGACTGCATTCTAAGTATTCTCCATTTGGAAATTGTAATTCAGAAGAGAACAGTTTGTTTTCAGGACAAAAGGCTCAAATTTTAAGTAGTCCAAAAGACTTACAGATGCATTCCACACTGCCTGTCAGTTCCCAAACTCCTGACAATGGAGTCCTTGGTATTTTCTGAGCTTGGTTGTTTTTTTGAAAACATTTCATTACCCAACTAGATAACATCTTCAGTACTAGAAGAGAGTAGGGTTTGCTGTCTGTTTATATATGACCAGCGTTGGTGGGAATGTTGTTTTCTTTTTGACATTCCTTTATTAGGTAGTTGTTTATTATTTGATTCTTTGTCCGAGTTGGTAGTTGCTTGAGTAGTTTATTATTCATTGCTTAATTGTTGGGCAGGTGCATAAGTGTTATATAATGGAGTAATGAAACATCTGCAAGAAAACAAGGAAGCTCAGAGAACACCAAGGACTTCATAGTTCAACCCTTAGCTACAAATATTCTCTTCTATTGGTAGTCCTGAAAATGTTCCCATTCCAGGGAAAGACAACCCAAGTGTGTCAAGGTCAAAGGAGATGATTGGATTGACTGATGGTTAAGTTCTTCAGGAAGTCATTGAAAGAAATGGCATATATAACCTTCAGAAAAGATGGCCAAGGGGAAAATATGATAGGTCTCTTCACAGACCTTGAATTACATCACCTCCACTTGTAGAATGGAGAATAATTGTCTTAAATTATTTGAGAATAGGTTTTGATGAAATATAAAGGAAAATATTCTTCACATAAAGCAGGGATGTCAAAATCAAGACCCACGGGCCAGATAGGGCCCGTGGTGTGCTTAGATCTGGGCCGTAGGGCTGCCCTGGAAACAGCAAAGGACCAGCCCAAGGTGCCTCTATCAGCAAAAATGGAGCTCGGGACGGCCATATGCGGCTCTCTCAAGTTCCATTTTCGCTGGCAGAGCACTGCAGGAAACCGTCACAGTCGAAAACAGACCCTGAGAGGGGTGCTCCCAACATGAGTGACATTGAGCTGGCTACATCCACCCCAGTCACACCCATCCAGCCCCCAAGGTCAAACACAACCCTGATGCAGCCTTCAATGTGTGTTTGAACCCCTGATGTAAAGGATAGTGTGCAATGATTAAGGGACAGGACCAGAACTAGGCAGACCAGGTGTAATCCACCTTCAGGTATGGAAGAGAAGCTCATTACCTTGGGCCAAACATACTCTGACAGTAAAATTTGAGGACCCAGTTTGTGGGGGCAATAAGATGACTTTGTATAAAATATACAAAAATATGAAGGCTATTGCTTAACACATTGTAAGCCGCCCTGAGTCTCCGGAGAAGAGCGGCATATAAATCAAATTTTAAAAAAAATCCCAACCAGGATTTTTCTGTCAGTATAAAAATGGAAGACAATATATCAATAGCAATAGCACTTCATAGCAGTTTACAGACTCTCTAAGCAGTTTACAGAATCAGCATATTGCTACTGACAATCTGGGGTCCTCATTTTACCAACCTCAGAAGGATGGAAGGCTGAGTCAACCATTCAGGATTGAACTTCTGGCAGTGAGCTAAATTAGCCTGCAATACTGCATTCTAACCACTGCACCTCCATGGTTCCTATGCCACCTTGAGTTCCTGGAGGTCAGAATAGAAATAGAATAAAATGTAGTTTGACTCTGGCATCTGAATAGGAGGGATTTGTCACAGATGCTTAATTTGCATTTCTGCTCAAACTGGGAGTTGATGATTCAAATAATGTTTCCCAGCACCATTATCCTATGTTTTGTTTAACATGAAGATTTGAGATAAGAATGGTCATGGCCAATAGTCCTGTTCCTGATTATCAAACTGTCATGCAAACCTCCAGCAACTTCACATCAGCTGTAAAATATTCAACTGTAAAAATATTCTCTATATTAACAGATATATGTTTTCATTTGCATGGAATACCTATCCTGATTAACCAGAGTTATAACCTTAAACTTTCCTTATATTGCTTCTGCATACTTGATTGATGGTTGAATATGGTTTGCTGGTCCACATGTAAACATCTGGCTCATTCCTGGACCACTTATATGGCATGTGTGAAGAAAGAAAACCGTTTTTATGATAAATCGGTTAAAGGAAAAATCTCCTTCAAGGTGAGTTAAGATGCTTAATGCTACATGGTCATTTCTACAGATTTTTCTTGGCAATAATACAGAAGTGTTTTAGCATTATTTGTCCCAAAGGTGCTTTTCAAAAGGAAACTGGACTTTGTTTTTTTCTTGAAGATGTTTTGCTTTTCATCCAAGAAACTTCTTCAGTTCTGATTGAATGGTAGAAGATGGTAAGATTATTATTCCTTGCAGTCATCTGGTCATTAGCACTCTTTCTGAGACTCTCTGAGGCCACATGGAGGTTTATCTGTGCCCTCAGGGTAACCTGAATAGCGGAAATGGGTGTGAAACATTCTTGGAACTGCTGAAAGAAAGGACTGTGTTATTAGCCAGCAGTTTCAAGAAGGTTCCACACCCATTTACAGTATTCAGGTGATCCTGAGGGCCAAGTGTCCTCAACTACTCTCAGAGTGGTAATGACCAGGTGATTACAAGGAATATAAATTCTTCCATTCTCCACCATTCAGTCCGAATTGAAGAAGTCAGAACTGAAGAAGCTTCTTGGATGAGAAGCAAAACATCTTTAAGGGGAAAAAAAGTCTGAAAGTACTTTTGGGACAACCATGACCTAGATGACTGAGAATCTCCATAGACATTTAGCATTACTTATTTCAGGATTTTTTCAACTTCTCCATCTAATTTTTACCCTTGGTATTCTGTTGTTCTCTCAGCCAAGTTCTAACCAGGTCTTATTTTGCTAGTTGACTAGTTCTGTGGATAAATGTTGCCACTGTAGTCTAAATCTGACCAATTACCATTATAATTATGGTAACAGTAACAGAGTTGGAAGGAACCCTGGAGGTCATCTAATCCAATCCCCTGCTCACACAGGAGACTTGTACTATTTATTTATTTTATTTTATTAAATTTGTATACCTACTGGACTCAGGGCAGTACACAGCCAAGAATAAAAAACATCCCAATAGAAAATTTAAAATTATTAAAAGAATTATACAAATTTTGGCCCAAAATTTAAAACCTTCCGACTACAATCCATATATAATTAAAAATATCTAGGGGGCGGGGGGCTTATGCCAGCCCAGCTTGATGAAATAAAAGAGTTTTTAGGGCACGGCAAAAGGCCTGGAGATCTGGTATCCTCCGTATCTCCGGGGGGAGGTCGTTCCAGAGGGCAGGTGCTGCCACAGAGAAAGCCCTCCCCCTGGGGGTCGCCAGCTGACATTGCCTGGCTGACGCCACCCTGAGGAGTCCCTCTCTGTGGGAGCGTACTGGCTGGTGGGAGGCTATCGGCGGCAGAAGGCGGTCCCGCAATACTAGTGATTCAAATTGCTGAACTGCTGACCTTTTTGATCGACAAGGTCTTAGCCACTGAGCTAATAGTGGCTAATATCACCTAATAGTGATAGCTAGTCAGACTATCACTATTAAAATGTTATATATAATATTATTATAATAATATTAATTATAATAATAATATTATAATATATATGGTAATAGAATATTTGGACTAATTTCAACCCTGTTAAAAACATCCTTATCTGATACTGTCCTGCCTTAATTTTGTATCACTTATTGTCACTTTAGTGCCAGCCAGCCGTTACCATATCTTAAACAAATTTAATTCTTGTTGGTAAAATGGGAAAGTTTGCAACAGAAAAGCTTAGAGGACATCCTAAAAGGACTTTTCTTGGTTATTTTTAATCACAGCTTAAAAATAGCCTTAATTCCAACTAAGGTTGGAAAGTTAATTGCATCTTGCAGGAGTCATTTATTTTAATTGTGTTCCTGTTCAGTTATAAGCAGATCTGGAATGCAAAACTCTTCATAACCATGAAGTGGTAGCACAGAGACGAATGTATTCAACATTTTACGAAACGGGTTTAGTAGACAAAATAAGTAAAATAAAAATAAAAATAAACAAAATGAAACATTTCTAAGCGTAGACTTAATCCTCTATATAAAAACAGACTGCGGTTTGCTGCTTTGCTTTGCTTTGTTATGGAGCTATGAGACTTAGAGTGATAGAAAGAGGCTGAACACCTTTCAAAAACTGCCTTTGCTTTCTGCTTGCAAAGCTGAGTTGCCGCATTTGAGTGAATCATTCACCAGAAATCTAAGCTGGTGAAATTCCATCTTAAAACTTTGTGGGAAAAAGTAATATAGTGGCTGCTGGCTGTCTTAGTTATTTAGGAAAGATGTGGTTAGAAGCTCTGAAAGGGAACTCAAAAAGCTACATGATCATTCACATAAACACACACACACACACACACACAAACACACACAAAGAGGTAACAATAATGACAAATATTTCACAAGGAACCACAGAGAATGTTGCCTATGAAGAATTAAATAGGGATCAGTATATTAGATCCAGCCAAAAACAGATCCAAATATGGAAAAACACTTCAAGAATTAATTCTTTAAAAGATTGTGTTAACCATTGGAGACCAAAGGACAACAACAAAAATTGCTGAGGATAAAATGGTGTTGCAAAATATGTAAGACTAAATGTACAGGCGGAGCCAGGATTTTTGTTTCAATCTGGCCTCCAAAATTCCTGGTGGGCGCTATATAACACCAAAATAATACAGCGGAGGAAAATCTAATTCTCTGCTGGCATCTCTTGCTCATCCAGATTTTAGAAGCCTAGATAGAATAGACCTATATTTATCCTTTTTAAAAATTCTACTAAGCCAATTTCAGTGTGCATATTACAAGTTTTATGTGTTGCCCTGTCCACGTGGAAGGAACTATGCTTCCAATCTAGCCACGCCCACCAAACCGGTAGTGAAAATTTTTGAAACCCACCACTGGTGCATGTGTAGGGGAGTGGGGTGCATTCGTGAGGCGCATGCACATGCATGGGGTGGGGCACATGCAGGGGCCATACCCACATTGCATTTTGGGGGTTCAGGTATGCATGCATACACACACACACTTTGGGCACTTGGTCTGGGAAAGGTTAGCCATCTTTGGGTATAGGGTTTCCTGCTTGAGTAGGGAGGTTGGACTAGAAGACCTGCAATGTTCCTTCCAACTCTGTTATTCTGAATTTATTTTTTGGAATTTATTTCAAAGAGAGAGGAAACCACTAGAATTCTCCTGGGGAGAATAGTGATTCTTTGCACTTATTTAAATATGAGGTGTCCAACAGGTATATAACAGTCTTATCTTTTACTACTCAACATACTCTCTAATATTCTGCATTATCTACTTTGAGTAAATACTAATGAAAAAGAAGAATAAATTTTTCATCTGGGTTTTTTTCAAATTGGGCAGCCAGGCAAATCCCTTACAACATAAAGGTGTGTAAGAATGTGTCAAAATAACATCTATAACAAACCAGTAATAAGAAAAATTCAAAAGCAATTTTCAAACACTCCATAAAGTAGATAAACCAAAGGAGTCTTTTTTCTTAGGGATAGAAAACTTTTCAAAGTAGATTTTGCCCTAGCATTATTACACACCACTTGTGTATTAATCCTCTATTGCCAAAAGGATTCTATACTATGATTCTAGCTAAAGAAAATGTTGCAGGCTAAATCTTAGCTAATTTCTTTCCAAGCTATCCCAGTAGAGTGGCATATGCAGACCTATCCAAGAATTTATCTTTATCACATTGTTACAATCATTTTGAACTTGGCCCTGAAGTAGTCATGCTTGAGGTCGGATGGTTGACTTCTCCTATTCATTGCAGCAGCATCTCTTTAGATGGGAAGGAGGGTAATCATCTATCTCATCCAAAATTGGTAAAAATGCTCTCTACCCTTTGACTGCCTTGCCACGAGGAACATCAAATAAAAATCCATGCATTCTCAATTCACTTAGCCAAAGTAGAAGGGAATGAGTTAGAAAGCTCTTAACACAATTCCTTTCCAGATGAAAAGTCCATATTAATTTGTTGCAGCAAAAGTAGAAATTATTGGAAGTGCAGGAAGTTAGTTATAAAGAGTTATGATTCAACATGGTACGGCGTTACAAGAAAGCCTGTTTGAAAATAAATGGAAGTGCAAATGAATCTGGATTTTGTTTTTAGCATTTTCATTTATTGTTGAGGTTAGGGCCAAATCTTTACACCATGGTAGCTAAGAGAAGCATGTTGCACACTTAAGCTGAACATGAAGCACTAATAATGCAAATAATAGCATTTTTAATTAAACTAATCCCTACAAGAATCTAATAGCAGCACAGCAGTCTCTTCTGAAATCTGTAATAATTACTCTTTGCTAAGAGTGACATTTTAGTTCCATTACTCTCAGCCTCAACAATGAGTTTATAGTTTGTTCTGTTTAGATAGTTGTTTCCCTTGTATTTTTCAATTCCATGTTCAACAAAAACAAAAATTGGTAGCGAACACAAAGAATTTAAATCTAACCACACAGAAGTTGAGAGTTGGAACTTGGACAACTCAATGTTTACATGTGGAAGCAGTGACACATTTTAAAAAATTCTGGATAGATTTCTCCTTCATAACAATAACTGTGATTTAAAATGCCCTGAATTATAAGCCACATAATACAGGATACATACCATGCTAATTTATACTTGTGCATTTCTTCTCTGAGCAGCAAGGATTATAATGCATGCCAAAATTTGCATACATGTACCAAAGTATAGGTACAAGAAGTGGGGGGGAGAGCTTTCTTTCGAAACAGACCTAGAGACAAAGGAACTTTCAAAACTCTCCATCAATTTAGGTACTGTAGAGCAATTAGATGTTTAAAGCATAAATAGCTCTATAATTTCTGCCTACTTCAGCAACATATTAGAGCTGAAATAGCATCTTGACATTTTCTACCAAAATGGCGGACAGAGAAGTTGAGTAGGTAATTTCACAAAAATGTAGGTTTAGAGAGCTTCTACTCCAAGGCAATTGCTACAAAATAAATCTTCATGCCATCTTCCAGATAAGTAGAATTTATCAATCAGATTGTGAAGAAGAGGATTTAGAGAGGCTGAAAAATGCCCATAGGACTTTTTTTCCCCTAATGAAGCCTTCTCTTAGAATGTAATTGAGGTTTCAGAAGCTAGTAGAGAGCAGATTGTAGAATGGAAGATGAGATATTATGAATTCACTTACCTCTATTTAAACATAAAAATCCTTCAAAAGAATTACAAAAACAAATTCTCTTGTATCAGACTGAGCTTGAAACTCAGAGACTATAGACCGGAGATTTTTTTTTTTGCCTAACTGTACAATAATAGTATTATTTTCTTAAAGAAAAAAACAAAAACAAAAACAAGAGTGAATATTTCAACCCAAAGTGGAGAATTTCTCTAATGTTAATTTCCAAAATATTGAAGGATTTTTGGTCAACATGATGAGTGAGAAACATTTCTTCAGATGCTAATTGTTATTGTTTTCTCCTCTCCTCTTGATATTGACCTACTTCCTTGTACTCCAGTAATCATTTGGATGAATGTTCCTTTTTGGGATGCATAATTAAATGTCAAAAACTCACTGCTCAATATGTAATTCACTCACCATTCCCTCACTGTTTGAAGGAGCCAGAGTTCATAAGAAGGATGGATTGAATACCTAACAACATCTGGCATGAGTAGAGAGCTTAGCCCGCTCTATAATAGCATTACAGTTATGGTAGGAATGACAGCTCAATGGAAAGAGATGGATGAACTATGAACCAGGGAGATCCACAGTTGCTGCTTAATGAAACAGTACATTGTAACCTCTGGTCATGGACATATTGGCCTGTTAGTAGTGACAAGCCATATCAGGAGTTCCAGAGCAAATCATATTTGTCACATCTAATGGAGAACGATGAGGGTCTCTGAGTTACTGGGAAAGCTGAATATAGTTTCCATTCCAGTAATCAGGATCAAAACATTGCTTGGTTGCCTTAGCCAATTTAATCTGTCACTTAATTAAACAAATTACTGTTTCCAATCTTTTCAGTAGAAAAAAAGAAATAGAGAGAGATGCTTTTAAGGAAGTACGTATGGGGGAGAATTTTAACTACTGTATTTAATAAGAAAGGAAGGTATTTTACATTACCAGAATTATGTTTTCACTAAGATTAATAGTGCCATTTTATTTCTGCTACTTAAAATAGCTTGAGGTCCCATCAACAAAATCAAATTTAATAAAGCTCTGGGGCACCCTGTATGTCACAATCTCTGCCTCCAACTACTTGTTCCCATGTGAATGTTTAATTTATCATAATTATAAATCCTTTAATCTTTAGGCTGTACCAAATGGGTGAGAAAGGAACTTTTAATTTGAAGACCTTCTAAATGTTAAGTTTATAATAAACTAAGTATAGAAGACAAAGATCAAAATAGTACAAACAATCTCTTAAAACACACACATTTGCTTCCCAGCCTCCAAGCTAGGAGCTGAAAAATTGAATGCAGGTACCAACACCTACATGTAATATAAACAGAAGGACTCCACAAGACCGTCAGTTTCCCATCACACATGACAGTTGTGCACAATATATCTCTATATATGCATTTTTAGCCTGCAGGTGACTTACAAAGGAGGCATCAATTACCTAAAGACTGATGCAAATGATTTATTTCTAGCTATTAAGTCCACACTGTTGCAACATACACATGAATTCCAGAAGCAAGCAGGCAGGGAAAATCACATAGGATATTCCTATCTGATTGGCTTATCTGTTGAAAGAGTAAGGAACAAGTTGGAAACCTAGTTTATTTACTGATTTATTTGATTTTAGAAATATATAAAGCCACACAACTCTATGATGATAGCATCTTCAGTTAAAGCAACAAAAATGATTAGGGGACTGGAGGCTAAAACATATGAAGAATCGTTGCAGGAACTGGGTAGGTCTAGTTTAATGAAAAGAAGGATTAGGTGACATATGATAGCAGTGTTCTAATACCTCAGGGGCTGCCACAAAGAAGAGTGAGTCAAGCTATTCTCTAAAGCACTTGAGGGCAGGACAAGAAGTAATGGATGGAAACTAATCAAGGAGAGAAGCAACTTAGAACTAAGGATAACTTTCGTGACAGTTAGAACAATTAATCAGTGAAACAATTTGCCTCCAGAAGTTGTGAATGCTCCAACATTGAAAGTTTTTAAGAAGATGTTGGATAACCATTTGTCTGAGGTGGTGTAAGGTTTCGTGCCCAAGCAGGGAGTTGGACTAGAAGACTTCCAAGGGCTCTTCCAACTCTGTTTTCTATTCTAGATATAAAATAGAAAGGGAAAGTGTAGGTTCCTAAGTACTCCACACACCAGGGCTCCGGGCTCAAATGTTTTCCTTCTGTAACACTGACTGGACCTGACCACAGAGATAGGAAAATCACCATATCACTGTGCTTCCTACTCCTAATCATTAAAAGCTACTGCAAGATCAAGAAGAACCAGAACAGTTGACTACTGTAGCTCTGCAAAATGTCATCAACAAATGGGACCAATAATGATTTGGGTTCCGTTTGGCATTGAAACATGACTGAAGGGTACAGATAATCAGCTTCCTTCAGGACCTTTGGTGCTCACAGCTGTGCTATCTTCACAACAGGAGATGAATGAAATTGTCCAGTATCGAATACAAGGAAAGTTTTTTAAGGAGAGAGGCTTAACTATCTTCTACAAGGCATCATGGATTATTTCTCCATCAGAGAAGCCACGCTTGCAACATGGACCATCTTCCTGTCACCCCCTGGACATTTGTCACCTACTAAGAAAGACAGTGATTTAACAAACAGATGATCAATTTAGCAGATCTAAAGGTCCTATCCACATCCTCAGGAGTTTTAGTGTCAGACTCCAGATAAATTCTTTCTTCCATCATCTCAGGAGGATCTGCACAATTACAGTACAAAAGCTGACCAAACCCAAGTGACTTTCTTCTGTAGGTATCAACAGAATATCTGCAGCCTTGTAGACAATCCTACTTCTTCCTCTGCAAAGAACAGATCATGTTAAACAGGATTGTTGGAAAGTTATCTGTCAGTGTGATAAGTGTAGGAAAATAACTAGAATTTGCTTCTCAGCACAGTCTATTCTAAATCTTTGCTCATGTTCCCACTGTTCCTATTAAAACCATTCTTTGTTTTTCATAAAAAAACAGATCATCTTGAAAGAAGGCATTTACTCTTGTGATTTAATTTTCAGAGATCATATGGCAGTGATATGCAAAGACTAAGTTTTAAATTCTACCAACTTCCATTCTTTTGGCTCTAATGCAATCATCCACATATTCAGACTTCTCCCCAACTGTCATGTCATGCTTCTATTGCTATTCCATTGCTATGAATTAAAACTACAGTAATTTTAATTCAATTCACTTAATTATATTAAAGAATCTTACTGTTATAGTTCTTTTTGAAGAATATTCTAAATAGAAAGACTTATGAAGGATGCCTATCTGATACAGGTATCAGAAGTTTTTTAACCTGTGAAGAGTTTTATTTCTTGAAAGCAATCTATAAAGGTGAGCCTTCTAGCACACATTTAATGTAAGTCATCAATTTGATTTCTATCATTAATCCAATCTGATATGATGATTCACATTGATTTGGAAAATCAAGTAAATTTTAGCTGATATTTTAATTCAAAACACTGAACCAGATTTATATGATAAATCAATTTGAAAAAGAATTTGTCCTTGGGCAAAATTCTTTTCAAATCACTAATTTCATTCAGAGGCAACAGATTTGATTCAATCATTTCATTCAAATCGCTGATCTGATTTGGAAAATCAAGTGAATTTGTAGATTTAAACAAATTGCTGAATCAGAGCTGCATATACACCTAGCAATAAGGAGTAGAGGCTGGTACAGGACTAAAATAATATCCTACCTGCCACATTCCAGGGAGAACAAATCATGCTAGATTCATTACTGACAGACAATGTTTAAAATTAGGACAAAAGTAGATGAAATTAGGCCAAGAACCACATGCAATCATTGGTTATATGTTGTTGTCCTCGCCTAATCTAATGCAGATCAGTACCATGGATGATCCTTCCATTTGTCTTTAAATATAAAAAGATTTAAAAGTTATATCAGGACTTAGCAGACCCCATCTTTTAACAGCTGGAATGGATTATTGTAATGTTTTGTTGAATAGTGTCCCAGATTCTCTTAATTGAAAATCTAAATTGATAGAAAATGCCACTCCTAGCAAATTAAAATGAAAATTAAAGTTAGGAAGATGTTAATACACTTCTTAAAGGCTTATAATGTTGAATAAGGAAACTGTTAAATGCCTTTTGCTGTGTACTACATTCCTTTGATAGTAGCCTCTCTAGGTTAAACCTGTTGTAATGAAATGAAGATGGAGAATAAAGTTTGATTTTTTTAAAAAATATACATACTGGGCCTACAACTTTTGAATAAACTGTAAATTGATCAGAGGTTATGTCAGCAGGGCATTCTGAATTGTTCAGCAGAGTGTCCTGTACATTCAAGATAAAATTTTAGTTAGATGGTGACTCATATGGAAATATAATGAGCGGTGGGGGCAGGGGGGGATTTTTCTGCAGAGAACTCCAAATCTGTTTTGGGAGCCTGATGCAGGACATCAGAAGTGGTTAGATGAGGCCAGCTGGCTTCAGAACTATTCCAATACAAATTGGTAGCTGGATCCAGGGTGAAATATGGTAAAACGGTTTCATTTCCTCATAATCTAACATGGGGGGAAAAACACAAATGGCTAAAAGGAAAATTGCAGGCAAAACAATTGTAGGGGACAAAGTGTACTGAAGTTCACTGAACTTGGTTGAGGGAATTTTGAGCTATGCTACTTTCATTACACTAATCCATTCCTGTTTTGGAAGGAAAATAACATTTTGTACAGACTTTTTATATATATAATATTTTATTATACATTTTCCTTTATTATACATCATATTTCCAGTTTTGCAATGACAGTGTACTGGCTGTATCAAGTCCTTTTTAAGTATAGATAGTATTATACACCCTGAGTATAACCATTATTGTAGTCATACAAATAGTCTCTTTTAAATACATAATGTTGTACGTCACAGTTATAACCATTATTTTCATAGTTGTACCATAAAGCTCTATACATTTACCACTCTATATATTTTATCTATAGTCACATACGGTCCGATAGTACTATTGCTTATGGTATATATTCTTATATATACTGTGTTTTCCCGAAAATAAGACCGTCTTATATTTTTTTGAACTCTGAAATAAGTAGTTGGCCTTATTGCCACGTGCTCAAAAGCCCAATTGGGCTTATTATCAGGGGATGTCTTATTTTGGGGAAAAACAGGTTATCTATATAACTGTATCTATTTCCATTTTGTTGATCTTCTTTCATTATTAAGTTACTAATCTCTGCACCTGTTATCTAACTATTTGTACAATAAGTTCCATGTTAAGTAATACACTGATTCCTCTTTATCTTTAAGTTCCATCGTTAACCTGTCCAATTTGGCACATTCTAATCATTTCTTTATTATCTGTTCATCTATAGGTATACTATCATTTTTCCAATTTTGGGCATATGTGATTCTAGCTGCTGTTATTAGATATAACGTTGAGTATGCGATTCTTTTATTGTATTTCTCCGGTAGTATACCTAATAAGAATAGTTCTGGTTTTAGATCTATCTGTTGTGCTGTCATCTCTTCTAACCATATTTTTTATCTTTGACCAAAGCAATTGTAAGGAACAAAGTGTACTGAAGTTCACTGAACTTAGTTGAGGGAGTTTTGAGCTATGCTACTTTCATTACAGTAATCTGTTCCTGTTTTGGAGGGAAAATAACATTTTGTATAAAGATTTTGTAAGTTGCCCAAACTTTACTGGAATGGGCAACCTTAACAAATTTAATGAAATAATAAATTTCACTGGACATCCAGAATTGAATATCACTGAAGTTCTTTTAAGAGAGACAGAACCGTAGAAAGGAAACAAAAATAATGTGATCTTTGATATTTTTTCATCACAATGAATTAGGATTAGGGTCAACTGAGGAACAAACTGAGCAGAAATACAGATAACATGGTCATAGTGCAACTCTGGGAATCGTGGTCCTTGGGGCAATGGTTCTCTGTTACCTGCCCCCAAAATGATGTCATATTGGATATGGTGATGTATGAATAAAGAGCTTTTATGATGTAATGATTTAGGTTTTGGAAGCTCCCTGATTAAAATCTTCTCTTAACCACAGAAGTCCATTGGGTGGTGGCCTTAATAGAAGATAATATTTGTAGTTCAGGGTTGAGCTGCGGATCCTTGGTGCTTTCTGGGCTTACATTATCAGTTTCTCTGTGGAAAGTTCTGTGGTTTAAAATGTTCCTTTCTAAGACTGCAAAGTTGATTAGTGCACCCGTTTAGATCTTTCTATAGGATATTGTGTTCTGTGGTAGTTTAATGGGCAGCTGGATATATTGAGAGCTTAGGTGCCTCTTTGCTTTTGAAAATTAGTTTGTGTAGTTTGATTTAGCACTGGTGTTAACTAGTTGGGTAATGAAACATCTGCAAGAATACAATCAAACTCAGAGAGCATCACGGACCCCATGCTTAACTCTCTCTCAGCTCAATCTCCCAATAGAGAATAGTATTTTATGCTTTTTTGAAGGAAAAAAAGCTTCAGTTCAGCCTCTCGCCTGGACTACAATGCTCTCTACATGGGGCTCCCCTTGGGGTGCACCCGGAGGCTCCAACTGGTGCAAAATGCGGCCGTGCGGGGGATTATGGGAGCGGCGGGGCGCTCCCATGTGACTCCTCTCCTGCGCGAGCTGCATTGGTTGCCGGTGGACTTCCGGGTGCGTTTCAAGGTGTTGGTGATCACCTTTAAAGCGCTCCATGGCTTAGGACCAGGGTACTTACGGGACCGCCTTCTGCCGCCAATTGCCTCCCACCGGCCGGTTCGCTCCCACAGAGAGGGCCTCCTCAGGGTGCTGTCAGCCAGACAATGCCGGCTGGCGACCCCCAGGGGGAGAGCCTTCTCTGTGGCAGCCCCTACCCTCTGGAATGATTTTCCTCCAGAACTGAGAACGATCTCCGACCTCCGGACTTTTCGTCGGGCCCTGAAAACTTATCTTTTTCAGCTTGCCGGTTTAGCCTGATCCCTGTTGAATTTTTAAAATTTTTAGAGTTTTTAGAGTTGATGTATTTTAATATTTACTTGTTTTTAATTCTCAGCCAAATTTATATGTGTTTTATAATATTTTAACTTTTATGTACTGATTTTTATTCGGCTGTTCACCGCCCTGAGTCCGTAAGGAGAAGGGTGGTATATAAATCTAATAAATAAATAAATAAATAAATAAATAAATAAAAGATAGATAGATAGATAGATAGATAGATAGATAGATAGATAGATAGATAGATAGATAGATAGATAGATAGATAGATAGATAGATAGATAAAAAAAGCAGGACAGAATTCAAATTAATAATGAAAAAAAAACCTTGGTTTTATATCCTGAGGGAAGGTGCTAGTCTGATTGCTTTCACTGGGTTGAATGTGTTGGAATATGGAAGCTCCAATCAATTGGGCTAGAAGACTCGCATGTCCAAATTCTTCCCAAACAAGAAATGTATTTTTCATCTACTTCTTTCATTATCTCTATGATAATAAAAGACAGGTAGAAAAGTAGAGGAGGGTGGAATAAGCAGGAAGTTCAGTTCTGATTCTTTAATCTATTTATCTCCTTCCTATCAAATAGCAAACTATTTTTCAACCAGAGAAACAGTCATGTACAAGCAAAGTCTTAAAATACAGGCACAGCACTCACCGTCTTCTCTTTCAGTGTCAAAAAGAGGCTTTCATTTTGATCTGAATAGGAACCAACTTTGCAAGTGCTTTATTCACACACACACATACACACACACACACACACACACACACACAGAGAGAGAGAGAGAGAGAGAGAGAGAGAGAGAGAGAGAGAGAGAGAGAGAGAGAGAGAGAGAGAGAGAGTCTTCAGGATCTGTTTCCCAAGAAGTTGCTTTTTTATGTAGAATATTCTGGTTTAATTGAGAGTGACATCTCTTCTTGTGCCAGCAACAATTTAAAACCAAAGGAGGGGAAAGGAGAGAAAAAAACACACACACAGAATGAGTACATTGTGTAAATAATTGACAACTACAAGAAAGGATTCTGAGCTTATGATGGAAACTGTGCCAGTTTAGAAAGATAGGATTTTGTTTACAATTTCAAATAGGTGAATATTTTGGAATATGAAATTTACTTCCAATCTGAAGCCACAGACAGATGTTCTAATTGTACCAGTTAAGATATTATTAACATGGCAAAAAACAAAACATTTATTGTATTCATTTAAAATTCAGCCAAAATTGCCTTGGTATATAGATTATCACTTGAAAGGCATAAAAACAATAAACAAATTTTGTGTAAATTCAATTTTGTTTTATTAGGGTGCATATTACCATTCAAAGCTCAGTTCTCTTGCTTCTACCAAATCCTGTTTCCTCTTTAATACTGAATGGTAATTATGGTTTTTACCCTCCCTTTTTCTTATTTCTGGTGCTAAATTGGAAAAATGGTCCCACTGCAAATGAGGAGTGGGACCATTTGAATAATTTGCTTGATCTAATATAATTTTTGCTGGCCTCTGATGGTAATAAACACTGATTTGAACTGTGTCACATTTGTTTAACACTTAACAATGCTCTTATAACCAAAATTTTTGGTTCAATTGTTGTTGTAACTCAAGGACTATCTCTGCCTTCCTCTGCATAGCAGCTTTGCCTAGTAAACTCCTTCCCTTTTCTGGGAATTTCTCCTCTGTGTTAGAGGCACATCTAATTATATCAAGATGATATAAGATTTCCTGCTAGGGCAGTGGGTTTGACTGGATGACCTCCGAGGTCCCTTCCAGCCATGGATTGCTGTGCTGTTTCAAAGCATCCACTGAAGCTGCATCTAGTGCCAGGGTTTGTGGTTCTTCCTTCCTCTCCTTTTTCTCTCCTTCCCTTCCCACCCTCTTCCTTCCTTCCTTCCTTCCTTCCTTCCTTCCTTCCTTCCTTCCTTCTTTCCTTCCTTTTCTTTCTTTCCTTTCTTTCTTTTTCTCTTCTCTCTCTTTGTTTTTCTCTTTCTCTCTCTCTCCCTTCCCTTCCTCCTTCCCTCTTTCTTTCTAAGGCTAGGATACCCACCTGAAACAAAAACTCCTTTGGATGAAGCTGGCTTCTGGCTGCCAGCATTGGCAACTAGCTGATTGGCTGGTAGCTAACTGTCCCAGGAGGTGAAAAGCCCAGGACTAACAGTGTGGCATCGAATGGGCTGTGCCGAAGTGGTGGGGTGGAGGGGCCGTGGCCGATTAGCCGTGGAGAATGGAATGGGGTGGGGGGTGTCAGCCGAGGAGAAAAGCTAGAGGAGAATCCCCCGAGGCGGAAGCCTGGTGCGAAGCAGGCATAGCCAAGGGTAGGAGGTGAAAAGTCCTATTCTGAAACCAACTGGATGATATTCACTCTCTCTCTCAGCCTTCAGACCGAGTTTTCTTGCCAAAAAGACTGCAAGGACTCATTCAGGCAGATTGTGAAAATCAGATACAATTAAACAGAATAAAAATAATGTTGGGTTTAGTCATGTGGAGAGTGGTCCTTTCTCTTAGTTCAGCTATATGATACTGAATTATTGGATCAGAATGGGCCTTTTTTTTTGTTTGTTTGTTTGTTTGGCATGTATTCTTTTATTGGGATGGAAAACAGGGAATGAATGTAGCATTATTTTAGAAACAAAACAAAACAGTTGAAAGCCCAAAAATTTTCTCTGAGCTGCAAAATTTATGTAGTATGATCACAGGACAGGGTGACCAGCATAGGACTAATTTTACCCTAAAGCAGTGATGGCTAACCTTTTTGCCATCACGTGCCAAAAGCTTGGGGAGCATGGGGAGGTTGCACACATGCATGCCCACACCCATGATTCAATGCCCCCCCTTACCCCCACACATGTACACACGACCTCCCCGCACTACTCCCGCTTTTGGCATTTGACAGCAAAAAGGCCTGGAAAAACAGGCCTAACCGTAGGTCTGCTAGGCCTGTTTTTCACCCTCCCCAGGCCCCAGAGGCTTTCTTGGAACCTGGAGAGGGTGAAAACAGCCTTCCCCACCTGCCGAGAGGCCCTCTGGAGGCTGGAAATGGCTCGTTTCCTGACTTCCAGTGGGCCCAGAAGGCCCAAAAATCAGCTGGCCAGCATGCACATGTGCGCTGGAGCTGAGCTAGGGCAACACTCATGTGCCCACAGATATGGCTCCGCGTGCCACCTGTGGCACCCATGCCATAGGTTTGCCATCACAGCCCTAAAGGAACAAATAATTTGACTTGGTGTAACCCAGTTCTATCTCACCTTACATTTTTAGCCATAACAACCGACAAATTCTTAACTCAAAAAAGCAGGAAGAAATTCCAATCCATAAAACTGGTTGCTTTTTCCTGAGCTGTTATGAAGTATTCTATTTCCTGGTCCTGTGAGATATGAAACATTAGGAAACCTTTTTAGACCAAAAGATAGCCTCTTAGCAAAAGTGGGTTATTTTTAATATGTTCCTGACCTTGCCAGTCTCCAAGAGGGTATCATCAGCCAACAGTTACATAACATCAATTAAGAAATCCTTCACGTTGGGGGACATGCATACTATTAAGCCAGCTGGCTTTATTTATGTAGTTTTCTGGTGGGCCACAGGGATTTATTCAAGGAACAAGTATATTATGCTAGCAGGGAGAACTGGAAGTATTTTAAACTGTCAGACTGCAGTGCGGTGTCTCTCAAAAGGATTGACACATGCATGATTTCTTCTTAAAACAATCCCGAAAGGGGGAAAAAGAGCAGGAAAAAAAGGATTGCACCCGAAATAAATCAAATAAAAAGGAAATTAGGAAATCTATGCAAAAGTTTCCAACTTAATGAGCATACCACGTGTGAAGAAAACAATTGGGATATTTTGTCTTCAGTTATTCAGTGTGATTCTTTTAGGAATTGCTCAGTGGGGTGTATGAATCGAATGGCAAGCTAAAAATTTTGCCTGTCATAAAATTGTAGGGCTGAATTATATACTGTATATTCCCAAATTAACTTGTCCAACCATCTAGCAGAGACAAGATCCTACAGATTCCAAATTAGATACACTTCCCTATAATACCACTTTTGAAAATGAATTTGGTTAATCCAGTTAGCAGACAATAGAAATTAAATAAAAATAAACAAAAGCATATGCCAAGGCAGAGTAGTTTTGTTGTAACAAATTACTTTTCCTCCACAGTGATGCAGTATTTTTGAAGTGTTGGGGTGATTCTGATTTGGGGTATATCGTGTTTTAATTTATCTTGGGATCTCTGCAGTCAAAAAGTAGAGTAGACATATCATAAACTGGGCTGAGAAAGCAATAAATTTTGCTCCTGGCCAGGCTGGTTAGAAGATGGTTTATGTATGTAGTTGTTAGAGGTGCGAAATCACCTAATAATAAATAACCAGGAAGTGTCAAAGAAAATTCAGAGCTGCCTTCAACACCTACTGATGGGGAAATGATTATGGGACTGGAGGCTAAAACTATGAACAGTTGCAGGAACTGGACATGGCTGGGCATGGCTAGTCTAGTGAAGAGAAGAACCAGGGCAGACATGATTCTTCTGCCCTGGTTCTTCCAGGGCAGAAGTCTTCCAATATTTGAAGTCTTCCAATATTTGAAGGGCTGCCACAGAGAGGAATGGGTCACGCTATTTTCCAAAGCACCTGAGGGCCAGCAAGGAATGATGGATTGAAACTGATCAAGGAGAGATTCAACTTGGAAATAAGGAGAATTTTTCTGACAGTGAGAGCAATCAACTAATGGAATTGCTTGCCTTCAGAAGTTGTGGGAACTTCATCACTGGAAGCTTTCAAGAAGAGACTGGACTGCCATCTGTCAGAAATGGTGTAGGGTCTCCTGTTTGGGAGCGGGGTTGGAGTAAATTACATAAAAGGTCGCTTCCAACTCTGTTAAATCTGTTAAATAGCAGATAAATCATAACACCATTTTTATAAAAACAAAGTTATTGAATACCAACCAAAGATTCACAAATTCTTGTCCTAGATTTCATTTATGAATTATGTTATACTAATGCATACCACAATGAGATTATCCTATACAACAGGGATCACCAATCTTTTGGACCTCAGGGACCACTAAATTCATAATTTTTAATCCCGCAGAACACTAATATGATCTGCCTAATGACTAGCTAGGTGGGCGTGGCTAGGTGGTCATGTGACTGGGTGGGTGTGGCCAACTCGATGTTACTCATATCAAGGGGTGCCTCGCCAGCCTCTATTAACCCCTCTCCTGCCAGCCACTCCTCGCCTCCCTGCCCAAGCTCCTTAGGGCCCAACAGGAAGCAGTTGCTGGAGCTAAGCAGCCATCATGAGAAAGAGTTGGCAAAATACCTGTCTCATTTCAGATTGGATCTGACCAAGTAGGAGGATCAGCAGTAGCACCTCACTCAGGACTAGAGCATAGGCTTTCCAAGCAGAGAGAAGACCTGGGGGAGTGCAAGGCCAGGTATCAGCGCCTGGAGGCTCAGCGGGCTGAGATGGTCAGCCAGTTCCAGGACATGATGCAGTCCCATTGGAACAAGGCCCTCCAGCTCCTTGCCACCAGTGGCACTTCCCTCCAGCCTTCACCCAAAGCCCTGCACCAGGAGGCTGAAGCAGACCCCAAGTTGGAATTTCTGTCCCCCTCTGACTCATACCAAAAGACCCCGAAGGGGGACACTTCTGCAGGAAACAACCGTTCATTGCACATATTCAGCCCAGGGGCCATAGTTTGAGGATCCTTGATTTAGTGCAATATAAAAAATGCAAATAATTTTTCTGCGGATCACCAAAATTTTCTTGTGGACCACTAGTGGTCCACAGACCATCAGTTGGTGACCACTGCTATAGAAGGTAGATAACTCTGGTCCGATTCAGTATAGTTGATACAATTCATTTATCTAGTGAGTTAGTTTTAATTTAGTTTGTTAGGTTAGCTGTGAGAATCTGGCATTCAGTTTTTCCTACAGCAAGATCTGAGTCTTCTGTTCATCAAGCCTCAGAAATCATTTTAATGGTTCTTTTCTCTTAACCGTTCTCAACATTCCTGGAGATATTTTATCCAAGCAGGATTTCTTAGATTCACCTCAATTTTCACTCGAGGGCAAATTCCGCTTATAAAAATAACTCTCTGAATGGGAAGCTGACCTGGCAGGGAGCAGAGCAAGACCTTCATGCAACATTTGCCGCATTACTAGATGTTGTACAACTGCTAGTCCCCGTTTTCTTTTTTTTCTTTCCCAGCTCTTAAAATGTGCAGGCATTGCCCAATTAAGCTAAATATCATTTGCTATTATCAGATGTAATTAACTTTTCCCCAGATTCCTTTTGCTTTCCAAGCCCCCTGAATTTACAAAGCACAATATAATTAACCAAGAACAAAGATGCTATTCATCATTCTTTATGTGATTTATCGACTATTATGCACTGAATATTTCCCAATTACTTCCAAAGGCAATAAAGTAGCTAGCTAACTACTAAGAAACAAATGCCTGGTTTTAAAATGGTAAAAGGCAGTTGCTGACTTTCTAAACAGAGATCCCAAAATCAATATTAATACTCATTTCTTCATGACAAATTAAGTTTCTCCAACTCGATGCACAAATAATCCCTTTTCATGTCTTGGTAATATGTTAATGCAACATGATTTGTTTACTAGATGAGAGTTAGGTGTGTGTCTGTGTGTGTGTCTGCGTGTGTGTGTATTCAAATACTCTGGCCACCTAATGAGAAGGAAGGACTCACTGGAGAAGAGCCCAATGCGGGGAAGGATTGAGGGCAAAAGAAGGGGACGGCAGAGAATGAGGTGGTTGGATGGAGTCACTGAAGCAGTCGGTGTGAGCCTAAATGGACTCCAGGGGATGGTAGAGGACAGGAAGGCCTGGAGGAAAGTTGTCCATGTATATCTGTGTCACGATGAGTCGGACATGACTTTGCGACTAACAACAACAAATGCATGTGTATATCTGTGTAAGTTTTCACGGGTATATATGTGTGTACAGGTAATATCTCGAGTTTCTTCCCATGTAATTGCAAACATATCTTTAGAAGGATTGCAGCGACGTTTCGATGAAATCACATTCATCATCTTCTGGCTGATCATCTTATCCATCAACCCACAACCCAGCAACAGTGCTTCTACCCAATCAAAATACAACTACATCATCAGCCAATCAGAATAAAACAACACTGTCAACCAATCAGAATACACCTTTGCCTCTTTTCAAAGAAAAATATCAGTTAAGATCACACAGTTTGCCCATAAGCACCAAATCGAGAACATCAGCCAGAAGATGATGAATGTGATTTCGTCAAAACGTCATGCAATCCTTCTAAAGATATGTTTGCAATTACATGTGAAGAAACCCAAGATATTACCTGTACACACACACACACACACACACACACACACACACACACACACACATGTTTTCTGAGGTTTTCGCAGGTGTTTGTATGTAGGTCTTTGGTTATTCGGGTTTTCTCCCACGTAAAGTTGAAAGTGTCTTGGTGATGTTTCGATGAAGTCTCATTCATCATCTTCAGGCTGGTGTTTTTGGGTTCATTGCTCCTAGAAGCACGAAGCCAGTTTGAAGATGACGAATGAGACTTCGTCGAAACGTCGCCAAGACACTTCCAATTTTACGTGGGAGAAAACCTGAATAACCAAAGACCTACGTGTGTGTGTGTGTGTGTGTGTGTGTATAGATAGATAGATAGATAGATAGATAGATAGATAGATAGATAGATAGATAGATAGATAGATAGATAGATGATTGATAGATAGATAGATAGATAGATAGATAGATAGATAGATAGATAGATAGATAGATAGATAGATGGATGATTGATAGATAGATAGATAGATAGATAGATAGATAGATAGATAGATAGATAGATAGATGCAGAGATAGATGAGATATATAGTTACAGATAAATATAGATAAATATGTCTTAGATATATCCTTTGCAATATATATTGCAAAGAATAAAATAATATTGTAATCATTCAAAACCTGACCTGCAATTGTTTCTATTGTTTTTATTGTTGTCGCTATTGTATTTATTTTTACAGTTTCATGATTGAGCCAAACTATACAAATTATTTCTTTTCTTTTCTTTTACCTACAGTAAGCTGTGCTACCAGAATTATTTCAGTGATGGCATCAGTATTATTCTGTATATGTGGGTCTTACTTACCAACTCCTTTTAGCTTGCCTGATGTAGATCAGTGCTTTGGAAACAAAAAAATATATATTTAGACTAAGATGGAGTCAAAAAGTACATAAAAAGTAAATCTCACAGAAGGACAAAGATTATTTGCAGAGAAGACATTGTAGAAAGAAATAACTTGGAGGATGTATGAAGTAGACTACACATAAAGGAGAAGGCATTCAACTTAAGTACTACCATTCCACAAACTGTAGTAGATATATTTCTTTCATTAGTGTAAAGTTTTGTGAGAAACAAAATCTGTTAGTTGGAAAGGATTCTAGCAGAGTGACTTTTGGCTACCTTAGACTAATATGGTTTTCCTTTTACAATGCCTTCTCATCAAGTATCTTGGCCCATGTTTCAGTCTATCCAATGGGAAGATGTATTGAAAAGAACAAATCTCCTGGGGAGTTTGGGGATCAGGAATTGTGGGCTGTTATGAAGAACAATGGATCAGTATACAGCAGAAATAATAACAATATCAGGATCATATGAGAATTTGTAGCCAAACATAAAACATAAATTATAAATGCATTCCAAAACACTTCAGCTATGCCTAGAAAAACAGAAGGCTATCTGCAAAAAAGAGAAATATTTCAGTAACTCAGAAGACAAAATTCCAATAACGATAATAAACTAACAGGAAAGTTGAAGATGTGGTGGTATCAGTACTTTCCTTATTTGTTCTTCTTCTTGGAAGTATATATTTCTTCTTTCCCAGCACCAGAAAGCAAAACAAAAACCAATGCATGGCAACTAATCAACGAGAAGCAACCTAATATTAAGGAAAATTTTCCTAATGGTGAGAACACACAACTGATGGACTGACTTGCCATTATGGAGGTTTTCAAGAAGAGACTGGACAGCACTTGTCTGGAATAGTATATGGTCTCCAGCTCATGCAGGGAGTTGGACTAGATGACCTCCAAAGTCCCTTCAAACTCTATTATTTTGTTATTTCCATATGATGCACAAGCAGTCTTTGTTTTCACCTGAAAACTGTGCAAGCCATTTTGAAAACTGTTTTCCTCTAATGAAGGGCCACCTTTCTGCATTTAGCTATTGGTGTACAAACACAGATAATATTAGACCAATTTTTGTTGGCTCCCTTAGTGCATAATATACATTCTTTTCTAATGAAGCAATGAATTTTTAAAGTTCTGAAGATAAAGGTGCCTGAACAGCACTAGCATTCATTTATGTGATTTTGTTACAAACTATTTACCTGTCCAGGCAAAGAAACTTCTTCAGGACTACTTTCTTTAAAATCAGATTTTGATTAACCATCTTAAAAACTTAGGCTGGATTGAATTTAACCTGACTCCAGATTAATAAAGTCTTTCTCATTCTTCTCTCTTTCCTACAAAATATATTTATTTTAAATTACAACTGCTAACTTGATTGGGTAGCACTTCTTCTCTAGTTCTTTTAATTAATGATTGCTAGGGGGAAAAAATCACTGCTTTTGGAGGCAGAACCAGACTGATGATATCAATGTCCCAGCCACCTGTCACATCTGCCAAAAAGCAGAGTGAAAGTTAAGTCTGAAATACCGAGATTCAGAATAATGAAGACTTAAGGGAGGGAGGGAGGGAAGGGAAGGGGGAGGGAAAGAAGGAAGGAAAAAATGACTGTTGCAACTTCTAAATTTCTATTTCAGCCACTGTAGAATGAGGCCTATGAGTAAATGTAGCTGTCAGCTAATATTCTGTGAACAACTTTATTACCTGGGGGATTTATAAGCTGTAGCCCAAAATATATCTATATTTAATTTTCATATATATTTTTGAAGCTATTATCAAAACTTGAAAAACACAGGAGGCATTTATAGACAATGAGTGAGATGCCGATCCCAAAGAAGAAGAAAAAAATGAAATATGGATGGATGATGATAAAGATTTAATGCACGGATGTGGCCATTCTGCCTCCTTTTAGCAGCTGGTGTTCTTTAGCTACTTTCTTGAGCTTTATTCGTGTCCCATCATTTTGGATCTTTCTCCTCTACCCATTGTCCCACCTACTCAGCCCTCCCATAGGCATGTGTCATTTAGCTCCATTCCATGAAAGAGATGTGGTGGCCCAGTGGTTAGAATGCAGTACTGCAGGCTAACTCACTGCCAGCAGTTCGATACTCACCAGCTCAAGGTGACCTCAGACTTCCATCCTTTCACAGTTGGTAAAATGAGGACCCACATTGCTAAGGGTGATATGCTGATTCTGAGAAGCTTAGAGAGGGCTGTACAGTGCTATGAAGCATATATAAGTCTACTGCTTTTGCTATTCCTTTCAGTTAGCAAAGTTTCTGTGATTCTTCCATAGCCTTGCAGATGCCTAGGAAAAAATCCATGATGATTACATTGGATAGCCCTGCAGACTCTCTCCTGTGGGAAAACTGAGGCAGAACTGCATAAGAGTATTGGTAATCTTTGATTTATGACCAATCACTTAGTGACTCTTCAAAGTTACAACAGACTCACTAAAAAAACTACCTATGACCCAATTGTCTCCCCAGTCATGTGACTACATTTTGGGCCCTGGGCAACTGACCCATATGCCGTGTTCTCCAATTTACAATGTTTACTTTTAGTTTTCCACAAACTAAAAGTTTTCCACCCAGCGCATGTAATGGGTTTGCTTAACAATCATGGCATTCATTTATCACAAAAGGTTCATAAAATCAGGTTGGTGATATGATGACTCGCTTTATGACCATGACTTACAACCATAATTGCAAGGCAATAATATATTGAGGACTGTCTATAACACCCAAGCCTCTGAAATTGTTGGAACTCTTCTGAAGTAACAGATCTGCTCTTGGCTGTCCCAGCTCCTTTAATTAATTTCTCTGCATTTTTTTCAGTTTAACTAAAGGACTGTTTGTTCTAGAATTCTTTCAAAGATTTGGAGAAGCACAGAGAAAGTGAAAGAGTCAGCACTCACAGTTGCCAATAAAGGTGGAACCTTGAAACAGGTCTGGGAGAAGAATGGAGGAAATGCACATTTCCGAAACTCTGGCAAACAGAGAAAATCAGCCAAATAAAAGGTGTTTTTCCTTCAAAAGAAGTGAGCCCTGAGACAGTCAGAACACAGATTAATACAAATAATAAGTTAATAACACAGATACCATCCCAAAATAACTGGAGCTCTTCTTGTATACTATCAGCATTGACAAAATCAGTCAATTGCAAAAGGCACCTTTCCAAGTAATCCACGACTTACAACAGTTCAATTAGTGACCGTTTGAAGTTATACCACCACTGAAAAAAATGACTTATGACCATTTTTCACACTTACAAGCATTGTACCGTCTCTGTGATCACATGATCAAAATTCAGATGTTTGGCAACTGGCTCCTATTTAGGATGGTTGTGGTGTCTCAGAGTCACGTGATCTGCTTTTGTGACCTTCCGATAAGCAAAGTCAGTGGGAAGCAAGATTCAGTTAGCACCCATGTGACTTGCTTAACAAATGCAGCGATTAACAAGTGTGGCAAGAAAGTTCATAAAATGGGTCAAAATTTGCTGAACATATGTCTCACATAGCAACAGAAATTTTGGGCTCAATTGTGGTCATAAGTCGAGGACTACCTGTACTTGAAAAAGCTTATACAAAAATATCTTTAACACCATCGAACAAAGTATCTGCCTATTCTAGGCCTTGGGAAGGACTATTTAGTAGATAAAAAGGCCAACTCCAGTCTAAAACTGGCTGATTGCATGATGAACCATAATAATAATAATTCTCAATTTTAGTCTGAAACTTCCCTTGCATTCTGACAATGGTCCTTTCATTCAACATTATTGTTTTGCCTCTCCAAGGACTTTGCTCCCACTGAAAGCAGCTCTTTGCCATGTCTATCTCTGCTTTGAGCCAGGAACAGACAGGGATTCTTCACCATTGGCCATACTGGTTAGGTCTGGCAGGATTCCATTACACCTGGAGAACAACAGACTTCCCCACTTGAAGTTAATTTCTGAGTCATTCATGAGACAGGAGAAAGTAAACATTATGGCCAACACCTGATTTAAAATGTGGCTCTTGCAGCTCTGTTTCAAATGACTATTGCTTTGGCTGCCAACAAAACAACTATACAGTTGCAATCTATCCATTCAATTGCTTTTTATTAATAGGCATCGCTTCCACCAATCAATGATGGATTCTAAGGAAGAGAGAATCCAAAGCATCAATAATTTATTGGTCCTACTGTGATGAATGGATATGTGGTTGCAACAGTCCCTATCTTTAGATCAGTGGTGAAATCCATTTTTTTTTACTACCGGTTCTGTGGGCATGGCTTGGTGGGCGTGGCTTGTTGGGCATGGCAGGGGAAGGATACTGCAAAATCTCCATTCCCACCCCACTCCAGGGGAAGGATATTCCAAAATCTCCATTCCCACCCCACTCTGGGGTCAACCAGAGGTGGTATTTGCCGGTTCTCTGAACTATTCAAAATTTCTGCTACAAGTTCTCCAGGTCTTATCAAACCTGCTGGATTTCACCCCTGCTTTAGATGGATATTCTCATTCTATGCTTCTTGACTAAAAGCGCCTTTATGCAAAAATCCTTGAAAATGTATATTTGAATCTAAGAGAAGTATTTTATAATTTGGCCACATGGATTCCCCTTAACCACTAGATAAATGTGCTATATAAAATGAATTTAGCACAATAATCTTCCTTTAATTTAATTTACAGACCAAATCCCTGCACATTCAGTACCTTTTTGATTGAGTTTATGGGTTTCTGTCACTTTTTTAAAATAATGAAATGAAGATGTCCTTGTTGTAACATTTTCAGCTAAATTTAGACCACATTTTTTTTATTATTTATTAAATAAATTTATACAGCTGCTCATTTCACAAATATGTGGCATGTATGACAAAAACCTTTTTTTACTCATTTTCTAGATGAAGACTAAAGCAAGGTTGCATTTCATATTAGCAATATAAGCAGGCTGTTCTCCAGTTAATCTATTGTTGTGAAAATTCTTGACTATCTAGGAATAGCTTTCTTGTGAGTTTATAGTAAAAGATTATAAAAATCCTTTAGGTTTAGCAGAAGGCCAGTCTTAATTCTGAAATATGCAACATATTGCCAAATTTTCCAGTTACAACAGAGAAAAATGAAAAGGATTTCCATGATAGGTTTTTATCTTCTTGCCAATATAAAAATTTTTCATGATAAATCTTCATAGCATTATTTACTCTCTTTTTTAAATCCATGATATAAGATCCTTTTATTACACAAAGTGGTTTCTAAATATTAAGGCTAAACTATCATCACAGACTAATGACTTTTCCATAGCAGTCTGAAGAACTTCTAAGATTGTCATATAGCTAAAAATTAATAAAATACAAAAACAATATGCATTAAATCGTATTTGTGAACTCTCTTCTAGCCTCCATTTGTTTCTATGTTTATTTTTGTCCCTTTTAGGAGACATAATCATACAATGCTCATTTAATTTTCCTTTGCATTTAATTGTTTGCAAACAGATTTTATTAATTTTCTGAAAACAATTAAGTACAAAACAAACCTCATAATGATAAAGTTAGGACTGTGCAGTGTTTCAGTTTTAATTCATAAATGAGGCTTTGGGAGCAGCTGGAACACAGATTCAGCACCTATCTAGGACTCATTAAAGCAGCTACTTCAGTAAGTGCTGTTCATGCACTTCATGCTCCCAAAACATCTTTTTTGAGTAGATTCCAAACACCTTAAATCTGGACTTCAGCAAATGTTATTCTCTTAGGAATGATGAGCAATTTGGGTATAAGCCTAATTATGATATCCAGCATGAAGCACTACGTAATTAGAAATGTGTTTTTGCTTATGTTCCATCCTAACTCCTAGTGTATCTGCCAAGCCAGTTTGATTTAAATTCCTTCATATATGAGGATTTAGGAAATGCACCTTCTTTTCCAGTACCTGGAATTAGGTTCATCAATAGTCAGAAAAAGGTGGAAGTGAAGCTTTTTTTTTTTTTTGGTGAGTTACTGCAAAGTACATGCAATTTCTAATTTTGATTTTTTTTAAAATCATAAGAACTCTGCATTCCTACTATTCTCTTACTTAGAAATAACTTTCCTTTCTTCAACACAGCTAAATGTAGAGTCACAAATAGGGCTATTCACTGCAAATAGCAATCAATTCAAATTTTCTATAGGGAAAACAAGCATCCCATGGATGATTTTGAATTGTCCAGAGGAAAAAGATGCAACTCAAATAAGGCTGTGCAGATTCCAAAGATATGCTTTAGTTCAGTGACACTTCAGATATTATGCCACCTAAAAGTCACCTGAAGTCGCTTTGAGTAGTGAGATGGAAGGCATATAAATTAAATAAATAAATATCCTGTGTGATACACTTAAGCACTTGTTTTTAAAGGCACAAAATAGAGCAGCCCCAAACATTTCCTTCACTTGTCAAACAGAGCTTGTGACATGAAGCTGAACTTCGTATGAAAATTAGAATGGCCCTCAAATCCATTTCTAGAATTGTGCAAGAAATCAGCCTAAAGACTCATGGGATCCATCTGCAAATGTCTGCTCAATGATCATGGTGGATTCTTTCATCATCATCCAAGGAGGTCTTATAAAGAATGTTCACCTTCTTTTCTAATTTAAAAATATGTAGATCCATGTTAATCTCCTCCCTCCCTCCCTCCCTTCCTTATGATTTTTCTCCCGAAAAGAAATCTGGATATAGTACTCTCTTCTCTAATTTTATCCTCATAAAAACTTGTCAGAGTAATTTCGGTTGAGAAAACCTGATTGACTCCCAAGTGGTAAACTTGGCATTGGGTTGAAGCTGAATCTCTACATTCTCCTATTCCAATTAACTCAACCACTACACTAGACAGGCTTAAGTAAAAATTGCTACATTTAAAGTTTAAAATCTGTGTAAACTTTAGTAGTCTTGCTGTCAGTTAATCTAAAGCCTTTGTTTTCATGCTCTTAAGAGTTGCAAAAAAAAAAAGATAGTACAATTATACAAAGTGCAGTATCATGATGTAAGAGACAAAACATGTAAGCAAGCCAATTTTTTTGTTGAAGGACTTTACATGTTGTTCACTAAGGAGATGGGTTGAGGAAAGAACCATGTGAATTAAACTTGTTATTTTACTCTAAATCTTCCATACCTTAATAAAAGCAGTTTTGTTTCTCTTTAGAAGACTTGTGTATCCAATAGCCGAATTATTTTTAAGAAACGTCTGACTGATTTTAGAAGTAAACATTCTCCATGTTTTGGCTTGCCTAAGTAATGCATTATATTTCTCTGAATGGAGCCTTAAGATACTTGCTGTACCCAGACAATTCTGCATATCAGGTTACAGTTTTGGGGTAAAAAAGGTTCAGCTGTCCAGAAGGGTTTGCAATTTGATGATATCATAACCAGTGTTACTAAATCTCACAGCAGCTGGAGTTCTGATTCCAGACTAGAAATGATCCCATTGAGATATTTGGTAAGGATGGATTTCTAGCATGTCTTCAGATTCCCCCACCCCCACCCCCCAAAGAATTCCGTGCATTAAATTTAAGTGTCAGCATAATTTTACAGAGTTTCCATAAAGAAACTACAGTTTGTCTGATTTGTAGCCTAGATTTGTCTCATTTATAGTCAAGAACTGTCCTCAAAAATGAAGCGCTTAATGGTAACTTATTTTGCATATGTAATTTTTGCTAAAGTATATGTTATGCACTAAAGATAATGATTTGGCACCCTTTTTTAATTAGAATGCATGCAATTATTTCAAATGAAGTGAACAGTGGAGGCATCTACAACTTGCATATAATATATATGTATGATAGAGTTGCAATATATATATATTACTATGCACATTGCAATTATATTGTATGGCATTGTATTGTATTTGTTATATATTATATTATTGACATTATATAACAATAATATATGTTATGTTGTTATGTTATATTATGTTATGTTATGTTTGTTATGTTTTGTTATATTGTTCTGTTATGATATTATATATGATATCATATAACATATGATCTTATGATATGATATTAATTATATTACATTATATTTGAGCCAGTTTGATCTAGTGGCTAAAGGTAGAAACTAGGAAACTATGAGTTCAAGTACTTTCTTATGCCTTATACTTTTGGCCTGATTCTCTCTGGATTGTTATTGTGGTCATTATTGTAGGGAAATAGAAGGAGAAAAGAGTATCAGATATGTTTGCCATCCTGAGTCATCTACAAAAATAATAAAAGGTGGGGGGGGGGGAGAGAGAGAGAGAGAGAGAGAGAGAGAGAGAGAGAGAGAGAGAGAGAGAGAGAGAGATTAGATATAGATTAGAGATAGAGATAGAGATAGAGATAGAGATAGAGATAGAGATAGAGATAGAGATAGAGATAGAGATAGAGATAGAGATAGAGATAGAGATAGAGATAGAGAGATAGAGAGATAGATATAGATATAATGCACACACACACACACACACCGGTAATGTCCATTAACATCCAATGCCAGTAAAATCTCGAATGTAGAATTCAATAGAAGTTGAATGTGTGTGCGTACATGCATATGTCAATTAGGTTCTCCTGCCATTATTATAATATATACTGGAGTCCACTATAGATATTCAATTGTTTCAACATATATATCTTGGGATGCTGTGTTATCATTTATATATTCAAGAACTTTTGGAAGATATATTTGAAGAATCTAGTTATATATTTTTAATTTATTTTTTCTAATTTATTTTTAATTTTAAAAACCACACCCTGTGGAATATTTCATAGAATTACATCGTATGAAATAAACTGTAACCTTTTATGTACTGGCATTATTTCCACCAATTAAAGATTCTTCCTTTGTCCCTAGCCTGAGAGGAAATCAGAAAAAGAATTCCCAGCACTCTCATTGGCACCACTACATAATGTTTCCATTATATAGTGGTGTTATGTAAGTTACTGAATGTCATGGAATATAACTGTATCAACTGTATCAAGGAAGGTCACGAATTGCATTCATTCTTCTCTGATGCTTATTGCTTACAGGAAATAAAGCATGGGGTGGGGGAGAGGAGACCTTCCTTTCCTGAATTTTATGTCTTCTAAACTTTCAATAATGTACAATTTACAGCAACCTTAAAGATGATTTTGAAGGGAGAAGGAGAAGAAATAATGAGTACACAGATCATATTTGCATGCTTGGATTGATGCTTGAAACTAATTTTAATGAAAATAATATTTCAAGATATGACCATTCGTCAATTTCTAGCTAAAATTATAACTGTCATGAAAACTCACAACAATTAATCAACTTCTCTGTTTTCATTTTCATTGCTAGTTATTAGGTGAGATTATTGTATTTTAGGACTGGGACACTAAATTAATTCAATTGTGAAAAATGTTGGTGTAAAATTCTGAAATTATATACAAGGTGTTGCATCACTCATATAAAAGTTGCTGAACATGATATACACAATACTCTCGTTCAATTATCTGTTTCTTGTTGTTACCCCTGAAGCTGTGACAAACTTCCTTGAGTTACAAATCTTATAATATTTGACATATGCCCATAATTCTGGATTAGATTCCTCCAAATATTTGTTTGTTTGTTTGTATCCCACCTTTATTATTTTTAATAATAAAGGTGGGATACAATAAGCCAAGGTGGGAACAAATCCAACACACGTTCCTCATCTTATTTTCCCCACAACCACAGGTGTGGTTCTGAGATGGATTGGGCTGAGAGAGAGTGACTAATCCAAGGTCACCCAGCTAGCTTTCATGAGTAAGGCAGAACTTGAACTCACAGTCTCCTAGTTTCTAACCTGTTGCCTAAAGTACTAAACTAAACAGGCTCTCCCAAAAATATCTAGGGGTATGAAAAGGTTAAAATTTGTAATCATTTGCCTATGGAAGATTTTATGAGATGCCGAGGTGGTGCAGTGGTTACAGTGCAGTATTGCAGGCTACTTCGATAGTTCAAATCTCACTGGCTCAAGGTTGACTCAGCCTTCCATCCTTCCGAGGTTGGTAAAATGAGGACCCAGATTGTTGGGGCCCATATGCTGACTCTGTAAACTGCTTAGAGAGGGCTGTAAAAGCACTATGAAGTGATATATAAGTCGAAGTGCTATTGCTATGAGATCACAGAATTGGGTCAGTCACATGGGTAACTCTCTTTATGACATACAACTATAATATGCAGGTTCCATTACAGGTACAGAAAGGCTACAGGCAATCCAGTACAGAATTACTTGAGTATTTCTATATCATCAGCAATCATCAGCTTGCTCAGTGTTACTGAAACCATTTCTTCAAGTGTTTCAGCTTTTCTCGTATGACCTTGGATTGCCTTCTGGGTTTTTTTGTTCCAACAGTTTGATTTGATGGCCTGGGCTTAAAGATATGTTTTACTGTTGAGATTGCTTTTGAGGTAGACTTGCTCTCTCTCCTTTCCTGTGACTCTTTCCATGAGAGTAGAGTTTACAACCCCTGAAATAAAACAGAACCTGGGAAAGGGAGAGTGGAAAGAGACACCAGCAAGGATTTCACCTCTCCTGCACCTGAGCCAGAAGAGATTGATGTTCCATCAAGTCCTTGAAATACAAGCACTCATATGTGCAGGCTTAATGCCACAACCTGTGTCTTCAGAACAAACTGGCTTGAAAGAAATGGAGTGACCTTCTTATATGTTTTTTCCAAAAACACTGAAAAAGCAGATGTACTCATTAAAAGATCCTGGCAGTGTTTTAAGTGTACCATGCTTTTTACATATTAAAAAAAAAATAATAAAAGGGATCTCCTGGCTACCTCCAAAATCTTGACTGTGGTCTGTGTACAGGTCTTCAGTTAATTCCATTTATTATCTTATTGCCTTTAAAGAAATAAATGTTTAAACCGCTTTCCCATTCTATTCAATCCAAGTTTCACATAGGCTGAGATATAGTCTAATTGACATTCTTTATGGATCTGTATCTGTATGGATCTGTAATGAATAAAAATGCCACAAGCCTAGAAACTTGCTCCTTATTTTATTGACTGACAATCATTTAATTAAACAATCCCTAAATCTAGAGGTGTCATAAAAGGAAACTTTCCAAACTGATCAAGAGATGGCAGCAAAGAGATACAAAGCACTGGAATTGTGGATGCCATCTACTGGACTGTGTGAATTTCTGTAGCCTAGATAAGATAATTTTCTCACATCTTCCAATGATAATATACCTTCACTCAGAGACTAGAGGATATTTTAAGATTGTCATAACATTCAGATTTGTTATCAAAAAATTTGCACATTTTAAATGTATCATGAGTGCAATCTTGTTATTATAAACCTTCTAAGGACTGCTTTTTCAGTGATTGAGTGAGTGAGTGAGTGAGTGATTCATTCATTCATTCATTCATTCATTCATTATGTGCCATCAAGTTGGTTTCGAATCTTAGTAACCACATAGATAGATTTTCTTCCTGACAACCTGTTCCTAACCTGGTTTTTCAGCTTTTCCAATATTGCATTCATCACCTCTGTAATAGAGTCTCTCCATCTTGCAGGTGGTCATTGGTTATTCTTTCCTTCCAACTGTCCCAGAATTTCTAGGGATCTTCAAATGGTTTGTTCAAAATAGGATAATTTTAGGATGGTGCCTCTGTTGATAACTTTGGTTGGTTTTGTTCAATTTATTTATTATTTATTTTATTAAATTTTTATACCACCCTTTTGCTGAACTCAGGGCAGTGAACAGCCAAGAATAAAAACATCACATACAAAATTTAATTTTTTTAAAAAAAGAATTAAACAAATTTTGGCCCAATAAATTTAAAACACCCAACTAAAATCAATTTACGGTAAAAAAATACCTAAAAATATCTAAGTGGAGGGGGTGGGGTATGCCAGCCCACCTTGATGAAATAAAAAAGTTTTAAGGGCATGGCGAAAAGCATGGATATCAGGTATCCTACATATCTCCGGGGGCAGGTCGTTCCAGAGGGCAGGTGCTGCCACAGAGAAGGCCCCTGGGGGTCGCCAGCCGACATTCTCTGGCCAACAGCACCCCGAGGAGTCCCTCTCTGTGGGAGTGTACTGGCTGGTGGGAGGCTATCGGTGGCAGAAGGTGGTCCTGTAAGTACCCAGGCCCTAAACCCATGATGGCAAACCTATGGCACGGGTGCCACAGGTGGCACACGGAGCCGTATCAGTGGGCACGCGAGCATTGCTGTAGGTCAGCTCCAGTGCGCATGTGTGTGCCAGCCAGCTGATTTTTGGGCCTTTCAGTTCCACCGGAAGTTGGGAAATAGGCTGTTTCCAGCCTCTAGAGAGCCTCCGGGGGGGAGGCCATTTTCACCCTCCCCAGGCTCCTAGAAAGCCTCTGGAGCCTGGGGAGGATGAAAAACAGGCCTACTGAGTCCACTGTGCCATCACGTGCTAAAAGCGGGGAGGCACACATGCACAGGGGCAGTGCACATTGAATTATGGGTGTGGGCACACATGTGGGTGACCTCGCTGCGCTCCCCCCACTTTTGACACGCGACAGCAAAAAGGTTAGCCATCACTGCCCTAAACCATGGAGTGCTTTACAGGTAACCAATACCCTGAAGCGCACCTGGAAGACCACCAGAAGCCAATGCAGCTTGCGTAGGAAGGGTGCCAATGATCCATCTTTCTGTATTATAGCAGTATTTGGGACATAACATGAAATGAGAAAAAAAGAAACAAAAATCCAGAAGGTATTCTATTTTCCAAAGCAGGATGATAAAGGACTAGTGAACGGAACAATTTAGAAGGTAAGTAGAACTGAGACTGTCTTTTTCTCCCTCAAGACATAAAGAGAGCTTCTAGCACTCTGCAGACTCAGGGAAAAGATTGCCACTTGGTCAGAAAGCAAAACAGTACCACCCAGAAGTTAAAAGCAATCTTCTAATATCCCTGCCCAGAAGACTCTCAAGTTACTTATAAGGATTTACAGATTAAGAAAACACAGTACAACTAAAATTTCCTTATGCATGTATGTCTATATTATATATTTTGAATGTATATGTCTATATTATATATTTTGTTTTATTGTATTTTTATTTTCATTTTCATTTTTATTATTTAATTGATTTTTTACATTTTATTTATTCAGTTTATATAGCTGCCCATCTCACATTCATGGCTTACAGTAACTGTGATTTATATTAATCCTGGAACTTGTTAATTAGGCGGATTTATTTAAAATATGTAAACGAGTGAAATCTGACTTCAATTTCAGAAGGTTGCCTTGGTGAAATGGATAAGATGCTGTCCTAGAAACTGGGACACTGTGAGTTCTAGTTCTGTCTCAAGCATGAAAGCTGTCTGGATGAATTACTGGTGATTAAACCGATCACCAGTATTTAAACCAATCAGTATGTAAACCAGTTATTGGCCCAAAGTCAGTTGAGTGACTTTGGGGCAATCACCAGTTGCTGTTTGGGAGTTGCTGTTCTGCTTTAGGCATGAAAGCCAGCTAGATAACTTTGGGCCAATCACTCTCTGTCAGCCCAATCCACGCCTGGTGGTGGAGAAAATAGGAAGCAGAAGTGTTAGGTTTGCCTCCTGCCTTGAATTCACCAGATAAAATCCAATAATAATAATGTAACTTCCTTTTTTCCAGGGGGATTTGCAAGGGGGAATCCAAAAAGTCAATATAGAGGTCACAATGGGACCTCTTCATGTATGTTGTATCCTACACATAAAATTACTATTTTGCCTTTTGGTATATTCCTCTGCAGATGCCAATTATTGATTCAACACTATCATAGATTGGAAGAATGTGCCAAGTAATCAAAATAAGAAGTTATGCATTGATTTGACAGAATCGATACTAATTGGGACAAGAAATCTCCTTAATAGATATTTCAAGAGAAAAAAGCCCACTGCTTATAGAATAAAATATTTGGCAATAGGATTGTTGTAGGTGATCCCCATAGACTCTCAATCCAGAAATATAAACTACAACATCTCAAAGCATTCATTAAAGATATGAAGCAGTTTAGATATGAAGAAGAGGAAAGCCATTAAAGAGGGACTTGGACAAAAGAACATTCCAAAGTTTGAAATAATCGTGGGAAGAAACTCAAAATAACCTCACCTTGGTTTTCTTTAATATTATATATGACAGAGAGAAACTTGAAGAGGTTTTCAAGATTCTGTTATTATACCCGACAACAATAAAGTAGCATTCTGAAGTTTCTGTGGTGTCTATTGACCTGCCCAATGAGATGTGTTGACATCGATCTTGAAATTTCATAGATTCCCTTACTGTGTCTCTTAATAATTGACTCTACTGTAACTCAGGACATTCTATTGCTAGGATGGTTTTCTAATATTCAATGAAAAATTTCTTATATGTTATCAAAATCTGTTCTTCCATGTCCAGCGTATTGAAGTATCAAAGAACATTCTTCAGAGTGATTCCTTTTAGGTAGTCTATTCTTCAAATTCAAATAATTTCATGTTTCTATAAGCAAGATTTTCATCCACTGGCTTGTCTAGAGTTAGTTGTCCTTTGATTCCCCCTCCAACTACTGCATATAAATAGGCAAAAAAAAAAACAACCCATATACTTAGCACTGATGGGTAATGAAATATCTGCAAGCAAACAAGCAAATATACAGTATGAAGAACAGTTGGAAGGATTGAGCATGTCTAGTTTAATGAAAAGAAGGAAAAGGGGTGACATGATAGCAATGCTGCAAAATCTAAGTGGCTGCCCCAGAGAAAAGTGGGGGGGGGGTCATCCTATTATGCAAAGCACCTGAGGGTAGGACAAGAAGCAATGGATGGAAACTAATCAAAGAGAGAAGCAACCTAGAACTAAGGATGAATTTCCTGACAGAACAATTAATCAATGGAATGATCTGCTTCCAGAAGCTGTGAGTGCTCCAACATTGGAGGTTTTTAAGAAGATATTGGACAGCCATTTGTCCAAAATGGCATAGAGTTTCTTGCTTGAGCAAGGGGTCAGACTAGAAGAGCTCCACGGTCCATTCCAACTCAGTTATTTTGTTATGAAACAATGAAGTTTCGAGAGCACCAGGAACTCCATGGTTCTTCCTTTTCCAAATATTTCCCATCAACAGAGTTTCTAATGAGCTGTATCCAATGCAGCTTTCCATTGCTCATTTTTCGAAATGAACGAATTAGTCCCAGAATGTGCTGGTTTTCTTTTACTTCCACATCCCTTTGTATCATATTGCTTCAATTGAAAACCACAAATATAACATCTAAATTGCTTTTGAGTGGTTTGGCAGAGAAGTGATATATAAATATAGGTAACAAGAATAACAAGGATAAATATAGTTATGTAATAATTTGGGGACCTATTTAAAAAAAAACAGGAAACCTTGGTGAAGACATAACAAGTCATTTTTGGATTTTGTAAAAGATTCAATAGGTTAAAATATTTCTTTTTCCCAATAGGCAATGCAGTTTTCTGGGTTTTAAATTCCTAATCTGCATTTTTAATCCAGACTTGATCCATCAATCCAGTTATTCAGAAAGCAAATATCAACTGATTTACATGTGCATTTTTTTTCATCTGCTTATTCATCTTCATTATTTTCCACTTTATAACAGCGGTCAAAATTGCACTGTTTTCTCACCAGTATTAGATTGCATGGTTGTAGCCAAATTTTACAGTTGCAGAAGGCATTAGCAAGACAGGCCAGCAGGCATTTCAGTTCCAATTCAAGATGATTTTTTTTTATTACAACCCAGCTATTTCCATCATTATAGTAATTACTTGACAGACTGAGGTTTTTCACACTGACTTGAATGTCTCCCTTTCTTTCCTTTAACCCACTCCCTCCCCCTCCCCCTGCCCCACTCACCATCACCCCTTACATTCTGTGAGAGGAAAGGATCTCTTTAGTCTGATATAAACAGAACGTTTTTTTTTCCAGACCCAGGGAGACTTGTCAATCAACAACATGCTCTAACATGATATAGTGTTATTAGCATTACTTTGCAAATCCTGGCTGCAGAGACATTGAGTCTGATCTTTTCATTGTTTCTTGCCAGTGTCTTTGTATTCTTCATTTTGTTTCTGGCTGATTCTTTATGTGTCTTCTCAAAATTATTAAGTTTGTCTGCTTTAGAAGTGTCATACCTGTCCAGATCAAAGAAAGGCAGATTCCCACCCTCACAAATGGAAAGCACTGTCTGTGTATTTATGGAGGACATTAAAAGAACTGTCATCAAATATCTTGCACAACAATAGCTATTGTGGTGGTTAAATTGAGATTTCATCAGTCATAGGATGTTGACAGATAAGAACAAAAATTAAGGCCGCAAATGATAATAAAACATTACAATTTAATCCAGTTCCCATAAGGCCAAGCGCTTATTTCAGTGTTCAAAAAAATATAAGACTGGGTCTTATTTTTGGGGAATCATGATATATACATACATACATACATATATCTTCTCAAGATATATTCTTGACATATGTATAAAGAGAGAGAGAGAGAGAGAGAGATACAAATAACTACTTAGCTAAAGAGTCCAGGTTCTTTTCATTTCACTCCTATATAAATATTTGTAAGGAACTGAACTAGTGAAGCTACCCTGTGTCTTCCCTGATATTATATAACTAAAATGCCACAGAAAATTGTTTATATAATTGCCCGCTGAACATGGTCCACAATTCAGTTCATAAGTAGGACTCTGTAAAAATCTCAACGAGCCGTTTTAACTGTATCCCAAGAAACCTTTCAAAAATTCTAGTCAATAAGAATAGAGTAAGTTCTGGGGGGTCCTTGGTGCTCTCTGATCTTACTTGTTTTCTTGCAGATATTTAAATACCTTAACTAAGTAACATCATCAATGCTAGCAATAAGCAAGCTCAGAGAACACCAAGGACCCCTCATTTTAACCCTGAGCTACAAATATTCTCCTTTAGAGTAAGATCTTGAATGAGAGAGTTTCATATTTTCAGATGCAGTGTTGTGGCCTGTATGCAGCCTGTGCAGCTAGTAGCTGATTCAGACAGCGAGGAGGCTGGTGTGGTGCTGCGCCAGCAGCCTGTGCAGCTGGCACTCAAGTCAGACAATGAGGATGGAGATGATGTGGTGCCAGAGGCGGGGATTCAGCCAGGTCCTTCAGAACCTCCAGAAGCTCCCTTAAGTGAAGACGACGAAGAGGAGGAGCCTCTTCTTGATGCACGGTTGCATAGAGCTGCCAAAAGGCAGGAGTGGCTCCTCAGGAGGAGGTCTCCTCAAGAGTAAGGCTTGGGGCTAATTGGCCACTCCCTTAGCCTATTTAAGGTGGAATGCCAACTGAAGCTATTTGCAGGGAACAACTTCATTCACATACCTTCAGGTCTTGTCTTGCTTATTTTATCAGCTTCCTGCAAATTGCTTATGGGCATTCTGCCAACCACAGTAAGCTTTCAGTTATTATTCTTTGAATTCTTGGTGACTGTTAATGCAGTTAATTAACAGCCGTTGTTGTAAAAGACTGCTTTATTTAGTAAAATAAGGTTTGAACGGACTTTGTGTGTGCTGCGTTCTTTAGGTTCCATAGCTGGGGCAGATCATGCAGTGAGAATCGTCTGCCAATCACTAGGCCTTGAAAATAGTTATAATGACTGCCAGACAATTCTCACTGCATGTTCTGCCCCAGTTACGGACCCCAAAGAACGCAGCACACACAAAGTCCATTCACACCTTACTTTACTAAATAAACCAGTCTTTTATAACAACGGCTGTTAATTAACTGGCCTTGAAAATAGTTATATAAAAATATGAAACACCATGTAAATAACTTGTATATATTGACAAACACCGCTAAACCAAAAAATGTTGAATTGTACTATTATATACTTCAATAAAAGTTTATTAAAAAAAGGAAAGAAAATAGTTATGAATATGGATTCCAATAGAATTCAGTTGGTCTGTAACTCCAGACATTGTATTGCTCAGCCAACTACATTGTCATTGATACCAGGAAAATGTGAGATTAAATGAAACCTTTTAGATACATATGAAGCTATGGATGGATGTGCTGAACGACACCAAGTTTTACAAAGATACACAGCTGGTGGGGACTCAGAACTGAAAAAGCTTTTTGGATGAAAAATGAAATGTCTTCAAGCAAAAGAAGTCTTCAAGAAAGTCCAGTTGCCTTTGGAAAGAAAAGCACCTTTGCAATATGTGATTTAATACTAAAGAAATGCAGTATATAGAGCATCCCATACCAACTCTTTCTAGGCTGGATGTTCTGCTGTACCAATATTTGAATTATATTTCTTTTTAAACATAGAACATGGTGGAGCAAACTATTGTTTCCATAGTTATATATAGCTTCTTTGGTCATGTAAAAGTATTATTTAATGAAGAGAGCAACAAAACAAATGAAAATGCAGGTAAGTACATAGTAGACACTGTATCAAGGCATCTACAATCTGGATTATCCATCTATCCATACTAATGAAAATACAGGATGGCAAAATGGATAGGAAATGCCAAGTAATCTGATCTTCTATTCCACAGCAGTGCTTAGCATGACAACATGGTATAAAATTCATATCCCACAGGCATGGAAAGTTTATACATCAAGTTCAAAATCAAATTTGATTTTTTTTGACAAAGAGCAGGATCTATTAATAACAGGCTGCATTCAAATGAAACAAGGAGAATTACTTATGTGTGTGTGTGTGTGTGTGTGTGTGTGTGTGTGTGTTTGGGTACAAATATCTCTGGGCAATAACTATCAAGATTTACAACAGCATTCATTACATTAATATTAATTTTCTGATCTTACCATTATAGTATTAAACATAGTAAACCTATTCATTTTTCCCTCTTAACATATCTTCTAATAAGAATATAATAATATTAAGCATAATAATCCTAGTCATAATAACAACAATCATCATTTTGTTTACATCTCTATCTTAAGGAATTAGGAATTAGGAATTCCTAATAAAATGGGAATAAAAATTAGGAATAAAAATGGAAGTTGCAAATAAAAGATTAAAGAAGAGTAGAAAATATGAAACAAGGAGAATTACTATGAAGATCTCTCCAGCTTGGTTTTCAGACATCTTCAGGGCAGGCCCACCTAATAGATTACTTGTGCTATCGGTTGCTGGTAGAAAATATCACTATCTGTTTATCCATTCATTGATTTTCAATATCAACAAATACAATACCCTTGCAAGCTGATTTACAGTTTTGTGGTGATTATAACTTGACTTTCCAAGGCTGTGTATTATCAGAGATTCCATCTTTTCATTCATGCTGTTCGAATGCTCAGGTTGAGAATTCATCCTGCAATGGATGACGCAAGTTCAATCTCTCCTGTTCACCAGAATGATTTGAGAGGAGAAATGTCAATAAAGATTCTCAGTCATTCAGGTAGAATTGTCTGGAAGTCGAATCATGGCAATTAGATTTATTTTCTTGTTGGTGGGAGATGTTTTGCTGCCCATCCAAGTAACTTTGTCAGATTGAATAAGGTGCTTACGGGAATCAGAGTAAGCAGAGAGTCTCAAAAAGTGATCCTATGATGCCAGGACACTTCAACAATATCAATATCAGTTGCCATGTGTCTTTTGATCACAGGATGCTACAGTGGTTGTAAATAGTCATAAACCACATTTTTCAGTGCTATTGTAAATTTCAAACTGTCACTAAATGACCTGTTGTAAATTGAGGATTAGCTGTATGGAAGCTTCCTCCTTGAAGCATCTCAGAATTTCATTTCTAAGAGTGACCTCAGTGACCATGTCATGCTGGGAAGATAAGAAAGGGCAAGAGAGGAGGAAAGGGATAGGGTGGCATGCTTTAGAATTTTTTAAAAAGAGGAAAAAAGAAGAGTTATTCTCCAAAGCACCTGAGGGCAGGGCAAGAAGCAATGGGTAGAAACTAATCAAGGAGAGAAGCAACTTAGAACTTAAGGAGAAATTTCCTGACAGCTAGAACAATTAATCAGTGGAATAACTTGCCTCCAGAAGTTGTGAATGCTCCAACACTGGAAGTTTTTAAGAAGACGTTTGATAACCATTTGTCTGAAGTGGTGTAGGGTTTCCTGCTTAAGCAGGGGGTTGGACTAGAAGACCTCCAAGGTCCCTTCCAACTCTATTATTCTATTTGGTTCTAAAAACAAATAGGCACTTTCCACTATTCCTCTAGAAATGTTTGGCCTGCCTTCTAATAGATTAATCTACTTCTTTCTTCACCAAAATACATCCATCCCATCACAGTCTCTTCCCGGAAGGGTTGACTGTGCGAACCTCTGGGACAGTTGCTGGAAGTTCCTATTTCCCCCTTCCTGGTGCAAGGTAATGTGTAAACAGAGTAGTAACAGGGTAGTATTTTCTCCCAGTAGGGAATCTCTCAAATATAACTATAGTCCCTGCAAGGAGGAGAGTTCACAATATACATTCTCAGTAGTACAGACTAAATAATTTCCTCATTCACTCACCGGTATTTTCTTTGGCATCTGGTAGTGTCTAGAAAACTGAGTGATCCAAAGCTTCAGCTTCTGAACATTTTAGTAAGACAGATAAGATCTGGTTATGGTGCATGGAGAGAAAAGGGATAGAGAGAAAGATACAGTCATGCATATTCTCTCTGAATCTCCCTCCAAAATAATGGAGCCAACCTTGAATAAACCAGGTCATTGAGAAAACCAACTTATAGGGGTCATCCCATAGCATGAAATATTTCCTATACATTATCACTGAATAATCCATTTCTTCAGGAGAAAATCATCCTGTTTTTTTATATGAAGGGCATGATACACCACCTTCTATGCAGCTGGCTCCTGTTCCTCCCTGTTCAATTTCACTCTCTCTATAAATTTATAAATTCATTGTTTTTCTGCATCAGAAGTCATTGAACCCTTGCCTTTGACAGCTCTCTCAATTCCCCCACAGTGCATTGGGAATTCCCTGTATGTTATGGGAGAATGGTGAGAAAAGTAAAGTGACTGACAGGCTGCAGACAATTTAAAATAAAGCGTTAGAGAGGCACAAAAGCCAGTCAGGTTATAAACACTCTGGAAAATAAAACCAGCCAATCGAAAAAGGGCTTCGAATGGCATATCCAGTCCAATCAAAACAGTTGTGAATGTGGACCAGAAATTCAATAGAATAAATATAACGTGATACCTAATAAACTATTCCACAAAGTTCATAGGTAAGGAAGATTACTCCTGTAAGAGAGTCACTGCATCTCACAATGGTGATCTGCTCATAATGCCATAAGTCTGTGGCTCTGAATAGCAAAATTTTGCCACAAAATAGGTAAATTCAGAATTTTTGTTAGCTGATAGAGCCAGTGTAAAAGGCCTTGCAAAATATAGTGAGAAAAGTAGAGCTTTTCTACTTTAAGTTTTCTACTTTAAGGTACTTTAAGGTTCTCTTAAATTGGAATAAATTTAATAAAGATATTGTCTTAAATTGGAATAGAAATCACTGTCAGATATATATTGATGGCCGTGCTTATTTGGTTCTATGAGGAAGTTATTTGGTCAATACAGCTTCAGGTTCAAAAAATTGTTTTATTATTTACAAAATATAGATGCATAAAATAATGAACAGGGTGTCCTGTTGCATTTTTTTTTTACCGTAACTGTATGACTCAGATGTTGAGAGGAGATAGAAGTTCATGTATTGTCTTGCTGATAGATAGATGAGAGAGAAGAAAAAACAAGGGGAAGATATCCAAGTGGTTTCTACGTAAGAGTCCAATAAGAGAGTTCATTAGCTGATATAGTCACATATGATATCTGTAAAGACTTAACCCCTTCTAGTCTCTGGTGCATCATATGCAGGATTTTTTGGATTCATTCATTCATTCATTCATTCATCCCGATAGGCAATGCCTCTGCTGTATTGGGATTTTTTTTTCTTTTTAAAATCTTCCCTCCAGGATTTAAGGCGAACTCTAGAAAAGCCCCATCAATAATTGGAGTAAGCAAGAGAAAACAAATAGTTTGTAGATAAAACCTCTGTGTTTTCTTCAAAGGATGGGAAATTTTATGGTTTTTTAATATATATTTTTTATTTCCAAAGTTAAAATACAAAATAACAAAAAAGGAGAAGAAATGAAAGAAAAAAACAAAGGTTCATAAAGACAAAGTAAGAGGAAATACACATAGATTGTCTTTCCTAGTTAAATACTAATAAATATATTTCAACAGTAATAGTTTCCTCTTTACAAACAATGGCTCATTTTGTAATTGTATCTTTAAGCCATTGCATAATTATTTCTGTGGCCTTATCCAAACCCCAGTTTAGTAAAAACCGAGGAAACAGCTCAATTAGATGTAATTCCTGATCAAAGTGTGTTCACCAAACGTGTTCACCAAGTTGTAAAACAATCTTTTGTAATTGAAGAAATCACCTAGTTGGAGCCAGGTTTACATTTAACCATATAAATACAATTGTTTCTGGCCTCTAGTCTCAATCCTGCACTCAGCACTTATCTGAAAGTCACAAACAAGGATTTTAAAAAATTACATTGCCCTTTATCATAGGATATGAAACTAGATCCAAGTCCTACCTATGTCCCATATAACAATTTGGACAACAAATTTTGCACTAGGTAATTTTAAAACAGCTAAAGTACATTCTAGAATTCCTGCCTCTTATTTAACTTGTTCAGTGTTATCTATAGATTAATTAGGTTTTTTTAAATTGCTGTTTGAAAAGACCATGGTTTTGTTTTCTGGCAAGGGTTCAGCTTCTATTCTTGATGCTCTCTTAAGACATCACTAACTTTGATAGTACATTACCCAGAGATAGTTGTAAACTGAAGTACCCAATTCTTTAAGAACAATAATTGCATTAACACTATATCTATTGAATGGCAGTAAGCACTAGCATTATTGTTGAAGTGGACTATACTTGAACTACACCATAGAAAATGAGAACACAGATGGCTCTTGAATTTCAGCATGCATTCTCTCTCTCTCAAAAAAGAAAAAAAAACAGCAGCCAAACTGGCTCCACATAAAAAATATAGATACATAAAAAATGGAGTTTGGAAATATTAATGTTAAGGGGAAATATAGAAGGATAATTTTTATACTCACTAGTCCTGCTGACAAGATTTGTCATGAATGATCACAATAAAATAAAATTACTTTTATGAATAGGGATGGTATGAGTTCCTGGTTGCTCCTTCTGGAACCAAGTACTCTCCATATGTCAAACTAACGTCCCAACTGATTAAGGATTCATTGAAAAAAAATAACTCCCAATAACAAATTTGAGAATTAAGGAAAAAAAGGACACTTGCCTAGGGCACCATATGTGGTAGCCTTAACCTTATCTAAATGCGTCTAAACATTTGCTGATTGAAATTGCAACTTCAGCCATGTACTGAAGCAGATCTGGCCAGAATTTCTCATTAATCTACTTCCACCAACTTCACATATTTTCTCAGTAATGCTAAAAGTCTTTGGCTTTTAGTAAAAAAAAAGTTTCCTTTCAATGGTTGCCCATGATATCATCACACAAGAACCTGGTGGCGCAGTAGACTAAACTACTTTAGTTGTATTTAGCTGCCAACTGCCTGCAATTACTGCTAGTTCAATTCTCATCAGGCTCAAGATTGACTCAGCCTTCCATCCTTCTGAGGTAAAATGAGGACCCGGTTTGTGGGGGCAATAAGCTGACTTTGCATAAAATAGAACACTGCTTAGGGAGGCCCAAAAAGCCCTACTAAGCAGGTATATACAAAAGTTTGAAGGCTATTGTTTAAAAGCATTGTAAGCCGCCCTGAGTCTCCAGAGAAGGGCAGCATATAAATCAAACTAATAATAAATAAATAAATGTCACACTATGATATTGTTCCAATCACAAGATTGGCTGAATCTATTTCTAATACAGGAAGATAAAAGATAAAATACTGTTTATTAAGCTATATTATGTGGGGAGAGGACAGCCATAAACATATTATAATACAGATGATATTTCCGTTGTTTGATAACCTGAACATATAATATTAATAGTAATCCAGGTCCCCAATGGAGGACAGCAAAGAATTAGGTTTTTGTTGAAATGTGTTTGAATATTACCCTGTTTCCTCCAAAATAAGACATCTCCTGATAATAAGCCCAATTGGGCTTTTAAGCACATGGCAATAAGGCCAAGCGCTTATTTCAGGATTCAAAAAAAAATATAAGACAGGGTCTTATTTTCGGGAAAACATAGTAGTAGCTCAGGTTGTAGTTGGTTTGAGCTCCAAGCTTGGCAGTTTGGTTGCCAAGCTCATGACCATTTGAGGAGACATTGTCAACGTGTTTTGAATTGTGCTTGTCTGTCAGAACATAGGTCTTTAAATACCTTTTTATGAGATACAAATTAGTCTGAATGTTGTTTGTTAGGATATTTCTGAGTCGTGGTCTGATTTCAGACTGTTTGATTAGTTGACTGTTGTTGCTGGGCTATAGTTAAGTACCGTCTGTGTGATACAGATTAGGATTAGAGTTATTTACCTGCCTCTGAGTCATGAACATGTTTCGGCTTGTTTGGCAGTTTGGGTGGCTGTCTTTTGTTACTGGGACATGGTCCGATTTCTTGTGAGCCAATTTTGTTACAGCGTAATGGCAATTTGGATGGAGCTCGGAGCTCAAACCAACAGCCTGATTAGGTTTTTTGTTTCTCAACTGCCATCCAAATATAGCACATTTATGACTTTTACCTTTCCAAAATATTTTTTCAGTTAAAATAGAAATGAATGCTTTTGATTGTCAAATGAAAATTGAAAATATAAGTTATTATTATGCAACTTAATTGCAAGGTAGCTAAGAAACTGATTGTCAAAAGCAGGGAGAAGCAATGATAATGGAGAGGGGAGAGGGAATGACTTCATGGTTTGCATAACTGTAGTGATTTGCTTAACAATTCTGGCAAAAACATTGTAAAATAGGATAAAATAGGATGTGCCTTTTTAGAATGGAAATTTTGTCCCCAGTTATGGGTATAAGTCAAGGGCTGCCTGTAGAGAGAATAGCACAAGCAGAACTATCTACCTGTGGGAAGCCACCCCCTCTCAGAAGAATGAAATATTTTAGGAAATATTAAAAAGGCAGAATATTATATTTCACTAAAGGAGAAATAGAGAAACATGCTCTTGGAAATAGAAAGTCTTTCTTAATAGCCCCCAGCAGATATTTTGTGCCAGTTGAAAAACTTTATGCCAGCCTACAAAACAAAAGACCTCCAGCTCTTGGGATGAAGACATGACCCCTCAGGAGTCAGGACATAATAGGATTATTTATTTATTTATTTATTTATTTATTAGATTTGTATACCGCCCTTCTCCTTACGGACTCAGGGCGGTGAACAGCCAAAATAAAAATCCAATACATAAAAGTTAAAAATTAAAACACATATACAGTAGGCTGAGAATTAAAACCAAATCAATATTAAAATGCAGCGACGCTACAAACATTAAAAATTTTAAAATTTGAAAAAAAAATTTTTTAACAGTGCAGCAGGGATCAGGCTAAACCGGCAAGTTGAAAAAGATGCGTCTTCAGGGCCCGACGAAACGTTCGGAGGTCGGAGATAATTCTCAACTCTGGAGGAAAATCGTTCCAGAGGGTAGGGGCTGCCACAGAGAAGGCTCTCCCCCTGGGGGTCGCCAGCCGGCATTGTCTGGCTGACGGCACCCTGAGGAGGCCCACTCTGTGGGAGCGAACCGGACGGTGGGAGGCAATTGGCGGCAGAAGACGGTCCCGTAAGTACCCTGGTCCTAAGCCATGGAGCGCTTTAAAGGTCATCACCAACACCTTGAAACGCACCTGGAACTCCACCGGCAACCAATGCAGCTCGCGCAGGAGAGGTGTAACGTGGGAGCACCCCGATGCTCCCATAATCCCCCGCGCGGCCGCATTATTAACCCCCATCTAGCAGCAGAGTTTACCACATTGAACAATCTCCTGGGGACATTGCATCATCCTCCAGGCTTCAACCAAACTTAGCTCAGACAACCTACAGAACCAGCTATGATCTCCCTACAACAGCCAATAGGGTACATGTTCTTGCACGCACAGGAACAGGAAGTTCAAGTGCAACGCCCAAGAGAAGGTATAAAAGCTCCTCAACTCCATGTGGTCAACTACCCAAAACCATGTGCTTGGTGATTCTGCGTCACCATTAAACCATCTTTCCAATCAGCCTCCATGTTTCCAGTGTCTTTCTCCCAGATTGGAATTGAAACAGATGGATATTTCTTCCAACATACCACTGCAATAATCAAATGAGTTCAAAATCTTCCCCAAAAGAAATTCTGGAAAAGTTGTAAAGCATCTTGAGCATGAAGTAATAAGTCAGAAGCATTTTTTCCCCCAAAGGAAAAACAAGCCCTTCATTTATTCTCCAAGGAAGAAAAACACATTTTGGCACAGAGTTATTTTAAATAGTTTACATTTCAGAGGCCAGTATTATTTAATTCTGAAAGCACTTACCAAATCTAGATTCAGTTAGTGAAAAATAAACAAGAGGGTTTTGTTGTCATTGTTATTGTTGTTAAGGTTTTTGGGATACTGGGTTCCATATTTTTTTAAAAAAAAAAACCTCCCTCCCCCCCAGTATATAGCAAAAATAAGCAGATCTTGAACCCTTGCTGAATTCTGAATTCTAATACAAACAAACTAAGTATTTTAAACACACACACACATGCACACAAACACATAGTGTTCCTTCATTTTCCTGTTATCAATCTTCCCTTCTGTTAAGAGTCTAGAAACCAGATTTATTACTTTAAAATGTTTATTATTTTAAAAGAAAGTTTGCCACTGCCATAAAAAAAGGCCAGTCCACAAATAGTAATTTATTCCTGATATGTAGTAAATCAGTGGGACTTCATGGCCCACATGGGGTCTGTGGTTAAATAATTAATGGTAGATAACCAGCATGTTTTGTTTTTCTTTTATAGGGCTTCAGCAGTTTCAAAGCTGCTATTATCTGTAAGCCTTTTGACATGAAACTCGTGCATTGTTTATAATAATGATAACCTAAGATCCTTGTTGTGTTACAAGATATAAATGCTTACCTTAGTCATTCCTATAATTATGGGTAAGACTATCCACAATTAGTTTAAAATGATTATTTGATATATGTTCATGATTTTGCCCCAACATAATTTGCCCCAACAAAATTAGCGAAATTTTGTTATTATAGACCCGCTGAATAAAAATAGTTTTAGCCTTCCTATGGAGTTAATTTCCTTTTTTGGTCTACCTCCTGGTGCTGCCACTTGAAGACACATTTAACTGTTCTCGGGCTACTTCCACATCTAAAGGCATCTTACTACAGCATATATGCAGCTATTGATAAGAAGGAGCATTACATTTAACCCTGGTGGCGCAGTGGTTAAAGCGCAATATTGCAGGCAAACTCTGCTCACAACCTGAAGTTTGATCCTGGCGTGACTCAAGGTGAGTCGGCCTTCCATCCTTCTAAAGTCAGTAAAATGAGGATCCAGGTTGCTGAGGGCAATATGCAAATAATGCTTCTACACTGCCCAGAGAGTGATATCAAGCCCTATGGGAATATATTAGGCAGAATAGATTACAGAAAGAAAAGTAATGTGATGTAACTGTAGAGAGAGAACTTAAAACATATTTATAATAATAATTCTAATTCTAAATTATAATTCTTTATAGCTTTTTTCTTTTCCTTCCCCTTTTTTTCTTTTTTCTGTTTCTACATCTTTTGTCTTTGCTTCCTCTTTCTTCCATACTTTATATATTAGATTATCTTAGTTTTTAATCTTCTTATTTAAAGATTTCAATAACGGTATATACTAAAAAAATAAGAGGGATCACAAGGTAAGTTTGTACATATTTGGCTCCCTTTGGAGACTCAGATGAGAAGAAATCCTCTAGATTCGGGTTTCTCAGCCTTGGCAACTTTAAAATTCTACAACTGAAGTCGGGGAGTTGAATTCAGGGAATTGAAGTCCATGCAACAGCTTAGGGCTGTTAAGGTTGAGAGTGCTCAAGGTCTAAACAGAGCGCAAATCAGCAATATAAATGTGTAAGTTGGTAAATGATATGGTACATATGCTTGTAGAAAATAACTAACACTGCATCAGTGGTTTCCTACAATTGGAAGTAATGATAAAAATCCCATAGAACTTTCTAGAACATGGTTATGGCTATTTCCTTCTCTGTTTGTGAGGCACTAAGGAAAGAGAAAACTGTTCATTTTTGAGAAAAAAAGGCAACTTCATCACCATCCCGCTTCTATGCAATGTTCAGAATCATAACGAACAAGGGTACAAAGAGTCAAAAATAAAAATTTTGTTGGTTGGTTGGTTTATATTTTATATTTTTGAAAGGGTCATGTCTCTGCCTCATAGAGGGCTCTGTGTGATGTACCACGCATTATAATCAATAAATACAATAATGTATAAAATTAGCATTACAACTGAATTAGGTTTAAAAAATTTTAAATGATAAATTAATGATAATTAAGCAATGACTTAATATGGCAGTTCCGATATTTGCAAATTTGGGACATCATTTCATTGGATCAGTTTTAATAGAAATAAAGGGTTTCTGGGTAGATTATGCCAAGTATTTAACCTCAATGTATATTCCTAGTCTTATTGAATACCTGGAAAAGCCATTAATTTATGTGCCTTTGAAAATAATAATTATAGTTATACTACTATTGCTCAGTGCTCTAGCAGTTCAATAATAATTATGCCATGTTTTTAAACAAAATACTGATTACATTTGAACAACCATTTGACTGAAATAGCAATAGTACTTGGATTTATATACCACTTCATGGTGGTTTACAATCCTCTCTAAGCAGTTTACAGAATCACCATATTGCCCTCAACAATCTGGGTCCCCATGGAAAGATGGAAGGCTGTGTCAATCTTGAGCCAGTCAGAATCGAACTGCCAAATTACAGGCAGCTGGCTGTCAGCAGAAGTAGCCTGCAGTACTGCATTTTAACCACTGTGCCACCCTCCTCGGTGGTATAGGGCAGTGATGGCTAACCTTTTTGCCATCGCATGCCAAAACTGGGGGAGCATGGGGGGTTGCGCACGTGCGCATGTGCCCACACCAATACTTATATGCGCTCTGTCCCCCACGCCTCCCGTGCTCCCCCTGCTTCTGGCACGCAATGGCACAGTGGGCCTGGAAGGCCTGTTTTTTGCTCTCCCCAGGCTCCAGAGCCTCTCTAGGAGCCTGGGAAGGGTGAAAACGGCCTTCTCCACCTGCCTCGACGCCCTCCAGAGGCCAGAAACAGCCTGTTTCTCTACTTCTGGTGGGCCCAGAAGACCCAAAAATAAACTGGCTGGCGCCTGACGGAGCTCACCTCAGGTGCCCACCAATATGGTTCATCATCACGGGTATAGGGTGTCCTGCTTGAGCAGGGGGTTGGACTAGAATACCTCCAAGGTCCCTTCCAACTCTATTATTCTGTTCTATATAAAATAGAATCATTGAGTTGGAAGATACCTTGGAGGTCATCTAGTCCAACCCTCTGCTCAAGCAGGACACCCTATACCATTTCTGACAATTCTGATATATGGAATGCATCAGAGCTGTTAATTTTTTAACAACATACAGTTAGTCCTCAATGTATGACCACAATTGAGCCCTATTTTTTTATTGCTAAATGAGAGATGTTTAAGGAGATTTGCTCCATTTTACAACCTTTCTTCCCAGAATCGATAAATGAATCACTGCAGTTGTTAAATTAATAACACTGTTGTTAAGTGAATTTGGCTTCTCCATTAACTTTGCTTGTCAGAAGGTTACAAAAAGTGATCACACGACCACAGCACATCATAAATATGAGTCAGTCGCTAAGCATCTGAATTTTCATCATATGACCATGAGGATGCTGCAAAAGTCATAAGTGTGAAAAATTGACGTAAGTCACTTTTTTCAGTGCCATTGTAAATTTGAACAATCACTAAATGAAGTGTTTTGTGTCAAGAATTACCGGTAGTAAGGATTTTACCCTCTGGAATTATATGTAGCTAGAATAAGGGGAAATTTCTGCTTATGCCAACATCTGGTTCTCTTCATTTTTTTGGCATCCTTGTGCTCCACACTCCAGAGGATTGTTATCCCACCATTCCAGCCCTCTACACTTTTAAATAATGAGAGTATCAGTGAGAAAGATAGTTCAGTTGTTTCTCAAAGATCAATGCCAAAGAAATTACGTTTAAAATCTATGTATATTACTTGGAAGGTACCTCAAGTACTTTAATTCGCTTTGATTTGAAAGTAAATCAAAAAGATCTTTTGTGTAAATTTACACAGAATTATCTTTGAGGTAGGGCAGGGGTGGTTTTTTTGTACTATAATCTCTGTGTTGTTCAGTCTAAGGTATCTATTTCTGTCATGTCACCGGGCATCTTCAGGCTGGTGTCTTCGGCTTTGTGCTTGTGCGAGGAAAGTGTGATCGGAGCTGCCATCTCTCTATAAATATTGGTGGGGAGGTGTGGGGTGCTGGCTTTGTTGTTGTGAGTGGGTTGGTTGTCTGTGTTGTTACATCTTGATTAGTTGATGGAGTTGATGGATTAGCCAGCTGTTTCTTAACATCCAATGCGGGTGAGGTCCTTGATGTGTGCCCATTATTCTTTTGTGTTTTAATGACCTGGGTAATGGGCTGTGTGTTAACATCCTGAGTTCTAGTGTTGTGATATCCTGAGTTTTTTGATGTAATGTCCTGAGCAGATGGCTGTGATGCCACATCCCAGGCTTTGGTTTGGCTCTGAGTTTGAGATCTTGCCATGTGTTCATCGCGTGTGTCTTTTGCTTTGTGTGAGGATCAGAGGGGGGTGCAGTTGGTGATGCCTCCATGGTCTGGCTTCTGGATGGTGGTTGTATTTCGTCTATGGGATGGGTTTGGGTTTGAATCTGGTGAAGATGATTGGTGATGGTGTCATGTGTTATCTTGGGTCCGGTGTTAATCTTCGTGGCTGGGCTGGTTTCCAGATGTCCAGTAGGTGGGAGGTATTGTTGTGTTTATTCATGTTATGGGGGTTTTTCTCTATTTCAATGGCTTCCATTATTATTCTCTTGTTGAAGTGTTCAGTTTTGGAGATTAAATTGGTTCCTTCAAAGTCAATTTCGTGTCCTGTTGTTTTAAGGTGCTGGAAAAGGGAGGAAGTTTTTTCTTCTTTTCTGATTGCGTTCTTGTGTTTTGCAATGTGTGCATTTATTCTCCTATTAGTATGTTCAATGTATGTGACTGGGCAGATTTTGCATGGTATTTCATAGACTCCTTGATTTTCTAGCTGGATCTTGTCTTTGGGTTTTCTTAAGATGTTGGCTATTTTTTAGTCAGTGCACAAGGCTGTCTTGATATTGTGTTTGTGGAGAATTTTGCTGATTTTATCTGTAGTGCCTTGATGTAAGGGAGGAGGGTGATGCCATTGTCCTGTGTCTCGGTTTTGCGGGGTGTCTCCCTTTGGATTAGGTTGATAATTGTATTTCTTTGGAATCCATTAGAGATTAATACGTTTGTGAGAGTGTAATTCAGTTTTCAGGTGGTCTTTGTCAGCTAGGCGTTTGGTTCTGGAGATGAGAGTCTTGGCTACAGAGTTGATCTGTGCAGGGTGGTGGATTGTGCATTTAAGCAGTGATTGGTGTGTGCTTTTTTCCAGTAGATGTTGTGTCCTAGGGAGCTGTTGGTTTTTTGTAGATTACATCTACAAAAAACAGGACATCCAGAGAGGGGAGTTGGTTGTTAGCTTCTATTTCCATAGTAAATTGTATTTTGGGGTCTAGGCTGTTGAAGTGTATGAGGAAATTGTCCGGTTTTTCTTTTCTATGTGGCCAAATTACAAAAATGTCATCTACATATCTAAGCCAGAGTTTGGGTTTGTGTTCAGATTTATCTAAAGCGTTGGTTTCAAAGTGTTCCATGTATAGGTTTTCATTGACAGGTAAGAGGGGTGATCCCATAGGTGCTCCTTCTATCTGTTTGTATCTTTGTCCATTGTGAATGAAGTATATGTTGGTTAGGCAGTGGTTGGTCAGATCTAGGATGTGCTTAGGGGGGTTGTATTTGTTTTGGATACCACCACACAAGCAACCAACCCACTCACAGCAACAAAGCCAGCACCCCACACCTCCCCACCAGTATTTATAGAGAGATGCCAGCTCCGATCATGCTTTCCTCGCACAAGCACGAAGCTGAAGACACCAGCCTGAAGATGACAAGTGGGAGCTCATCGGAACATCACCAAAATACTCTCAATCCTACATGGGAAAAGACCCAAATACACCAAAACTTGCATACCTCCACCCGTGAAAATCTACAAAAACAAACAAACACACACACACACACACACACACACACACATCCTATAGTAACTTCAAGGGACGCGGCTCAGTGGCTAAGATGCTGAGCTTGTCAATTGAAAGGTTGGCAGTTCAATGGTTCAAATCTCTAGTGCCACATAATGGGGTGAGCTGTCATTACTTATCCCAGCTTCTGCCAACCTAGCAGTTCGAAAGCATGTCAAAAATGCAAGTAGAAAACTAGAAACCACCTTTGCTGGGAAGGTAACAGAGTTCCGTGCACCTTTGGCATTTAGTCATGCTGGCCACATGACCACGGAAATGTCTTCGGATAGAGCTGACTCTTTGGGTTTAAAATGGAGATGAGCACCACCCCCTAGAGTCAGGAACAACTAGCACATATATGGGAGAGGAACCTTTACCTTTACCTATAGTAATTTCTTCTAATTCATCTTTGGGAAATCCCATGGCAGTGGCTTGGCTCTCCTTTTTCCAAATCCTGCCACACTTTATTAACAAGAAAGTAAGCCTTATGGACTTTATATACACAATGTTAGAGGATAAAGGGAATTCCTGCTTTTCTTTTACAAAACAGCTTATGATAATTCTATTCTACTTTTTCAGCTTTGCACCCAACGACTCGCCTCAAAGAAATAAGTAGAAAGACAGATATTATGAAAAACACAGAGAGTTAAGGTACACAGCTGTCATCTGACAAATGCTTTTCTTTTAGTGTTCTATTGATTTTAGATGAGGAGGAAGTGTGTGTGTGTGTGTGTGTGCGCGCGCGTGTATGTCTGTATTTTTCCCCCCAGAGAGCATTTGTTTCTTCAGGGAATCAAAAATTAAGATTCCACAGAACTGCCTGTATTAGAAATCTGGCATCTGTGGCTCTGGTTTTACAATCGCTGTTAAATAGAAAGGGATTAAATTATGGCATTTTTCCATGTGAAAGTACAATGCAAGCTTCCTTTCATTTTTCTTTTCCTTGGGCTCTTGAGAAGATGGGGGCAATTTACAGATTGCCCCAGAGAGACATTTTATATAACAATTCAGTGTTTAGTCTCTCTTGTGCAGGTAAGGAAACACTCACGTACTATGCTGGAAAACTTTTAAAAATCCAGTGATTCACTAGGAAGAAAAGATTAGGCAGAAATATATATATATATATATTCCTGAAAAGAGCCTCAGAGAAAAAAGGTTTTTGCTTTACCATCTCTTCACCACCAATTTTCAGAAGTCACAATGCTAGAGTTAGGCACAGAATTTCCAAAACAGGTGAATAATTCAGGCAGAATCTCTCTCTCTCTCTCTCTCTGAGTATCTTGACTGTTATGCAGCTTAGTTTTCTGAATCAAATTCTGTTTTCTGACTTTGTGTGTCTGAATAATATAGGCAATTGTAGGTCACAAGTCAAGGAGGATCATTCCAACCCCATCCTTCAGCATTGCTAGGCTCTCCCACCAATGTGCAGTGTCAAAAATAGCTTTTTTCCCCTCCTAGCAATGGTGAAATGTAAAATTTGTTACTACCGGTTCTGTGGGTGTGGCTTGGGGGGGGTTGGTAATGTGACTGAGTGTGCATTGGCCAACTTTTTTTTTTAACTTTTAAAACTATTTTTTTCTACAACCACTTCGGCCGAAGAGGTTGTAAAAAAAAGGTTTTTAAAAGCCTCTGACGATCCCAGCTGAGCCGCGCGATCATCAGAGGCTTTTTTTACTTTTAAAAGCATTTTTTTTGGCCAAAGAGGTTGTAGAAAAAATGCTTTAAATTTAAAAAAAAAAAGCCTCTGGTGATCATGTGGCTCAGCTGGGCATGGAGGGGGGGGAGCAGGGATTTTTGCTACCAGTTCTCTGAATCACCCGCTGCCATCACTACCAGATCGGGCATCCAGTCTGAACCGGGAGCATTTCACCTCTGCCTCCTAGAGGTATACTTTTTAATGTGTGGGTGAAACAAGACTTAGGAAATGTTTTAGCATGTTATCCCTGACATGCACAAATGCCCCCTTCCCAGAAAAAGAGATGCACACTCCAAATCCAAGCCCCACCTTTTTTTAGAGACCTTACCACATCATCACTGCATTTCTCTGTAGCTCTCTGAAATTGGAAAATGGTTTGTGATTATGAAAACCTTGTTACCTATGGTTCTTTGCATGGACACATTCTATTTATGTCTGGTTGAAGAGAATGGCTGGTTTTTCCAAAACCTACTGAATCACAGATTTCCCAAATCTTTTAAAATAAGTCTAGTTCTTTGAAGAAATTAAGCATTGTGTCATGCTCATTTTACGATTGCTTCATGCTTCATGTTCACTTCGTTGATGCAAGCTCAAGAAAAGGCACAAATTCACCCCCAGTGCTATTTTTATCATGAACAGTGAAGACTTTTGGTGAATCAGAATCATGAGTCATCTATATAGGGATTAGGGCAGGGGAGATTGGAAACACAAATTGGCTAATTACAGGTTTCAGCAGCATAATTATATGGTGCAGTTGTGTGTATTCATAGCAAAGGTTAGATCATGCCATCCCAGACACTCAAAAGTGTACTTCCATCTGCCTATCTAGTAGAAACTCCAAATAACACCAATCTCTAAATAAATTTATAGAATGGTGGTTAAATACACAATAAACAGATAATCCAAATGTTCAGATATTATTTTTATTGTTGTTGTTGTTGTTATATTATTATTGTTGTTGTTGTTGTTGTTGTTGTTGTTGTTGTTGTTAAAACAACAAACAAGCAAAACACATAGAGAGGGAGAGAGCACGGGACATCATAAGATAATAATGTATTCATTATCTCCTCATACTGTAAAATGTGTGAGTTAATCTTGAAAATATTTGTATTTGTCAAAGATAAATATTTGTGCAATGCCTTTGCTGGTATTAATCATTTTTATATGTTTGCTTTCTCTGAGACCTTTTATTGAGGTGCTGAAATTGCTACAAAGTGTTTTTGGCATATCATATATACAGTTGTTAGATGATCACCTGTTGCATTATTTTTTGGGATGTCTACAGATTATAAAGGTGAGGGGAAATTATCTGAAATGATGACATCTATTCAGCATTTGCAATGAGATACAAATCTCTTTAAATACTTTCAATCCAAGGTATTTTTTTTAATTTAATTGTCAGTTAAGTTGCCCAAATCAAATAGAGACAATATCGGAGACAATGAGAGATTAGATGGTATATGGCAATGGTATATTTCTATATCATTGCAGGAATCACTTGGGCTATGGGTAGGACAATTCCATAAGATTTTGCTTTTAGATCTCTTTAATTTCTTTAATTTTCTTTAATCTTTTTAATTTCTTTTAGCTCATTTTTCATTCACAATTCCAAAGCAACTAGGAAAAAGCACATGTTTCATAGGTCCCTTTTAACATCAATAGTCACTCAAATATGTATGAAGGCTATTGCTTAATGCATTGTAAGCCGCCCTGAGTCTCCGGAGAAGGGCGGCATATAAATCTAATTTAAAAATTTAAAAAAAATCTTCCTGTTTTTTTTTTTCACAATTTGGAAAGTTGTTCCTCATTAGTGATTACTAATTTTATAAACGAATGGTGTGCAAAAAACAACAACTCAAATAGCAGTGAAGCAGAATGACAGTTAGGTAGAACAATCAGCACTAAAACAGTCCATTATAGTAGACAATACGGGCTACCAAATTACTTCATTGAAAACAGAATTCATTTAAGAAGTCAGACTTATTATCCTGTGTGGGGGAAAAAAGTTCTTGAATTGTCATTTAAAACATGACAATGGAAATAAGGATATCAGATTTCTTTGATCCTAGCTCTGGCAACAAGAATGTCTTTCTCTTTAACCCAGCACTATAAATTTATGCAAATATAGTAGGTTAAAAACAATCATAGTTATATAAATGTATGAGCAATAAGCATATATACAATTGAATAATATTTACATTAAATAGGTGTATATAGTATTTTAACTGCTAACTTTTATAACAATATTTTATGCTGTATCCTTTTTTCTTCTTTTTAAAACTTTTTAAAGGCATTTTTAATGAGGAAGTTGGGAATATGTATATTTGTATCCCAATTTTCTTTGTGTTTTATTTTTTTTTCTGTATAAAAAGAAAGCTTTTTAAAAATTTTAATTTAAAAAAAACTCCGGCAATGTACATTCATTTGCCTGGCAAGACCAGAAAAAACAAAAAAAGCTTCTTCACCCGATCAGAACTTACTTTTATTTTATTTATTTATAAAATGTTTAAGCTACCCATTTTCCCTACAAGGTGACTCTGAGTGGCTTGAAAGTTCAACAAACAAACTAAAGAGGTCCAAGCTGCACAGCTAAAAATTCAATGGGGGTTAAGAAATGTCTAGCAGCAATAATCCACCATCAAATTTTAACAGAATAACAGAAAAAAAAAATAACCGACTTGGAAGGGACCTTGGAGGTCTTCTAGTCCAACCCCTGCCCCCTGCTCAAACAGGAAACTTTATACCATTTCAAACAAATCATTGTCCGGTTTTTTCTTAAAAGCCTCCAATGATGAAGCACTCACAACTTCTGAAGGCAATTCATTCCACTGGTTATTGTTCTTTCTATCCGGAAATTCCTCCTTAATTCTAGGTTGCTTTTCTCCTTGATTTTTTTTCATCCATTCCTTTTTGTCCTGTTTTGGAAAATAGGTTGACACCGTTTCTTTCTTAACTAGAAAAAACAAGGTGGATGGCTGTCACTGAGACCAGGGGGGTGGGGGGTGGGGTGTTGCAGTGAACTCATTTTTATTATGACTTGAGAAATTGTTTCTAATCAGTCTGCATTGCACTCATGCCTGACTTATCATTGAATCCCACTAACCAATTCAGCTTTTGTTCATTATGCCGTCTGGTGTTTGTCAGGCAGAGTTGTTTATTGTTGTTGGAGCTTACACCCAACAGACTTTAAAGAAACATAGATAACGTGAGAACAAATATAGTGCACCAGAGGCACATAGAGAATGGAGAGCAAAAATCTCTCTTGCTAACCAGACACAGATTCTTCACAAGTCCAAAGTTCAGCAGCTCAGCGCTTCTAACAGAAGGTTTTCTATGTTTGGGATATTCACTTACAAATAATGTTCCCATCTTCAGAAGCATGAAATTCTACATGCTCCCATTCATGTTCACCTTCAGCAATGATTCTGAGAAGCATAATCTTTGGAAGATGCTAAATTTAGACCTACCAATAAGTAGATGAAAAAAATTGAGATAACCACTAGTGGGCAGCAAAGAGTGCGTTTAAAAAAAATACTCATCCTGTCATCTAGTGGCTACTTTAATTTCTGCAGGTCAGATATGATGGCCCTAATTGATATGAGGGTCCTCATTCCAACTTCTAGCATTCAATATTGGGGAGAGGGGCAGATTCCCAATAATTAGAACAATTACACAGTGAAGCCAATGAGGGAGGATCTCCCTTTCAGTGGATCTATTCAATTTGAAGCTTAGCTGATGTGGATTCCTGCATTAAGCAGGGAAATGGACTCCATTAGCTAAATGGCCTCACCAAATTCCACAATTATTTAATTTCTAGGTGAAGAAATTAAGTAGATAGGTTTGGGGTAAATGTGTACCCGAAAAGCTGTTGTCAAACAGGTAACATTAACTGACCCAATCAGGGTTGGAGAAGCTGTTCCTGTGAGTCTCTTTTCCAGGTTTTAAGTTCCATGATTGCTGAAAACTAACAACATAGTATCCTACTATTTCAGTGAAATCACATCCACTATCCTAGGCTTCTTCACAAGCAAGCCAGCATTATATATATATATTGGTATATATATATATATCCCAATCCGAAAGAAATGCAGTATGCTCCCTCTCACATGTTGGGGTAGACCAGGTGCTTCGACAGAAAAATACTTAATCACTCCCTTGGCTCAAGCTGATGTAGGGAAGAGAACTTTTGGGTCAGAGGTTAATACAACTGCCTAACATGCAGGCAGCCCAAGTTTGAATCCAAGTAAGGGTATGGCTAGCTGATAAGAGCTAAATAGCTTGAAATAGATCTAAATAGAACAAATATATATATTTAATAAATAGAACAAATATATATATATTTGTTTTTGTAGATTTTCACGGGTACAGGTATGCAAGTCTTGGCGTATTTGGGTCTTTTCCCGTGTAAGACAGAGAGTATCTTGGCGATGTTTCAACAAGGTCCCACTCGTCATCTTCAGGCTGGTGTCTTTGGCTTTGCTTGTGTGAGCAAAGCGTGATCGGCGATGCCGTCTCTCTATAAATACTGGTGGGGAGGTGGGGAGTGCTGGGTTTGTTGTTGTAAGCGAATTGGTTGGCTGTGTTGTTACATCTTGATTAGTAGATGCAGTTGATGTTCGCAGATTAGTTGGCTGTTTCGTAGCATTTTACAAATTTTACGAATTTTAATATATATATTAAAATCAGGCTGCTATCCACCAATAGTTAAACTATGTCAGAAGACTACTCACCAAATCTTCTGCCAAGGCTTTGCAAGACCATAGGAGGACTACGGTCTTACACATGCACACAAGAACGCATATTCAGCGGACTTAAATGAATAATGTATTACTTTAAACTTGTTTTTCAGTATTTTACACTTCATAATATGTAGCAATTGTAGCATTTTTGAAAACACATGGAATATCATGAACAATTATGTTCTGATATTCAAATTGTATTGGAAGACGAAGTAAGAATTTTACAAGATCAGATTTCCTAAGCATTTGTAAGTTAAATATGTATTTAGATCAGATCAAATTCTGTCTGTCTGTCTGTCTGTCTGACTGACACTCTCTCTCTCTCTCTCTCTCTCTCTCTCTGTGTGTGTGTGTGTGTGTGTGTGTGTGTGTGTGTTTGTCTATATTTGTCTGTGCATTCTCTTTCAATTTATTTGGAACCCAAAGCTTTTCTATTCATTGAGATATCTTTTCTTACCTCGTCTCTATAACAAAAAATGTGCACTGCCTACCAATGCTGTAAATTATTTTGCATCTTCTGGAGTGGAGGAGCAAGAAGTGCATTTTCTTTCTCCTGAACAAAAATGATGATCAAATGTGCCCCTCTTCCTGACATTACTCTTCCTGTGACCACTAATGGCTGCAATTTGTAAGGCCTTTGGAAAGGCAGGGCAAAAGGGCGATTATGGTATCTTGACCTCATTAAGGTTCTTTGGGGAGGGGAAATAGACTGGATATGTCTTCTTAATGGATCTAAATGGGCTGTAATTTTGTGGGGCCTTGAAATAAGGACCACAAGGGGAGGGCGAACTCATTTAAGGTGCTGTAAAAAGAAGAACTCTGGATCTGTAATAACCTTTGTGGGAAGGAAAGCAAATAATGAAATAATCTCCCATGCATTTCAGTCATAAATGCTGGTGGTAAACAGAAGGCAAGGCCATTGAAGAGGACGGTCATTATCAGGACAATTGTAGCTTTTATTCCACTTTCTCTGTTTTCCCTAATTGGAAAGAGCCTAGAGTGCCTATTTGCAAGTTAGATTTCATACTCACACAGATTTCATACTTGCCCATTCACACACAGAGAGATGCCTGCTTTTAATGTGATTTTCAAAAACCAGACAGCTACATTATGGAGCCAGGGTCCTTTTCAAGGGGAGAAGGGACATCTAAATTCTCAAAGGTTTGATTCTGGGCAAATTAATTAGAGCCAAACTATAATTCTAAAAGTTATTCCAGTACAATGAATTTCTCAAAGCCCTTCTACTTAGGGATTGACATCCTTGGATGAAAAAGAGTACCAAGTCCTGGGTAGCTTGCAGTTTAGAGCCATCATCATGAAAAGCATACAATGCATATTTTTTAATAGCAACCCAATTTAGTTTGAATGTTGATGTTGTATATAGGTAGGTAAGTAATGCTGCAGGCATCTGTGTAGATTTTGCTTCATGGAATTTGACATTTGATTCTGAGGTCTGGAAATGGTTAAGGTAAATATTTGCGCTAACTTCTCTTATCTTGCTAGTACATTAGCCATGGAAAAAAGCAAAGAACTGAGAAACAAACAATTCCAGGGTGCTCTTCCTTCAAGGGTAGGGCATTCCAAGCACTGCTGGATAAATATACGATCTGATTAGTTCAGACAATAATCTGGCAGAGTGGAACTAGTGTGAACCTACCCATACATATCGTACATAGAGGAAGGAATAGCTTGGCCTAGAATTTATAGCTTCTTATGGGGAAAGCTACTGTTCTGGAATTTTAAAGAAATGTCAGTTGGTTAGCTACAATTTTGCTTCTTCCATGCTTATACCTAAAAAAAATAATAATAAATATTTTCAAAATAACTTTCTAGTGTTAGAAATTAATCACAAATTTTATTATTTATTTATGGTATCTTTGAGTGTGGTATGGATTTCTGGATATGAACAATAAACCAGTGGAACAGCTTGTCTTTAGAAATTGTGGGGGCTTTTAAGAAGAGGTTGGACAGCCGTTTGTCTAAAATGGAATAGGGTTTCCTTCTTGAACAGGGATTGGACTAGATGACCTCCAACGTACCTTGCAACCCCTGTTATTCTGTTAACTGCTTCGAAAAGTCCCTGTATTCATCTGTATATCTCACTGTCAGGAAATTTCTCCTTAGTTCCAGGTTAGTTCTCTCCTTGATTAGTTTCCATCCACTTTTTGTCCTGCCTTCAGATGCTTTGGGGACTAGGTTGACATTCCCTCTTCTTTGTGGCAACCCCTCAAATATTGAAACACTGCTATCACGTGAACTTCAAGATATTTTATTTCTGAATGCTTTTGTCCTCAATGAGGAGGTGATCATGATGTCTATCACTGAAATTTACTTGGAAATTCATATTTTTTTATTTACAGTTGGCTTTTTATGCTTATAGGCTGTCTAGAGTGATTGGACAGATTAAATTTGTTGTTAGTCCTTCAAGGTAGTCCAGACAAGGACACTATCAGGAGACCACCATTATCTTACATCATTAATGTAAGGCTGTGATGGCGAACCTGTGGCACACGTGCCAGAGGTGGCCCACAGAGCCTTCTCTGCTGGCACTCACGCCATTGTCCCAGGTCAGATCTCCGTGGCGTTTCTTTCATGATCTTCTGTTAGTTTGTTTGTTTGTTTATTGGTTTGATTTATATGCCACTGTTCTCCAGAGACTCAGGGTGGCTTACAATGCGTTAAGCAATAACTGTCATATTTGTGTATATACCCGCTTAGTAGGGCTTTTGGCCACTCTTAAGCGGTGTTCTTTTTTATATATATACAAAATCAGCTTATTGCCCCCCAATCTGGGTCCTCATTTTACCTACCTTGGAAGGTTGAAGGCTGAGTCAACCTTGAGCCTGGTGAGATTTGAACTCGCAGTAATTACAGGCAGCTGGAACAGCACTTTAGTCCGCTGCACCACCAAGGCTCTTGTTTCCCCGCAAATGACGAAACAGAAGCTCACAAAAGAAAAAAATCTTACCACTTGACACACTACTGGTGTTGGGATTTCCCGCCGGCCAGCTAGTCTTCACGTCTTTTTCTGCATATGCACACGTCCACACATGTGCATGTTCATGCATGTCGTGCATGCACACATTCATGCATGTCTGCACATGCGCACATTCACACATGTCTGTGCACACATCTCCGCTTTCAGTTTGGGCATGCCACGTGCAGTTTGGGCACTCGGTGTCTTAAAGGTTCACCATCACTGATGTAAGGTTACATAAACTGAATCTCACAAGACTAAAGTATTTCTTCTCTCCCCTCATTTTAGTTTCTGGAAAACTAGAGATGATCCCATCTGAAACACTTCCATGTTTGTCCTCACCTGTGCACTGGGCTGTATGTTACAACAGGTTGTATTGCCCATTGATGCTTTTCCTGTCTTTCAAGGAAGTTCCTACTTACCATCACAGTTCATTTACTTTTTTTTTTAATAGCTAAACAGATCACCAAAAAGAGGGGGTGGGGAGAATAATATGAAAGATACTGTGAAAAAGAAATACTAAACTTTTTACAGTGATTAAAATAAATGTGATTAAGAAAACTAATTAACGAAAAAGATCTATATGATAACAAGAGATAATCATAAATTAATTTATCCTTCAGTTTATCTTTAAATCTTGGCCGTCCATCAGCATATTGCATCTCATTTTTAGAACTTTTCAATAATAGATAAGAAATTCATATCCTAGACCCATTGTTTAAAATCAGGAGAATAAGTTTCTTCCAGTTACATAAAATTATCCTCTTTGCAATACCCTAGGCATAATATCCCAGCTAATCTCTTGATGAGATGACAGATATCAAGTTTTAGTTGAACATCACACTGAGATCCTTAATTAAAATATTTGTTCCCAAAATTGTACTGACATACGCAGAAATTTAAAATCAAAACAAGGCTGAACTGGACAAGACAAAGTCACCTGGATTAACGTAACTACATTTTTTTTTACAGTGCCAATGTCCATCCCTTTTAAACAATCTTGATGATTGATTATGTGCCATCTAGTTGGGGTTGACTCTTAGCAACCACATAGATTTTCTCCATGACAATCTGTCCCTATTCTAATCCCTAACTTTCAAGTTTTCCAACAGTGCATTCCTTGCCAATGTCTTAATTATATTGCATGGCTGAAATAGGAATCTGCTGGAGGGCCTTAAGTTCATACTGTGTTTCAAAGTTTACTTCTCTTGCAAAAGAAGCTTCTGCTTTTCCATCTTATGACTCAGAGTACTTTAAAGGTTCATTAGAAATCTGTGTATTTTAATAAATATTCCTAAAGGAAACAAAAAAATCACAGAAAGAAAGCATTCCAAATAAAATAACGGGCAATGCAGCAAAAATATACAAATCTAGCATGCAAAAATTAACTATTTAAAAACTCAAAAAACTCAAGGGAACAATGTATTAAAGACAGAATAACAGAGTTAGAAGGGACCTTGGAGAAATTCTAGTCCAACCCCCTCCACAAGAAGAAAACCCTATTACATTTGACACAGGTGGTTGCCCAATCTCTTCTTTAAAACTTCCAGAGTTGGAGCATCCAGAACTTCTGGAGGAAAACTGTTCCACTGATTAATTGTTCTAACTGTCAAGAAATTTCTCCTTAATTAGTTTCCATCCATTGCTTCTTGTCCTGCCTTCAGGTGCTTTGGAGAATAGGCTGATTCTTCTCTTCTTTGTAGCAGCCCTTAGATACTGGTACCATGTCACCCTTAGTCTTCATTATATATGAAGACTGATTGGTTCTTAGACAGCTTGATTTTTCATATGTTAGCCTATGATAAGATGGGCAGCCAATAAATTTAATAAAACAAATAAAAATAAGTCCAAGAGAATATGAATATTTTCAGTACTTTTCCATTATTGGATTATGTTCCACACCTCCATTTATGGAGAGAGGTCAATAAATCAGATGCCACCATCAAGATGACTCCAGTGTGAGGGACAATGCTACATTTGTTTCATGCTATTCTTCATCTTGCTGTCAGGGCCATCTTAACAGCATTATGGGCCCTGGGCAAAGCAGTATACTGGGGCCCATATGACAACTATTCACAGGAATAAAAATGTAAATCGTCGATAAAATTAAACATATATTTATTTTATTGGCACTTCCAACAAAATCGCTATTGAAACATTAAAAACATGTGGGCTCATCTCATTATCTATGGGAAAAAATCAGTGTTGATTTCTGTTAATGCATGTTAGTATTAATTTAAAAATGCAGTAAAATGTAATAAATACGTTGCTGTATCTACATGATACAAGGTGTATTGAAGGGCTAACATACATTAGATTAGTATGGGGCCCCTATGCTCATGCCCATCAGGCCCATGTGTTAAGATAGCCCTGTCTGTGGATGTCCCAGCATCATAGTTTAAATTAAATCCATCGCATTTAATGAAAAGATAAGAGTAAGAGTACCTAAGTAGCAGAAATGACCCAAGCAGTACATTCTTCAAAATATCCAAGTGAGCCTGGTATTAAAGTCACACTATCACTATTATTGGAATGTAAATCTATGCTTAAGAAGTAACACCTTCCTATTATGAGTTGGTTGCAAATGCACATCAAAACTATTTTTCTCCTTGCACAGCTCCAGAGTGAAATGAAATATGGATCTGACATGAATGCCAAATGTTACCACGAGTTCTGCATAGACTTTTGTTACTTTTATATATTTTTTAATATATTCAATCGATAACTTATAGAAATTCAAGGCTGCTTCAGTATTCTGCTTCAAGGAGGTAAATATATGCAGGACATGACCTGAGCCTGCAGAAAGGAAGCTAAATGAGTACTTTTTTTCTTAAAACAATTTCTGATTTTCGGTTTTAAACAAAACAAATGAAAGGATCTCGGTCTACTAACTTCCATCAATTGTATTTGTGTGTGTGTGTTTTGGCCTGAAATAAAAGATCTCCAGGGTACACCAAAAAGAAATGTAATATTTAAAATTGGTTAAAAGTCCATTTATCTCCATTAGCGAAATCAAAAGAATAGAAGCAAAAATTATCTAAATATGTCACTATCATCTAATAACATTATTGGAAGATATGCATTTATGTAATAGAAACTACATTGTTTTAGCAATAAGTAAGCTGTTGTTTCAACCTGAAAGAGAGCTAGCATAATGGCATGAGATATGCTTCCCTTGGCAAACAATTGGGATTTGTCACAAGCCCTGTTGGCTGTGTACTTTCTTAACCAGGCAGGGGGATCAAAAAATGTCATGATAGGCAGTAGTTGTATGGAGGTTTTATTTTTTTAACTACTTTTCTTTTTCCTCTGATGGATATCCTAATCCTGGGACATTCAAGTTCCATTTTAGCTCCTGACAAATGCACAGGGGGAAAAAATTGCTTTAATGCATGCTGGAATCAAAAAGATATTTCACAAAGCTCCATGTCCCCCAGGCAAATTCAATGTAGATAAATTTTGTTAAGTTCAAATACAGTAAGAATCAGCTATCAATCTGCTTTCTACAGTATCATTTGAAACTGTACTGAGAAAAAGGGACTTGTTTACTCACAGTAAAAATAGGGATTAGAGGTGGCTTGTTACTGACACCACAACAACCAAAAAACAGCTTTGTAAAGTATATCAGATCAGAAAGAAAGGAAAAATAAAGAGGTTATAGGTCTGTTGCAAGGAGAAAAGGGTGAATTGATAATGGGTCATAACAAGAAGGCATAATATCTTAACAAGCTACATTGGAAGAATCAGCCATTCGTGTTATACATTTACTTATGTGTTATATTGTATATAAAGAGAAGTTAATGAATCCTGCTGCATCAGTCTGCCTGTGTGTGCTTTCTGGATTTTTTTTCTGCAACAAACTCAGACATTAACTTGTATCTTGTCTGTCTTCTCTCAGAATGGAAAGGAAGCCCCAACTGGCCATCACTTAATCTTAATAGAAGGAAGAGCTGAAGCTCAGGACAGACATAAAGAGATAAAAAAAAAACACTTACTTAATATAAATAAATTAAAATTTCCAAGGTCAGAAAAATCATACCATATAGAAATGGAAAAACTAGCTGAAGCAATCAGAGAATTGCTAAATGTAATTTCAGAGAACTCCTAGAGTATATGATCCAAGAAGAGTAAAGGACTAAAAATGTCCTTACCTTCAAAAAAAGGGGGGGAGGGGGAAGGAGGAGGACCCAGAAGGACAGTTCCAAATCTTAACTATCCCAAATTTTACCTTTTATTGATGTTATTGTAATTTATTAGGTAGTTGCAAGTCACCTAAAGTAATTAAGAATCATTGAATGGCATAGAAGATTAATTAAAATATTACAATTGGTCGGCTGGTTAGCCATATATTTAGACTGGATTTGGCGTTTTTATATATTTGTTGAGTCCTTCCAAGGGTCTGGGATAAGCAGGATCTGGTCTGATTATGTTAAAGGTATTGTCACAGGATGTAGATTGTTCCAGGTAAAAAGTCTTTTGCAATTGACTGATGGTGATTTTGTCAATTATTATTACTATTATTGCTACTACTACCACACACAGCCAGATATTTAGACTGGATTCGGTATTTTTATTGATTTATCGAGAGTTTCCCAAGCAACTGGGATTTATTTATTTATTTACTTGTTTTCTTATCAAATTTATGCACTATTTATCTCATTGGAGGGGGGCAGCAGTCGACCCCGAGGCACCTAGTGTGTGGGGTGCCACAAGGGTCAGTCCTCTCGCCGCTCCTGTTCAACATTTATGTAAAGCTGCTGGGTGAGATCATCTGTGGTTTTGGGGTGGAGTTCCATCAGTACGCTGATGATACTCAGCTGTACATCTCCACCCCAGACCATTACAACGATGCCATGGAAGTGATGTCCCAGTGCCTTGAAGCTGTGTGAGTCTGGATGGGGAGAAACAGGCTTCGACTCAACCCCTCCAAGACCGAGTGGCTGTGGCTGCCTGTGTCCTGATATAGCCAGCTGACGCCATCGCTAGTTATTGGGGGTGAATCATTAGCCCCCACGGAAAGGGTTCGCAGCTTGGGCGTCCTCCTGGACCCACGGCTGTCTTTAGAGAAGCATACGACGGCCGTGGCCAGGGGGGCTTTTTATCAGGTTTGCCTGATATGCCAGTTGCGACCCTTTCCAGATTGGGACTCCTTACACACAGTCACTCAAGCACTCGTCACTTCTCGCCTGGACTATTGTAATGCTCTCTACATGGGGCTCCCCTTGGGGTGCACCCGGAGGCTCCAACTGGTGCAGAATGCGGTTGCGCGGGGGATTATGGGAGCGACAGGGTGCTCCCATGTGACACCTCTCCTGCGTGAGCTGCATTGGTTGCTGGTGGACTTCCGGGTATGCTTCAAGGTGTTGGTGATCACCTTTAAAGCGCTCCATGGCTTAGGACCAGGGTACTTACGGGATCGCCTTCTGCCACCAATTGCCTCCCACCGGCCGGTTCGCTCCCACAGAGAGGGCCTCCTTAGGGTGCCATCAGACAGACAATGCTGGCTAGCGACCCCCAGGGAGAGACCCTTCTCTGTGGTAGCTCCTACCCTCTGGAACAACCTTCCTCCAGAGTTGCGAATGATCTCCGACCTCCGGACTTTTCGTCAGGCCTTAAAAACTTACTTTTTTCAGTTAGCCGGACTGGCCTGATCCCATGGTAAATTTTTAGAGTTTGATATTAATTGAACTGTTTTAAATTACGGGCCAAATTTTATATTAGTTGCTTTTAAAATTCTTTTAACTTTTGTAAAATCTGTTTTTTATTTCTGGCTGTTCACCACCCTGAGTCCGCAAGGAGAAGGGCGGTAAATAAATCTAATAAATGAAATGAAATGAAATTGTGTAAGTGACTTTAGTCAGTTTACAAATAAAAGAGATAGACAAATGTTGTTTAATGTTACTAAAGGTATTGCCATAGAATCTAAGGTGTTCCAAGTAAAGTTGCTTATTATGTTGTCACTCAGTCATCCAAATATTTAGACTGGATTTATCATTTTTTATCCACCTATCAAGTTTAAGGAGATATTTTGTTTAGTGGTGTTAATCAAATCACTGCAGAATGTAAACTGTTCCAAAGGAAGCTGCCTTCTCCAACTGATCGATGGATGATTTTGTCTATGCCAATAGTCTTCATGTGATGCTCCAGGCATTTCGGGATTGTACCCAAAGTATCTATTTTTGCTTTCTTTTGCCACATCCATTCTATTTCTCTTTGCAGTTCTTTGTATTTTGTATTTTCCTCCAGTTCTATTCTGTTCTGTTCTCTTCAGAACAGAAAAGCCAATGCAATCCTAAATTGTATTAACAAAGTGATACAATCAAGATCAAGTGAGGTACTATAAAGCCTTCATAAGACCACACCTAGAATGCTGCATCCAGCATCACCACACTACAAAAAAGATGTTGAGACTCTAGAAAAAGTGCAGAGAAGAGCAACCAAGAGGACTGGAGGCTAAAACATACAATGAATGGTTGCAAGTACTTGGAATGGCTAGTCTAATGAAGAGAAGGACCAGGCGTGCCATGATAGCAGTGTTCCAATATTTGAGGGACTACCACAGAGAGGAGGGGGGTCAAGCTATTTTCCAAAGCACCTGAAGGCCAGACAAGGAATAGTGGATGGAAACTGATCAAGGAGAATTCAACCTAGAAATAAGGAGAAATTTTCTGACAGTGAGAACAATCAACCTATGGAACAAAAGTTGCCTTCCATAGTTGTGGGAGTTTCATCACTAGAAGCTTTCAAGAACAGGCAGACTGCCATCTAGGTGTAGAGTCTCCTGCTTGGATGGGGAATTGTACTAGAAGGTCCCTTTCAAGTCTGTTAATCTGTTAACCAGGTACTGTCATGTCATCCAGGCCTTTTTATCTTTCTTATTAATAGCTGTTAAGTCTGCAGTGGGCAAAACAGTGGCCTAAAATGAACAAAGCAATTTTTACTAGAGAGAAATGTTACATCTGGGGAGACAAAATGAAAGACACAAACATAGGATGGGAGAAAACAACAGTCAAGTTCGAGTGTTTTAACAGATCATAAATTGAATATGAGTAGCAAAGTGAGGCAAACATTATCTTTAGACATATTAACAGGATCACAGGATTCAGACCACAGGATGTAATTGTGTCATTTACTCTGCCTCCATCAGGTCCCACTTAAATAATGGGCACTGTTATGACCACTGTAGTCTGAAAGGATCATCAACAATCTGGACCAAATTCAATGAACTAAGATGCTAAGATGGTGAGAAAACTAGAAACCAAATCCTATGAGGAATGCAGGAAAGTTGAGAAGAAGCATCATTTACAGGAATCCATTCCACAGGAATGGATATATTTTCTGTCACTTTGGATTCATGACCAAACCATTTTTTTTAAACTATAAAGAAGATTCAGCTTAATTATTAGGAGAAATTTCCTGGTGGTAAGAATTTTCACCAGTAGAATAGGCTCTCTCATGAAATACCATGGTCTCCTTCAATGAAGATCTTGAAGGAGAGTCTGGATAGTTATCCATACAAAATACTTTAGCAGATACTGTACTGAGCAGAACATTAAATGAGATCGATTCAGAGGTCCCTTCCAACTCTATGATTTGGCTACTTAGAACAAGGAAAAATATGGTATTCCATTCCATGTATAAGACTCAATTGAATCAATATTCAAACTTTCCTTGGACACTGGTAATAGGATACTATCTCCACTACACCTTAAGATTTTTTTTTAATGCAGGACTCAGCTATCTCCTTCCACAATTTTGTTCCGTCTCCCAGCATCTGACTATGAAATGATTGTTTCACCATACCTAATGGGCATGTGTTGTAAGATATGCCTACAATGTTCTTGTAAAACACAACCCAGGATGGATTTAAACAAATGTGTGGATGGATTAAAGAGGAATACTCTTTTTTTCCCCTCTGGGTTTTTATCCCTGAGATGACTTCTTCCTAGACATATTTTCTCCTAGCAGGGATTTGTTCCATCTCTCACAGAGATAATAAAAATGCATCACAATTCAGTCTTTCTGTGCTGCAAATTGTTCTTCCTTCACATTCAAGATGTCTAAAAAAAAGTCAGCCTGGAATGATCCAAAGCAAACAAGCCTGCTAAATTATCTGGTATTCGATGTCCTCTATGCTGTTTCCACCTTTGTTATGCTTTTGAATCACTACCTAGTTGCTTTAAACTTTATCTGAATTCTCTCTCTGCCACCATGTTAATTGTTCCCATCTGGTTTCCAAACCATTTTCTGAAAGTCTGTGTAACAGAGCTCCCTCACATATTTCCTTAATGTGCAAGTCAAAGAACTCCCAAGATCAACCACAGATCCAACCCGTTCCACCCAATGGCCACACCCTTGGTATTGGTGAGAAGATGGCTTGTCACATTGAAACTGATTTAGAAATCTGGTGGCTTGACTCTTAGAGAAAATATCCATGCAGAGGGGGAAGAGAAGCTAGATAAGGGCAGGCAAGCAGGTGGGAAGAAGCAATCAGAATAGTCAAATCTATCTCGTTGATTGTATATCCATATTTATTTTGGTTAATTTATTAGGTTTTTATTCTGCCTTTATTACTTTATAAGTAACTCAAGGCAGCAAACTACATAATATTCCTTCCTCTTTCTATTTTCACTACCACAACAGGGTAGGTTGAGCTAAGAGAAAATGACTGGCCCAAAGTCACCTAGCCACTTTCATGCCTAAGGTGGGACTAGAACTCAAAGTCTCCTGGTGATTGGCCCAAAGTCACTCAGTTGGTTTTCATTCCTAAAGCTTGACTAGAACTCACAATTTCCTGGTTTCTAGGTCTTCACTCAAAATAATTGCTCTTTGAATTATTGCCTGAGCAATAATTCAATTGAACTACCAATAATTAGAACTACCATATTTTTCGGAGTATAAGAAGCTCCGGACTATAAGGCGCACCTACCTTTTTTGGTGAAGAAAACAAGGAAAAGAAATCTGCCTCTCCCTCCAAGCAATTTTGCCTCGTTGCAGCAAACAGCCTGCTTTACTTTCATTTTCGTTTTCAGCATAGCTTGATTAGCACAAGGAAAAAAAGTCTGCTCCTTGCAATTTACCTCCTTGCAGCAAGCAGCAGAGACCCCTGCAAAACAGCTGAGAGCAAAACAGCTGACAGTCGGGAGGCTGATCCAATCAACTTGTGCTAATTAGGCTGTGCTGAAGCTGAAACAAGCTGTTTCTTTTTGCTCTTGCTGCAAGGAGGTAACTGCTGGGAGGCAGAAGCCAAAGGGTAGGCGGGGCTACATTCGATGTATAAGACGCACCTAAATTTTCACCCCCTTGTAGAGGAGGGAAAGGTGTGTCTTATACTCTGAAAAGTATATATTTCTATGTCCACCCAATTCACTATGTCTTGAAATATTATAATATTTCAATACTATAATATTAGATAATAAAATCTCAAGCACTGATCAAATATTATATTTGCCTTAAGTTAAGTTGTATTATTCTCTTAGTCAGCCAAGAATTTTTTTATTGTTCTTATTTAACTGAACTGGCCAGATTTACTAAGGGAATGGGCAGCCTCAAAACTAGATAATTAATACACTAATAAATATATCAATTTTAAAATATTAAAACCTAACTCTACTGATGTCAAATATCAAATACTTCATATAAACTGGGGATATTTGATGAGTTTAAAATACCCCTGAATCTAAGAATGAAAGACATTAGAGAAGATATGGAAATTTATTTTAGCTGTTAAATAATAAATTATTCAGCTGGGTTACATGAATGTTTGGATTTTTTACTGTATTTAAACAAGATTTTTAAAGAAAATCTTACACTTGAAACCTGCTTGGTTTAAATCTGATTCCTGTATTAATGATGAGCATTGCAGAGTTGTTATTGTTTTGTACTTCAGTTATTTATCAATATGCAATTAAGCAAAGCTGTCAGGCTTATACTGATATTTAAATAAATGCCAGACTACAAACGTCAAAGATATTTAATAACAGCAGTGGGTGGCATTAACAACTGAACTCACTATAAATGTGTTGTTTATTGTACACTTCTGAGAGAAATACTGACTTTATCAAAACCAGGTGGAGGTGAACATTCTTTAATGAGTAAGCTGGGGACATTCTATGCTTTTAGCATTAAAATAATTAGCCGTTTTAAATTCTGGATATGGCATTTGGGGTATTCCATGGTGGAAAAAGCGAATCTAAAGGCATGACAGCTTTAAATACAGTTTCTGACAGCAAAGTTGGAAGGGATCAAATATGCCTCATGTTGGTAATTCACAGTTACCACAGAAAGGCTAATCAAGGGATTCTTGGAATCATAATAGAAAAATGCAAAAGAAGGATTCCTCCTCTCCATAGAATTTGTTGTGGCATTTCTGACAAAACAGCTTATGGAAAGTCATTACAGCATCTGCCTTAAATATAGAAGCCCAAATAGAAAAGTAGATAGGAGGAGAGATAGGAGAAAGGTCGCACAAAGAGTAAACCAGCTTTCCCCAACTTGGAACTACAACTCCCATAACACCCAGCCAGCATTGTCTTCTTGACTTTTTGGTTGCATATTTTAAGAACAAAGCAAAACAATTCATATCTACTAAGCATCACTTTTACAGATTGCTGAGGAATATTGCAAGGACCTTTATCAACCTTGGAATACTTGTGTGTCCACCCATGTTCAATGTTCAATATTCAATGTTACTAAAACTCTCATAATTGGGTTGTTCTTAGGAATAAGTGATGAGAGGGCAAAATAACCCCACAAGAACTTTCTCTTAGATTACTGATAGACTTTATCAAAGCAAAATGAGCAGAAAAACATGGAATCTACAAGGATCCTTAGATCTGGGGGAAAGCATGCATGTGTGTGTCATTCAAGAGCCAATTCAAATAATTGATTTGATTCGATGAGCTGAAGAGAGGTGAGATGAGACAAGACAACATGATTCAACATAGTTTGTCCCCATCCTCCTATCCTTCCACAAGGGTCTGAAGGTCTGGCTCTGCTGATTAGTCTGGAATCCCAATGTTGCAGGGGTGTCAAACTTGATTTCATTGAGGGCTGCATCAGGGTTGTATTTCACTTGGGGGCAGTGGTGGGATTCAAATAATTTAACAACCGATGATTTCTTCTAACAACCAGTTCACCAAACTGCTCAGAAAGTTAACAATCAGTTCTCCTAAAGTGGTGCGAACTGGCTGAAACCCACCACTGCTTGTGGGGCTGGCGAGCATTGCCAGAATGGACATGGCTCTATTTTTGGATGCAATGGTCCACATGGGCTCCGTTTTCAGTTGTGACAGTCTCCTGCAACCCTCTGCCAAGGAAAATGGAATTTAGGGCAGCTGTGCATGTTTTAGCAGGCAGAGTGTAGCAGGAGACCATTACGGCTGAAAATGAAGTCCGCAGCCTCCCCAAGTTCCATTTTCACTGGCAGAGGGTTGCAGGTGGCTGTAAGCTCCATTTTTGCTGGCAGAGGCACCATAGGCAGTGGTGGGATTCAGCCAGTTCGCACCACTTTGGGAGAACCGGTTGTTAACTTTCTGAACAGTTTGGCAAACTGGTTGTTAGAGGAAATCATTAGGGCAGAGAACTGGTTGTTAAATTACTTGAATCTCACCACTGACCATAGGCCAGTCCTTGACACTTTCCAGGGTTTCACAGGCCAGATCTAACATCTCATGAGCCAGATCCGGCCTGTGGGCCTTGAATTTAACACCCCTGTAATACAGGAATACATTACTGGAAGGCCTACTGAACTAATTAGCTAGTCATCCTCATCTCCTGCTTCCTGCTCCCTCTTCACCTATCTTCTTTAATTTCACGTTGTTGTACTTCCATCGTTTATTTTTGTCATTTCTCTTGTTATTTATTCATTCATTCATTCATTCATTCATTCATTCATTCATTCATTCATTCATGCAATTTATATGCCGCCCTATCTCCAAGTACTCAGGGCGGCTCACAATGCATAATCCCTCATTAAAACAGTGAAAATTAAAATTCAGATTTAAAACAGTTAAAATTGATTAAGATAATCCCCGTCAGTCCAAACTGCGAACAGCCAGGTCTTCAAATCGTGGCGGAACGAGCAAAGGTCAGGAGCCATCCGAAGCTCCAAAGGAAGTTGGTTCCAGAGGGTGAGTGTGCCCACAGATCCCCCTGGGGATCGCCAGCCAACACTGTCTAACTGACGGCACCCTGAGGAGGCCTTGTCTGTGGGAATGCACTGGGCAATTGGGGATTGATGCTGGCTGCAGGGCGACCGACAAATATCCCGGGCCTAGGCTGTGAAGGGCTTTATAGGTGATAACCAGCACCTTGAACCTCACCTGAAGGGCAACCAGTAACCAATGCAGGTTGCGCAGGAGAGGTGTAACATAGGAACGTCGGAATGCTCCCATCACAATCCGCACGACTGCATTTTGCACCAGCTGAAGCCTTTGAGTGGTTTCCAAGGGCAGCCCTAGGTAGAGAATGTTGCAGTAGTCAAGACGGGAGGTGACCAGCGCATGAGTAACAGTGCGCAGGGCATCTTGGTCCAAGTAAGGCCGCAACTGGTGTACCAGGCGAACGTGGGCGAATGCCCCCTGGTCACAGTCGTTACATGATCTTCCAGAGACAACCTTGTTATGTTATGTGGCAAATACATTTTTAAAAAAATAAATAAATGAACCTGTTGGTTGAATTGAAGGATCTTTGGCAGGATAAATCAAATCAATTCAGAAATTCAGTTCAAAGATTTAGTTTCATTACCTGATTAAGCCATCTTCTAGTCAAATCTTCAGATCAAATGTTCACATAACATCTGTATATATACTGTTTATTTTCAGATATAATAAAGGTAGATGTACTTTAAAATGCATATTCTAGAAAGTTTCAATAGTTTGTGCTGAGGGAAATTGTATAATAAACTCTATTTGCATACAGATTAAGGAATTTGTATGCAAACAGAAGACAGTAAAATTTAGTGTTAGAACTCTTACTTTGCTCTTAGATCATGGTTTCTCGAAGTTGACATTTACCAAATGGCTGAGAGCCCTACTAAAGATTTACTAAAATTGAAAATTGGCAATGAGAAAGAAGGACAAAGATTCAGCAGCATACAATCATATTAATTATATGTGCTGAATATGGTGTTAATTAAATCAAATTTACTTCTTGTTTTACCTCTGAAGAACATGGCCCAAGACCTGACAGCCCAAGGCAAATTTTAGTTCCCAGTCCCAGAATGGAGTTAGCTTCCTGATGTAAACTAATCTTGAAAAAGTATCATGTGTTTTAAAAAATTTAATAAACGATTTAAAAAAAATCAGTGTTTAAACTGTGGGCAATATTCAATGTTAAGATGGTGAACTCATTATGACCGAGTGTCTGTTTTAGTTTCTTATCTTTTAGCTTTTGTTTTCATGCCAGATTACAAGGATAAATTGAATGGCTGGGTGATAAAATGCATACATTCCCAAAAGCTGATTAATGAATATGCAATATGTTATGTATACACTATAGTGCTGACCCTGAATTTCCTTTTGAAATTCAGATAACTCCACAACACAATGTTTTCCCTCTGATGTTCCTGTAGATTACATGCATGCATACATCTGTACATACATATTTATATCAGCAATTACTGAATCCTACCTTTAAATAAAGCATCGCCAATACTTAGTGAATATTGATAATTATGTCTTCCTCATAAGACAATTCCCTTTTTGCAATAGCATGGAATTCCGTTACTTTGGTCAATCGTGTTAAATCAACCATGTTCTGGGTTTAATCTTAATTGCACTTTACAAACTGTCCCCAAAAGAAAAAACGGCATTCTTTTACTTGCTGAGTGAAAGGCAATGAAATTTTGCAATTGCCTATTATTTACATGCCAGATACTTTCAACTTTCACATGTCCATATTTATTTGACAGAGGCAGAGCCTTGTCAAGAGAACAGTTCACTTCTGCTGGGAAACTGTCAACCATCCTTTGCATCTGCTTCATTTCCCAAGAGAAATAGGCTGACAATGGCAGCTAGACAAGTAGCAAGAAGGTGACGGCATCATCTGCTAGGAAATCTTAATTTGAGAACTCCACATAATGCCCCCCTCCCTAAAAAAAACCCTGAGAAATTATTAGAAGCCAAAATGTTCGGTGTGTGGATGTGCAGAGACACCTCTGAATCAGTATTTCCACATCTCCATTTGTGTAGAGAAAAATCAACCACTATATTAATTAGGGATTGGGAATCTCTTAAGGACTTTTTGCAAAAAAACAACAACCCAGGAACCAAAGGTTTGTGGATTTGACCATTATAAAGGATAAATTAGGAAAAGAAGGAAATTTCAATGGAACTTGAGAGAGAGAGAGAGAGGTAAAATACAAACATACTTATAATTGCTGTTAAGAAAATCAGAAGCCAGTTCTTCATTATTCTTTCCTTACTTCCCTTTTTCTTCTTTTCTATCTCTTTTTCTTTATTTCTTTTTTCTACTTATGTATCTTTAAGTTAAAATTTGTATTATTTTTATTTTGTGGAAAATCTTTTAACGAAAGTTATGTATTCCTCGACTTACAACAATTCATTCAAAGTTACAACGGCATTGAAAAAAAGTGACTCATGCCTGTTTTTCACCATTATGGTCATTGCAAAATCCTGTGATTCAGGCACCTGGCAACTGACTCATATGTATGAAAACTGCAGTGTCACGGGGTCCCCATTTGTGACCTTCTGTCAAGCAGAGTCATTGGGGAAGCCAGATTCACTTAACCGTCTTGTTACTAACTTATCAAAATGTGGTAATTCACTTAACGCAGGGGTGAAATCCTCCCGGTTCAGACCGGATTGGGCAATCTGGTAGTGACTGTGGCAGGTGGATCGGAGAAGTAATGTGTTATTTACCATCTGCGCATGCGCAGAAGGTTTTGCGCATGCACAGAGGGTCTGCATGTGCATGTGATGTGCAGGCAGGGTGCGCACTTCTGAACCAGTAAGGAAGGTAAATAGATTTCACCCCTGACTTAACAGCTATGGTGAGAAAGATTGTATAATGGGGCAAAATTCACTTAACGACTGTCTTGCTTAGTAATGGGAATTTTGGGCTCAATTGTGGTTGTAAGTTGAGGACTACTATAGTTCCTCATCCCAGACAATAAAATTTTATCATCTTTCTTTTGAATACATCAGTTAAACCAGTCTATTCCATTGAAATAGCCATGTACTCTGATTGATGTTCAAGGCAGAATACATTTATGAAGATTCTTGACTTGCACTGGATAACCTATTCCAGAGAAATATATGAACCTATTCTATTCCAGGGTAGATTACAGGTCCTGTCACCCAGTATAGTTTAATCTGATTTCCACAGATTCTCATGGATTTCCAGCAACCCTGCCATGTATACAACATGTATTCAGTTTAATGCTTCCCATTCAAAGCATGGATACTGCTCTGAACTAAGTACATCCCATGTGAAAGTTGATTACCTCAATACAAACCCTACTGGACAGCTTAGGAAAAAAACATTCTGATGAATGCTGACAAATTCTGAGATATATCAAGTTGTCAACTATTATAATTTCCCATTATTTTTCAGAGTGATACTTCATAACTTTGGTCTATGCAGATTCTCAATCATCTAGGTCATGGTTGTTCAAAGGTGCTTTTTCTAAAAGACAAATGGAATTTCTTGTGTATTTGTTTGGTTTCCTTTTAAATGTTTCACTTCTCCAAGAAACCACTTGGGGAAAAAAAGTCCCAAAGGCGCTTTTTCAAGAAGCAACTGGGTTTTCTGGAATTCCAGAAAGCCCAGTTGCCTCTTGAAAAAGCACCTTAGGAACAACCATGACATGGATGACTAAGAATCTATGTCATGGATAAGAAGTGAAATGTTTTCAAAGAAAGAAGGGAAGCAGGAGGAGGAGGAGGAGGAGGAGGAATTGGAATTGAAGGTTCAGTTGCCTTTTGGAGTAAGCACATTTGAAACTCCATAGTTCTAATTCTCTGATTTTCTTAGAAGCCATACCGTTAAGTCCTAAGGTAAATACTTCATAGTTTAAGAATAAGAATATTCCTATTCATTTCCACCTATTATTTTTTTTAAGAAAAATGATAGATCACTTTTCATGTTTGCAAAACACATTCCTACTTTCCTTCAACTTATCCATCCTTCCAACATTTATCACTATAATGATGGGGCCAAACAGAGGTGTGGGGAAGGTGCCCTATGATGTCAATAGATGAAATACTCCAAACCGTAACCTTGTTTAGACAAGATTACACTGCCAGTACTGTCACCTCTTTGAAAGGAGGAATTTCTCCAGCATGGCAGCAACTGTGTTTAGAAATCAAATAGCAAAGTCATTTATCAACTGTAGAACTTGGAGCCTGAAAGCTTAGCTTTGCATCCGCTTACTGGTCAGTGATATCGGGAAAAGCCTAGCTGATAATGCTATCATAAACACGCCTGCCATACCAAAGCTGAGATGTATTCAAGCCATCCCAGCAGTCTGCTGAAACCAATATCCTTCCATTGCTGGAAATAGATGGAAGGTGTCTGAAATTGTTATTTTGACTTGACATAGTTTTCAGTTATCCACAGGACATTAAAAAAAAAAAAAGCTTTCCTGGTTTCTTTTGTGGTGTTGCATTTGTGGTGCTGTATTTGTGGTGCTGAATTGGGATAAGTCAAGCTGATCCATACAAACATATTTATTATGAATGTCTTAATTGTCTATGAATGTACTAATCTCTACTAATCTCTTATAAAACAGAGAATGCTGAGTAGAAGGACTGGGAGGATTGGATTAGGGCTGTGCTGGAGTTTTGAATTTTAATACATGATGGGAAAATTGAAAAAAATCATATATAGTCCTCATCTTATAACCACAACTGGGAACAGATCTTGTTCGGCTAAGCAAGGCATCTGTTAAATGAGCTGCACACAATTTTATGACATTTCTGCCACTGTTGTTAAGAGAAACACTGCAGGTTTTAAATGAATCATGCTATCATTAAGCGAATCTGACTACCCATTAACTTTACTTTTCAGAAGTTGGCTGGAAAGGTCACAAATGGCGATCATATGAGTCTGGACGGGGCATCCATTGTAAATATATGCTGGTTGCCAAGTGCACCAAGTTTTGATTGCATGACCGTGAAGATGCTGCAATGATTATAAGCACAAAGACTGGTCAGAAATCAATATTCCTAAACGCTGTTTTAGATTTGAGCAATGGCTAAACAAATGGTTTTAATTCAAGGATTACCTGTACCAAAGCAGGACAGATGGCTCTGATCTTCCCTGTTTCAAACCTATGACATTCCATTTGCAATCTGTTCCTCTGAAGTTTCATTGGATTGCAAATAGCTGCATCACAGAAACTTCTACAAAACAGAAAATAAATGGCATGAAAGTTTTTGCATTGAGCAGCACAGACTAAGGAAAGAAAAAGAAGCCTGAGATTAAGAAACCAACAAGCATAGCCCAATCCTAGTTCCTAGAACAGCTAGAGAAACAATGGGGATAACCTACAGAGAAAAAAAGATGCTTACATTTTGCTCATTTGATGTATGGCATGTGCAAATGACTTTGGGAGATTGGATAAAGAGATGCTGCCTAAATAAGAGTAAGATAGAAGGGAGCATAGCTAAAAGCTGCAGAATGGGTAGACCAAGCAGCTTCGGGGGAAACTTCCTCAAATTATTGGGTGGTAAGGATGGTGGCTGGAGAATTGTACTTTCAAACCCGCAAGATTCTGTTACTGAAACACTACCAAAAAAAATAATAAAAAAAATAGAACTAGCTTATCTGGCCATGTTTCCTGTCCATATTTCTTTTAATACAGCTATATTGCCTCCATCTTACCTAGTTGTTATCCTGAACAATTTTATGAGCTGGCATAGGATACCTAACTGTCTGTCTTAATACCTGAATTATTTAATGGAGAAGACCAGAACCCCATCTGTTATACTCTGCTCTGACTTCCAGAAATCCATTCCGTGACATTCAATTCTTGATTTACAACAACAGCTGAACCCAGAACCCAGAAGCAAGTCAGTTGTTAAGCGAGTCTTGTCCCATTTTACAACCTTTCTTGCTAGAGTTTTTAAGTGAATCACTGCAAGAGCCATGGTGGTGCAGTGGTTAGAACACAGTACTGCAGGCTAACTCACTGCTCACTCCAGAAGTTCGATTCTGAGCAGCTCAAGGTTGACTCAGCCTTCCATCCTTCCGAGGCGGGTAAAATGAGGACCCAGACTGTTGGGGGCCATATGCTGACTCTGTAAACCACATAGAGAGGGCTGTAAAGCACTGTGAAGCAGTATATAAGTCTAAATGCTAAGTGCTAATGCTATTTGTTAAGTCAGTAACACAGATATTAAGTGAATCTGGCTTCCCCATTGACTTTACTTGTTAGGTCAGTAACAGTAGCAGAGTTGGAAGGTACACTGGAGGTCATCTAGTCCAACTCCCTGCTCACGCAGGAGACTAATACTAGGGATTTGTCACAAAAGGAGATCACATGAGCTCAGGACATTGCAACTATCATAAAAAGGAGTCAGTTGCCAAGCATCTGAACTTTGATTCATGACCATGGGGATATACAATGCTCATAAGTGTGAAAAAGGGGCATAAGTCACTTTTTTCATTACAACTTTGAATGGTCACTAAATGAATGGTTATAAATCAAGGATTACCTGTATAAAATTGATCATAAAGCCCGGGTCTCTAACAATTTCCCTAAATTATTAGAAATCTGGGCCTAGAACAAAAATGGAAATAATGTTGAAGAAACAGTGGCAGATAACATTTACTTATTGTGTTGTGATGAGTTTATTTATTTATTTATTTATTTATTTATTTATTTATTTATTTATTTATTTATTTATTTATTTATTTATTTATTTATTTATTTATTTATTTATTGAATTTCTATACCGCCCTTCTCCCAAAGGACTCAGGGCGGTGAACAGATTAAGATTTCATATACATATAAATATATTTTATAAACAGTAAATAATAAATTGAGTCAACTTGGTGTATCTACTAAGACCGTGGCATAGAATTTTGATGTTTATGCTAGCCCTGCTTGTTGAAATAGAAAGGTCTTCAGGGCACGTCGGAAAGTGCAAAGATCTGGGATTATGAAAGAATGCCATCTTCACATGTAGCACTAGATACACCTATTAAAAAAACTGTTAATAACTAGAATATCCACCTCTGCATCTATCAAAATAAGAACCAAATGATGATCAATAAGTTCAGCCAGGCCAAAGAAGGTGTGTGACTCAACTACTTGTCCGAAGGAATGTAGAAATAGGACATAAAAACACAGAGTCAACTTGAACAAGAAGGAAAGCCAATCGCTAGTCTGCAATCCTGTACAACAGTTTGTTTATTTGTTCTGGAGGTTTGAGAGAGTAGAATTATGTTTCTGCAACCCATACATTTGTAAAGACGAGGCCAGATTCTAGAGGAAGCAATCGGTGCCGAGAATCCAGTATAGCCAAACCACAAATGCTTGGTTAGGATTCCCAGATCTGGGTTGCCAAAATCTCAATCTCCACTAGGTTGCAGCAATGAGATAATCTAACCTTTCATTTCCCCTTTGTGGTTGTCTGGATGTTTGGAGTGCAGCCCTGATTTTTTAGTATTATTTCCAAGTCCCCGCAGTTTTCTTGACAAGGTTTCCTAGAGTGGTTTGCCATTGTCCCCTTCCTAGGGCAGACAGAAAGTGACTGGCCCAATGCACCCAGCTGGCTTTGTACCTAAAATGGGATTAGAACTCACAATCTCCCAGTTTCTAGCTTGATACTTTAACCAGTACACCAAGCTGGTTCTCACAGCCCCGATAGCCCTGCCCTCTGCAAACTGACTTTTCAGTTGCACGATGGAAATTCTTTGTGTTTCTTGGGAAACCTATCAAGACTCAAAAGAGAAGAAGGGAAAGGGAACAGAGAGAAAAGAGACAGAGATCAGTAATAGAAAACAATCATTTAAAAATAATGACTTAGTCATCTCTACCAATTGCTGGGATATTTCAAAACACTGCAAGTTATATAATTAGGCAGAAAGACTCCAGTTCTCCAAAAGGTGTAAGAGAAAGTCATTTCTCACTCCCCCCCCCTCCAATTTGCAAAGAAACAGTCCTGATGGATGTGAATAAAACATTGTACAATCAGACTAAAGCTTGCGACTCCTTTATGAATAATGAAATGCTTCAGAAATACTGAGGAGTGTTAGGGCTCAGAACTGCATGCTTAGTTCTGCAATGCAATGTAGGCCCCAGAATGCATTACTACATGAAAATATTTCATGTGACAGGAGGGAAAAGGATTAAATTCTCCACTGAGGGGTAATCATATTATCTGTATTTCACTTCAATTTAGTTTAAAAGAAGAAGAAATCAACTTATTTCCACCCTTGGCTCACTCCTAGTTTTTGGAAGACTTTACACAATCAAAAGGAAAAAGAAATCTGATCTTTCAAGAAAGATCTGCTGGGATCCACTTACTGAAGTAAGGAAAAGGCAACTTCTGATATTCAGGCAGGACTTCCTTGCAGACCAATTAATCTAAAAAGAAGAGTGGGTTATTGTTCAGAATAACATATTCTTTGCTCTTGTTCTGAAGAACAGTTTTGCAATTTGAATACTCTAAAGCTTTTTTGTGGGGTGGAACAGAAGTCCCCAACCCCTGGTCTCTAGACCAGCACTGGGCCATGGCATGGCAGAAACCAGTCCACACAAATAAGTGAAGCCCATTCCATAGGTTGCAGGCAACATACAAAACCACACACACACACACAGTCTGCAGAAAAACCTCTCTCCATGGAATTGGTCCCTATTGGCCAAAAGTTTGGGGGCCACTGAGATAGAAGATATTCTGAAAGGATCTGTCCAGTTTCAGTACATCAGAGAAGATTCCTGGAGTTTAGCTATCCACTTCAAATCTAGAGGTGGATATCTAAACTCCAGAACAGTCTTTAAGAATTAATCAAGATGACGGCTGAAACCATGCAATCAAAATCCTGCTCATAAAAGGGGCAGGGCTTTAATCACACAACTGTCATTTTCACTTTTTCTTTTAACCACCTTCCCATTCTGTAATAGTACATGGAAACTTATTTATTTAGCATATGGCAATGTTACATTAGCCAAGAGACTAGAATAGTTGTTTGGCTGCTAACGATTGCCAGTCCATTCTGTTGATGTTTGTGTGCTATCCAGAATGCACTATAAGGAGATCCACACATTCATAAGGCATGATGGCGTTCTGCAACATCATACCGGCTGGACTTTCCTTTTCTTTTTTTTAATAAATTTTATTAATTTTCTATTAATTACATTCCTTAGTGCTTAATGTATATCGTGTATGTTAGGTAACATTGGTGGTTGGAAAAGCCCAGTATGAAAAAACATCATATTGGGCTTTTCCAACCACCAATGTTACCTAACATTTAGAAGTCGCATTCGGTCAAGTCCGTACCGCACCCGTACGCCCGTACCACAGCTACGGTAACATTTCTGAATGTTAACTTTTAACACTGTCCTGAGCCACATGGATTGGGATGAAATTATGGATAGCTGCTGCTACATTACCCTTCAGAAGGCCAGCATGAGGTGCATGGGACGCATTGCTTGGGCTCCTGCTGCTTTTGTGGCCGCAATCAATGGCAAAAGCAGCCATGTTTGCTGGAGGCAGAGGCTGGAGCAGCACGCATGAAGCAACTGTTCCGTGGACAGAATTGCCTGCTGTGACTGTCACCATTAGATAAGGAGAGTGCGAGGCATGTGGGTGCATCACTTGGCCTCCAGCTTCTTTTGTGGCCACAACTGGCTGGAAAAGTGGCCACACTTATTGGAGGCAGCAGCCAAAGAAGCTCAACTGATCCGCAGGCCCCGATTAAGGGGCTGAGCAGCCCTGAAGTGACCAGGAAAGGGAAGGGCTGCCTCCTTTGCTGACCATACCCACCCACTTCAATAGGCTTATTTTGGGGTAGGGCTTATATTATGCCTACCCCCCAAAAAATCGGGCTAGGCCTGACTTTTTGAATGGGTCATATTTTTGGGGAAACACAGTAGTACTTGTGGGTGTGCATCTTGTCTGGACTAGGCCGGTATCTCTCAAGTGGATGCTTCTGCTAATGTCCTCTGGCTTCTGAAAAGAGCCCCAAAATAGTAAATATACCAGGAGAGTCATTATTTCAGCAAGTTACAATTTAACATCTCAAGATTGTTTTTGTTTTCCGGAAGGGCGCTGAAGAATGTAGCAAGCTACTGAATTTCACACTCTCCTGGCTTAATGGAGCTGCAATCCACTTGATGGTAAGCAACGGGATTGGATTTGCAAGCATATTTACAGCTACGGTATTGATTTCCCTGCCTACTTAGAGCCATTCTGATTTGGGCTGACTTGCAATAAACAACTGGGCAAAAGTCTCCTCACTTGTGAAGAAGGAATACATTATTTAACAAGAGCTAATCAATATAAAATGAGTATTCCCTTTGTTACAGGGGCACTATTGACAGAAGTGCTTCTTCCTTTTAATTTTTTATTATTTAGCATTGATTGTTGAAACCAAGACTGGGTGTTGTTATCTTTGCACATCTTTCTGCTGCCTGAGTTAGACCTGACCAGAAATCTAAATTTCCATTCCATAAAATATCTCCTTAATGTGGGGGCAAGGGGAGAACCGGAAGGAAGGTGCAAGAACAATCTGGACCATTTAGCAGATTTTTCAAACAAGCAATCTTGTGGCAATGTGCCAGTTTTCCTCTACTTTATATCTCTCCTGAAATGAGAAATCCTTATTAAAAAAAACAGTGTTATCTGCCGCATCAAAATGAATTATTGTTCTGCATGGAGCAGCATTGAGGCTGGTTGAGCAATGCTGTTGTAGGAGATGAGAAGGCTTGAGAGCAAAGGAGGGGTCAAATGTGTCATCAGTCTTCCTGCCCACAAGCGATCTAAGCCCAGCCTATCTTGAATTCAATTGAATTTTATCTACTGCCAACTCTCTTTGACGATTAATAGTCGTAGAGAGCCTTAGCATACAATAAACCTATATATTCATTTGAAATGCTTGGACTCCTGATTTCCTGCGCTTGACAGTTGTGACAAATAGAGGTAGTCCTTGACTTATAACCACAATGGAGCCCAAAATTTCTGGTGTTAAGTGACATGTTTGTTAAATGAGCTTTGCCCCATTTTATGACCTTTCTTGCCACAGTTGAATTATTAAGTGAATCTGACTTCTCCCATTTTCCTTGCTTGCCAAAAGGTTGCAAAAAATAATCACATCAAACCAGGACACTGAAAACATGAACCAGTTGCCAAACATCTAAATTTTGACCACGTGGCCATGGGGAGGCCGTACTGATCATAAGTGTGAAAAATGGTCATAAGTCATTTTTTTTTCAGTGTGGTTGTAACTTGGAACAGTCACTAAATGAACTGTTATAAACCATCTGTATATTAAAGAATGAGATCTCATTTTGGGCCATCAGCAGCTCTCTGCCACATCCCATCATCACATGACCACGATTTACATCATTTTTGCCAAAAAAAAAAAGAGTAGAATTTAGTTGTAGTCACTAAACTTGGTGTTAAATACAGATGCTTCATCATCCTCTAAAAAGGGGGACAGAAAAAAACCATCTTGATATAATATTATTTAAAATGTTATTTTAAGGTTTTGCACAACAGATAGATCTAAGTCAGTGTTTCTCAACCTTGGCAACTTTGAAGATGTATGGACTTCAACTCCCAGAATTCTGGGAGTTGAAGTCCATACATCTTCAAAGTTGCTAAGGCTGAGAAACACTGATCTAAGTGGAAAACTGGTACAAATAACGCATCTCACATAAGGTTTATATTTTCTGTCCTTAAGATTAACTTATTCACAAATTCAAGAAATTGGAAGGGCCCAATGTTAATGACAAAGCAGAAAGATGCTTCCTGTTTTTAAAAGATCAGTTCAGACCTGGCAGTCAGTCTGTTATACATTTTCAAAGAATGATTTAGTTTGGCTTTAGAAAAATTGAAGAAATAATGGGTTAGCTTATTTTGTCTGGAGGAAAAAGGAGGAGGGGAAGGAATTTATTTATTTGTTTGTTTTAGAAAAGTGTTGAATAAAACAGAGGTACAGGGCATTTTTCCTATCATTTGATCTGTTACCAAATGAATTAACAGAACTCATTCATATACATTGTTAATTACCTACAATTAGCTCAATGTAATGTCTTCGTTATAATGCTGAATCAAGCAGAAGTCCCTTTTTTTCATTCCTGTAGTTAAAAATGTCTTTATTCATTACCTGCCATTCCTCACTATATATTATAAGCTATAGCCGGCTAATGGCCAAATAATCAAATTATAGTAGTAAAGAAGAATTAAGTCTTTACATATAATTGCACAGGTATAAAAACAGTCCTGTTATTAAATTAAAAGTTCACTAAAAATTTGAATGCCACAGAAACAGTAGGAAGGCATTCTGATCTTTTAATTTAAAATATGGTGAACTGGGAGTCCTCCAGAAAATGGCACACCAAGCAGTGAGGTGATTTTTTTTTCCTGCTGACAAACAGCTAACTTTGCCACCAAAGCCAATTTTTTGGTGGCGTGCTCTCCAGATTTGAACAGGAACAACCAGAAATAACCCAAGACAACCCTCAGATGACTATATAATTGCCCATGAAGAGCAATCTTGATGATTACAATTCTTGGTAAGAGAGGTCGAGATCGAGTCTCCATCTTTTCCTGTCAGCATTTGTTCTTTTTAGGTGCACCTTGGTTTTAACATAAGATTTGAAGTCTGTGGGGTTTCTTTAATTATTTTTGCTTTTTTGGCTTACATCTTTAATTGTTAATCAACTGGTTGAATGCGGATTTATCCTATAACCCCTTGCTGAATTTTAAACATGATTTTTTTGGTTTTTTTTACTGTTTTATTTTGAAGTTATAAAACACTTTTCTTTTGCTTCATGGAAGTCCACAAGCTGTCATACACATATGCATTCTACAAAGTAAACTGTATTTCATATAATGGTGATAACTTCTAAATAAATACCCATTAGATCAGATTGTCACTTCATAGAACAAATGTGCACATTTAGAACATGTATTAGTGAAAATGGAATTATAATTCACTAGAAGATCTCTTCCCATGCTGGCTGGGGAATTCTGGGAGTTGAAGTTGAAGTAAAGTCCTGTAATTTTTGTGTTCTAGATTTTTTTTTGTTTTTCATCTGGTTTTCAAATGCTTTTATTTGTATTGACTTGGATTGGAGATAATTATTTCTAATGTGTTTTGAATGGATGGATATTTTTGAAACTAGATTGTAAGATTTTTCATCTTGGCAAGTTGGGTTTGACAAAGTTTGTTCTTTAAAGCAATCAGAAGCATTAGTTGGGAGTGTAAAGCCACGAGAAGACAGCTTCCTGCACTCTTGGAAGCAAAATGAAATGCTGTGCACTTACAAAGAATTCCAGTTCCAGCTGGCAATAAATCCACTTTTCAGGATGAAAACCTCTAGGTTCACATCTTAAAGGCCAATGTTTTTCAAGAGATTTTATATGCGTTGTAAAATATAGGAATGAGTGATACCCTGTGCACGTACACCAATTTGCCTTATAGGCATTTCCCTTTTTATTTACATACTATCCAAGCCACCTGATTTTAATTTTTAAGCATTAGAGAAGCAGGCAGGCTGTGAAACCAAAAGCCAACTTCCAGAATAGTCTTTATTTCAAGGAAAACCTCTGGGCCCCACACAGTCTTTCTCAAAATTTAAACATGGATAAACCTGGCTGATGGCCTGGCCCATGTTTCATTGGGAAACAGGCCCATTCACTCAGGGAGAGAGGAAAACAAGGGAAACAGGAATGGCAGTCAACAGTCATGTGAGGGTTGTCTTAGGTTATTTCTGGTTGTTCCTGTTCAAATCTGGAGAGCACGCCACCAAAAAATTGGTTTTAAGTTGGTAGTACTGTCCCTGATGAAGGGATGTGGTGACTCAGTGGCTAAGATGCTGAGCTTGTCAACTGAAAGGTCAGCAGTTCAGCAGTTCAAATCTCTAGTACTGCATAATGGGGTGAGCTCCCGTTCCTTGTCCCAGCTTCTGCCAACCTAGCAGTTCGAAAGCACATTAAAAATGCAAGTAGAAAAATAGGGGCCACTTTGGTGGGAAGGTAACATGCGCCTTTGTTGTTGAGTCATGCCAGCCACATGACCACAGAGAAGTCTTTGGACAGTGCTGCCTCTTCGACTTTGAAACGAAGATGTGCACTGCCCCCTAGAGTCGGGAATGACTAGCACATATGTGCGAGGGGAACCTTTACTATCCCTGATAAAAGGACATTATTTCCACTATGGGAGCTATTCTGTCAATTAGCAAGATCTTCTTCATTAATAACCACAACTTGCTTTTAAATTTCTAGATAACTTCACATCCCAAAATTATTTTCTCCTCATAGACCACACACTTAGAGTACATACAGGGATTGATTATTTATTTATTTTATTTTATGTATTTAATTTTATTTAATTATTGTTTTGTTTATTTTATTTACTTTAGTTTAGTTTAGTTTAGTTTATTATTTCATTATTTTATTTTATTTTTATTTTATTTTTATTTTATTTTTATTTTATTTTTATTTTATTTATTTTTTGTAGGTTTGTTTTCCATGGGTAATTTCCAAACTCTGGACCATTTTAAGTTTTGCTTTGATCACTGTTTCTTAAATGATTTTTGCCTCTCAGGACCCATTCACACTTTAAAAAAAATTTCTGATTGCACACGAGCCATCATCCCAGTTCAGCTTCGCTTTGCATACGTGCATGCCTCCCACAGGCCAGCTGGTCTTCACAGCTGGCCTGCTGCGCATGCGAGGGGCACATGTGGGGGTGGAGCATATGCATACGGCCTGCATATGCATTGCATTTTGGGGATTCGGGCATGCACATGCACTTTGGGCACTCAGTCCGGAAAGGTTAGCCATCACTGTGTAAGGTTATCCATACACCATCTCTGTAATAGTAAACTTATGAAGATGGATCTTGGTTTTACATCTTAGGTCCACATCAGTTATTACTAGGTATAATAATTACTTGGTTATTGCTAGTTATGGCTCTAGTACAGAGGTCTTCAAGCTATGCTGGCTGGAGAATTCTGGGAGTTGAAGTCCACAAGTCTTAAAGCTGCCAAGTTCAAGGACCCCTGCTCTAGTATATTAGAGTCTCTAGCAAGACAAAGCTAGCTGAACTTTCAGAAGATAGAGCCAAAAAGAAACAAAAATGGGTGTTGTTTTTACCTGGTACACCCTTTCTCTGACAGGCAGGCACGGCAGTCAGGCATGGGTGATGACTCCTTTCTGATCCAATAGAATTGAGTTTGCTAAATAAATAAGTCCCGCCTTTTCCTGTTGACTCTTCAGTTTTGAGACAAGGACTACAAAGTCTACAAAAATAGAATCAAGAAAATTAAAGTACATCCACCCCTCTTACCAGCAGGGGACGGCCAACAACAGGGTGGGGCTGACTGCCATGCCTGCCTGTCAGAGAAAGGGCATATCAGGTAAGACCAATGCCTATTCTCCAAACGGCAGGAACGGCAGTCAGGCATGGAACATACCAAAGTCCAGTGTCCTACATTGGGGGAGTAGGCCGGCCCCGTGAAGCATCAACAGTGTAGACTCCTTGGAGGACCCTCCTGCCAAAACCGGTGTCAGCTGAGGTGTAGGCATCCAACCTATAAAGTCAGATGAATGGAGTCAGTGAAGCCCAGGTGGCTGCCCGGAACATCTTCTCCAACAATGCCTGTGTGGACCAGGCCGCAGAAGTGGTCGGTTTCCTTGTGGAGTGAGCCTTGATATTATGAGGTACAGGTAAGGCTTGAGTTTCGTAGACTAGTGAAATGGTGGCTCTGATCCAATGGCCTAGAACCGTGGCTGTAACATTGGATCCCATAGAGGCGGTCTGGAAGGATACGAAGAGTGCTTCAGTGTGCCTGAAAGTGGAAGTGCAGGCTATATAGATCTTAAGCGCCCTGTGAATGTCTAACTTATGCCAAACCCTCTCCAACTGATGGCGAGGAGTGGGGCAGAAATTGGGAAGCACCAGCTTCTGAGCCTGATGGAAAGTGGAATTGACCTTAGGTATGAAGGTCGGATCCAGGCAGAGAATCACTCTGTCCCTGTGGATAATGTAGAGATCCTGACAGATGGACAGGGCGGTAGGTTCTGAGATCCTGCATGGGGAGGTGATGGCAACAAGGAAGGATACCTTGAAGGAGAGGGATTTGAGGGATACTTCCCGCAGCGGCTCAAAGGGAGATCTGGTGAGAGCCGAGAGAATCTTAGGAAGATCCCACGTAGGAAATCGATGGATGGTTAGGGGACGGAGGTTAGTGGCACCCCGCAGAAAATTGTGAATGAGTGGATGTTTGGAGACGGTGTCAGAGGAACCACACGTTAGGATTGAAGATATAGCTGCCACCTGCTGTCGAAGAGTGTTGGGAGCCATACCCGACATGAAGCCTTCTTGCAAAAAGTCCAAGATGTGGATAATGGAAATCGAGGTAGTTATCATCTTTTACCATTTGCACCAGGTAGAAAAGGCTTGCCTGTGTAAGGCATCCACAGTTTCTGCATCCAAAGAAAGTGAGATAAACCAAGGAAAGAGGCTGAGCATTATGATTGGAAGCAATTAGCCAGGTCAATAATGCTGGTGATCCTGTGTCAGGAAAACTTTGGACTGCATGGTGCTGATTACGTCCCCCAGATGCTGAATGCAGGTGCAGGGGATCAGCTGACTCTTGGCCCAAATAACTAAAAACCCGTGGCCCCGCAGATTCTGAAGAGCACAAAGAATATCATGTTGTGCCTGATCTTCAGACTGCGAGAGGATGAAGATATCATCCAAATAAAACATTATCCTAATGGGAAGAGCCCGGATGTCGCCAATAAGGGCAGCCATAATTTTTGTAAACACCCTGGGTGCGGAAGGGGAGGGCTCTGTATTGATAACGCTTACCATTATAACAAAAACGGAGGAACTTGTGGTGAGCAGGGCAAATAGGGACGTGAAGATAAGCTTCAGTTAAATCCATGGAGGCAAAAAAATCCCCTTGGTGGATGCAAAGCAAAATCGTATGGAGGGATTGCATCTTAGGTGATAGGTGATAGACTATATGCCGATTCAGAGATTTAAGATCAAGAATAGCCCTCCAACCCCCAGAGGACTTCTGCACCAAAAATAAATGGGAATAAAAACCCTGCCCATGCTGAGGCTGTATGGTCTTAATGGCCAAAAGGTGTTGAATAGCTAAATCAACCTGAGCCCGCTTAATTCTATTATGTGACATGGGACAATGAATAAAAAACTGAGGGGGACTAGAGCGAAATTTGAGAAATAACCCAAAATGAATAGTGTTTCTAACCCAGGAATCCAAGATGGAGGAATCCCACTGATCGGCGAAAAGCACCAAATGGCCTCCAATCAAAGAATCCGGGGACAGACTAAGGGGACCATCAGAAGGGGCGACCTCTACTGCCCCTCTCCTTCAAAGACCACTGCCTCTGAACAACATACGAGAATAACTTAGGGGCAGGCACAACCTCTACCTGAACAGAAGGCTCCTCAAACAAGGATGAAGCAGGATCAACTGAGGCCGGATCAGAAGCCAATTGCAAGGGAGCTCCCCCAAGCTACGTGGTGGTTTGGGCCTTGAATAACAATGACTGGAACATCTGAGGCCTAAAAAGGCCAACAAAGGAGGGCTGGTTGGGTTTCAGGCCTTCATCCTCAGAGAGGTCCTGATCCAGGATGATCTCATCTTCTGAACGAGAGTCCTGACTAGCTTCAGTTGGAGATGCTACACGCCCCCAGCCATCTCCAGAGCCCTCAATTGGGTGAGATCGCAGATCCTGGCTATGACGGCTGACATAACTAGAAACCGCTGAGGAGGATCTCTGCTGGAGTCCCTGGACAATGCCCTGTCTAATGGACTCTGAAATCAAAGTTGCTAAGGCAGGAGTGAGCTCTATCTCCTGTTCCACCCCTTGACTGATAGCCTGCCCCATGGGCGCAACAGTGTCCCATGGGCATCCCAAGTGCCCTGGGAAGGTGACTGAGAGAGGCTTGTCAGCTGAAACAGAGGAGAACACTGAGGCCATATCCAAAGCGGGGTCTCCCTGGACTGAGACATCCGGGGACAGAGCTGGTACAGCCTGTGCCTGAGTAGGAGAAACCGCTGAAGTAGAGGGAGATAAGTTAGGAAGAGGTACTGCTGATGGTACTGAAGCCAATTCCTTGCTTGCCACTAATCTGGCCTTTTGGAAGGGCCGCTCCATTGTCCTATGCCTCCTCTCCTCATCCTTAGCCGAGGTGGATGACTGAGAAGCCTTAGAATGGGTTGGATGGGAAGGCTCCAATACCCTGGCAGTGGAGGTGGCCTGATGTACCCTCACTAGGGTCAGAATCGTGGCCTTGCTTTCCCTTAAGAGTTCGTTGCATGGGAAGACCTATGACTCCTGGCATCCACCATTTTGAAAAGGCACGAAGGCAGTTAGAATAAAATGCCGACACTCCCTCTGTACAAACAAAACCTGCAGCTGATCAGGCCGCTATTCACTGCACTGCTGCAAATTCAGTCTCCTCCCTGTCCTCGGTGCTGTGAGTGGAATGAATTTGCTAGCCATCCAGCAAATAGCGCGGCTCACCAATAAGCGCGGAATAAACCTTGTGCCAACAGTCTGCTGAGCAAAGGCTCTGAACACAGCAGTCCTCGAGCTCCCGATGGAACAGAGCTGGGATCCTTCAGCTAGCGCGGCGGTGCAAGGACGTGCGCGCTGCCCAACGGAGCTGCCGAACAGCAGTCCGAAGCCGTTCCGTGGCCCTTCAGCAGAACCCTTCAGCAGAACCTTCACACAGAAATAGTGGGGAACTCCAAACCTCAATCAGAAACGGTAGCTAGGAGCAACAGTAGATACGACTGTCCAATCCCAGACTGAGTTGAAAAACTGGAGAGTCAACAGGAAGAGGCGGAACTTATTTATTTAGCAGACTCGGTCCTATTGGATCAAACAGGAGTCATCACCCATGCTTGACTGCCGTTCCCGGTGCTTGGAAAACAGGACCAGTTTTTTACCAGGAAGAGCTACTGGAAAACAGCGAAATAGTTAGAATATAGGAATAGTTGGTTTATATGAAATCTACTTGGATGTGACCATATAATGATGAACAGAGTGTTTTAATGTTGCATCAACATGCAGCTAGGAATGTTGAGATTGATAGTTTCTTCAAAAATTAAAAGTATTTTAAGAGCTATTTGGTTAACAAAATAGATCATGTTACCCAGCCAGCCTCAAGGACTTGGCTTCTGGTCCCTAACTGTGGCTGTTAAATTATATGTTGTATGAAGTACTTTTGATGGACATAGTTATAGAAGCCAATCTGTTATAGTGGACAAAAACAGACCTCTCAAAACCCACGCTTATTAAATTCAAGACATTCCTATAAGAGACAGAAAATATGACCACATAAGAACATTTCTTGGCTTTATCACAGTGGTGTGCGAGCAATCTTTCTGAAGAAGTTGGGCAGGAAATATCATTTTGAAAGAAATGCTATCCATCATAACCAAGCCTGAAATTGAGCAGGAACAGACAGTTAAGCCCACTTAGCCTGACTTACACACAACTACATACCAAATTTAATTGGGATTTCTTGCAAAAATGTTCAATGTGTCTTCCTTTGCAAAAAAGAAAAAATACAGCATGAGAAAGTGGAAATATTTAAAGAAAATAAGCCAAGCTAGGAATGAACTCCAATCCAATAAAAGAGTTCATACTTTACAATCCAAATTGTAAATTTAATTTACAAGGCCTTAAATTCAAATTTTGCTATCTCCTGCAGGTAGAGTTAATGAGTAAGACTTGTGCCAAGCAGCCACCACTAGTTAAGAGTTGACAATGTTGGACTAATTTAACCAAATATAAAACATCTTCATTTCTGCTTTAGAAATACACGCAGATTAATCTTCTTAATTGTATTTCATTTCAGTATAAATGAAATTAATCAATCATTCATTTCTTTTTTCTGGCTTTGCATAATATTGAAGTACATCAATCAAAAGCTGAGTGAAGTGAAAAAGAGCGAAAAACAGTCTGTTCTGGGCCATTTTCTGGCCCAAAAATGGCCTGAAAATAAGCTGAAAAACAATAGAAAACAGCCTGAAAAATAGCCTGAAAACAGCCCAAAAAACAGCCAAAAATTTTTCAGGCCATTTTCAGGCTGTTTTGGGGGCCATTTTTCAAGGCCATTTTTTGCCTGAAAAACAGCCAAAAATGGCCCCCAAAAATGGAGGGGGAACCAGCCGGTTGTCTGATTTGCCAGTTCTCTGAACCACGGAGAATCAAAACAACCAGTTCAAGTGAACTGGTCCAAATCGGCAGCAACCCACCTCTGGTTAAAGCATAAGGCTGGAAACCAGGAGACTGGGAAATCTAGTCACATTTTAGGCATGAAAGCTGACTGAGTGAGCTGAGAGAGAAAGTGATCAACCAGTCTCTTTCAACTCACCTGATCTCACAAGGTTGGTGTTATGGGGAAAATAGGAAGAGTATTTCTCTGCCTTGAATTATTATTATTATTAATAGTAATAGTAATAATAATAATAATAATAAAGCAGGGAGGGAGGGAGGGGGAGGGAGGGAGGGAGGGAGGGATATGCCTTCCTATCCTTTCATATCCTGTCCAAGTTCACAGGGTGTGAGATGTCTGACATTTTGGTGCCATAGGAAGCATCAGCTCTTGAGTGATGTACTGGGGACTGCACTTCAAAATTATGCAAAGCCAGAAAAAAGAAATGAATAGTTGATTAAACTCATTTATACTGAAATGAAATACAATTAAGAAGATTAATCTGCACGTCCTTAATCAACTTTCTGTTCTTACACACTGAAAATTACAATTCCATGTCAACTTTTGGAAGAGCTGTGAAGGCAAAGGTTGAAGTCCATCCTTCTTTGATGTAGAAGTTACCCTGAAAATGTAGAGATGATTTGCCCTTTTAAATTCTTAGTTATCATTCCTTTAATCTGAGTGATAGATGTGTGTCTGAATTTCCATTTCTCTGTTTTCTCTCTTTGGATTAAACTAGTCAGTTGTCCTCTCATATCACATCTATTTCAAATTTTAAGAGTTGGCTGGCAAAGTAAGTGGGGAAAAGTTGGAAAGGATAAGCAGTATTTTAAGACAATTTATTGCACGTATTTTTTGCCCACTGTATCCCATAATAAATACAGCATCCCTGTTTTTGTTTTCAAGTAAATTAACTCATTCTTTGGGTAGTAGGTTATCCTGGTAGAGAAAAAAATACATATTTAAAAATGGCAACCTGAAATTTTCAGGATCTATCGGGTCTAAACTATTTATCTTATTTATTTATTTATTTATTCATATTTCTATGCTGCCCACTCTCCGAGGACTCTGGGCAGCTTACATCAAAGACAGTATACTAAATAGCATATTGCCCCCAACAATCTAGCTCCTCATTTTACCCACCTCAAAAGGATGGAAAGCTGATTCAACCTTGAACCGGTGAGATTTGATCCGCTGATCTGCTGAACTAGCTGCAGTAGAACACTCTAACCACTGCGCCACCACTAGCCCAAAGTGTGAACCATTAAGCTATTCTATGAAGAATTTGTAGACTCTACACCAGCCTTTCTTAGCTAATTCCTCCTAAATGGGAAGATATATAAATTGCTTCCTATTGAACCTTGTCTTTTGTTAGATATCCAAGATAGTCCAAACACAGCCAGGAGAATTAGCTTTAACTTAATTGTAAAGTTACATTAACAGAATGTCTTTTTACGAAAATTAGGGACAGTCTCTTCCGAAACATTTCTGATGTAACAGAATAAACAGAGTTGGAAGGGACCTTGGAGGCCTTCTAATCCAACCCCCTGTTCAGTCAGGAAACCCTATACCATTTCAGACAAATGATTGTCCAATTTCTTCTTAAAAACCTCCAGTGTTGCACTAAATTGACTGTTTTGATCAAAGAAAAGAACATAAGTACTTTTGTTGCTACATGGAGGTTTCTAGACTTTGTGCTAGGATGGAAAAAAAATGAACTTTGATTTTCATTTTTTGACTTGACAAGAAGATTGATTTGTCATTATAGAAATGGCTAATTTATAATATTATGAAAAAGTAAAAAATTGAGATTAAAATGCTAATGCTTTATTCTCCTGCAACAAAGGGAGTCAGAAGTCAAAGCCTTTTTTTTCTTCCTTCCCTCCTCACTTTTCTTTCCACTTCTCCTCCCCACTATGTTCTACTATTTGCTTTTGTATTTTTGTATTTTATTTTATAATTTAATAATTTTTTTTAAAACCACAGGTGTCAAATTCATCATGTCACATTGTCATCACATCACATTTTGTGATGTTTTCCCCATTTGTGGAATGGGGTGGCCGGGGCCTATGTGTGACGCATCTGGCCAGCCCGTGGGCCACTATTTTAAACTTTAAAAAACCTCCAATGTTGGACCACCCACAACTTCTGGAGGCAAGTTATTCCACTGACGAATTATTCGAACTGCCAGGAAATTTCTCCATAGTTCTACATTATCTTCCTTACTTCTGTGGCTTGATGGACTTTTTACATACTGTGGTCCAGTCTGCAACTCTTACTTCTGTCCTCCAAGGTCATTCCCACATACCAAGTTCCTTCATTGAATTAGGCTGTGGAGCAAATGGAACAAAGGTAGGAATTCAAAATTTAAATGGTGAAATGGCTGTGAAGAAATCTTACCTGCTTTTATCCACTGTGGGGGTTATGTTTATATTTGTGAATATTCCCTTTCAGTTTGCTTCATGCCTAAAATGGAACTAGAATTCACAGTCTTCCAGTTTTTAGCCTGATGCTCTACCTTTACATCTATCTCTCTTCGTTCTCTATGTACATTTTTATATATAATATATATAAATTGGGATTTCTTTTACTGTCTCATTCACAGATGTTTTAAGGGTATTGTCAGGACTGGGAGTTGGGAAGCCTATGTTTACAAGGTAGAGAAGATGGATATCACATAGGATTTTTTATTTTTATTCCCATTTTTTGCCTACCGTCACTTACTTGCTGAGAGGGATTCATTTTAAATTCAAGGTCATCCTCCTTACAAATAAATATGTGATGGCTTCACAGTCATGAGTATTTCGGTAATGCTCAAGAACACATACACCTGCAGCATTAATCCAACCTTTGGCTCAATATTGTTTATTCCATCCTTGTCCCACTCCGATGTCATGCAGATGTGTTGGCCTTCAACTTCTGCAGTTTCCAACCACCAGGAGTGTACAGCTGGAAGGAGCTGTTTTATCTACTCCTGAAGTGCCAACACATCAAAAAATTCACTTCATAACTTCCAAGAGAAAGTACCCTGAACTAGAGTAAGAATTGAATTGTGTTTATTTTTTAAAAAAAACTATCACAACATTACTAGAATCAATAAATTTTGGATACATGGTTCATTTGTGAAGGACCCTGAAGACGCTTGCGTTGTGCTTTAAAAAGGGCCATGATTGTTTCTAAACATATGACCTGAGAGAGTTGTGCCAAAATTCCTGTGGGAACCAGGAACACTGCAAATAACCCTACATAATATTTTTCACTATTTTCTATTTTCAGACCTGCGCTTCAGACCTGTAGTCAACCCACATGCTTTTGTTCCATAATTTATGGCATTCACAATTTATGGATAAGGCACAAGTTCTGCACAAAGAAAGAGAAGAAGGGAAAAGGAAGAAAGGAAGAACTGGCAAAGGGTAAAGACACGAAGAGCCAGTTTCAGACTCTGTCTGAAAGGCTGTATTATCCAGCTGTGGAACAGGAGCTGGAAAAATAATGAGCATTATCACTACTGAGTCCAGACATCGTATTGACAAGACCATTCATAAGGGAGACCAGCAACTACCGTATTTCCCTGAAAATAAGACAGGATCTTAGTTTCTTTTGACCCCCCCTCCAAATAAGGGCTTGGCCTTATTATCAGGGGCCTTATTATTTTGGGGGGGGGGACGACAGGAGGCAGCAAGCATGGTACTGGATGTCCCATCACTGACACCTCCCCTCCCTGTTCTTTGTGCCGGTGAGCGACCCAACACATCCCACCCTACCCCAATGGCAACAGCTGCTTCCCTTCCCCACTGTCTCTTTTTTGAGAGGGGTGGCAGGTGGGCCAGGGGAGAAGCGAGATGCATGGAGCGAGACATGGCTCCCCTTGCTGTCCCTTCTCCCCCCCCCCCTCTTCAGGCATGACAGGGCTCCTGTCCCTCACTTAGCCACCTTTCCCCTTTAGGAATGCAATTTGGGGGTGGCAGGTAGGGCAGGAGAGAAGCGGGATGTATGTCTTACTTTTCCAGCTCCATCACGTTCCTTGCCGTTGTGCCCAGAGAAACACGCTGTAAAAGAAAACCTTATTGCGAGTTCAGTAAAACTTCTCAAACTCATGAAAAGGTTTTCTTTTACAGCGTGTTTCTCTAGACACAACGGCAATGAAAGTGATGAAACTTGAAAGGTAAGATGGGTGTCTCATGGCCAAACACGTCCCACCCCACCCCGCCCCAATGGCAACAGCAGCCTGACTGCTTCCCTTCCCCACCGTCTCTTCATCGAAAGGGATGGCAAGTGGAGTGGTGAAGAAGCAAGACATGTGGAGCAAGATGTGGCTTCCTTTGCCGTCTCTTCTCCCCCTATCTCTTGCCGGGCATGGCAGGGTCCTGCCCCTTGAGGCATGAAGACGAGTAGCTAGGGAGGTAATAAGCAAAAATTTTAAAAAACATTACTCCCCTATGGCATCTGTGACAGCGAGGTGGCATGCCTTTTATCACAGAAACCAAAAAGAAGGACAAACGATCAACCAGTATATCTTCTCACTACGAGCCGTTGCTCTTTACTGTGAGTTTGAGAATTTAGACAATGCCTTATGGGACAGGCTTGTCCGTGGCATTAGAGATCTCCGCTTACAGCACCATCCACTGACTAAAATGGTGCTTCCACTACAATTGGCTTTAGATGAAGCCAGAGTGGCAGAGCTGTCCAACAAGTCAGTTTCTAAAATACAGGTAACTAATACCTGGGGTTCTACCGCCAAAACTGAAGCTGTCCATTCAGAAACAGCAGAGATAGAAGGAGACCCAAAAGATGATGATGAAGAAGAGGTTCGCTGCCTCAAGCTGCCCACCAGCAACACTGAAAGCAAAGAAAAACAAACTTCCCAGAACTCATTTCTTAGCTGCAGAGGAAACCACCTATGAGCTACATACAAGTTCAGAAACAGAGATTGCCTCATGTGTGGACAGAAGGGTGAGAGTCTACAGAGCCCCTCAACCCACCTCAAGGCCCACAGCCATTTTTTAGGAAGCCTCCCTTTAAAAATTCAAACAGGGAAGAAGACTGCTATACCATCACTAAAGATAGATACCCTCCTGAAGCAATAATTGGACAAGCAAACAATGATAGACAGTTTTTTTTTTATTAGTGTCAAAATTGAGGATCCCCATTGGAGGTGGACACAGGGTCATCAATGTCCCTGATGTCCTGGAGTTCTATTAAGCAATTGGTTCCCAAAATCTCCAAAAAGGTAATTAAACCATGCCCTATTAAATTACGCGATTACCAAGGGAGGCACATCCCTATCTGGGTACCTGCAAGTTCCAAATTCAGACTGTTCACAGGTTTCCACTTATCATAGTGGAGGATTCTTTCACAAGCTTTTTAGGGCTTGAATGGTTTCACTCATTAGGCCTCTTTATCTCTGGCATCCACAACATCAAAGAATCTGTCATGTCAAACCTAGTCAAAGAGTTTGATACAGTCTTCACTGCCAGCCTGAGTAAGTACAAAGGAAAACCCCTTTCCTTTAACCAAGATCCCCAGGTAGCGCCCATCCGTTTTGAAATCCAAGCGAGTACCTTTTGCTCTCAGGACTAAAGTAGGCAAAGCCATAGATAAATTATTAGCGCAGGGCATCCTTGAGGCAGTAGATCACTCAAAGTGGGAAACACCTATAGTCGCACCTGTAAAACCCATTGATTCTGTCCGAATCTGTATAATCTGGCTATAAATGTACCCTTAATAGGGCACTCCAAAATAGTGCGTATCCTGTGCCTGTTCTGCAGCACTTACTGCACTCTCTGCGGGACGGCAAGATATTTGCCAAATTAAACTTTACTCAGGCCTACCAGCAAATGCATAGGGGAGCCTTTAAGTACCAGAGGCTTCAATTTGGTGTCAGTGTAGCCCCAGGTATATTCCAATGCTTGATGGAACGACTACTCCAGGGCATCCCAAGTGTTGTCCCCAATTTTGTTGACATCCTGGTATCTGCAGAAAACTGAGCCCAACTGACAGAACACCTAAGGCCGTTTTACTTAAATTTCAAAAGGCAGGGCTTACTTTAAAATGTGAAAAATGCAAATTGGTTACAGGAGGTAGAATTCTTGGGATGTAGGGTAGATGCCTGAGGCCTGCATCCTAACAATACAAAGGTAAAGACCATACATGAGGCCCCAACTCCCAAAAACAAGACAGAGCTACAGGCTTTTTTGAGCCTCATTAATTTTTACAGTTTATTTCTGCCCCACAAGACTTTAGTGGCAGAACATCTGCACAGGCTACTGGACTCTAAACACCCATGACAATGGGGATTAAAGGAGACAGCTGCTTTTAAGGCAGTAAAAAGCCTTCTAACATCACAAGGCCTCTTACTACAATATAATGAACAATTACCTCTAGTGCTGATATGTGATGCCTTTTCTTATGGCATAGGCGCTGTTTTAAACCACAGATTACCAACGGGAGTAGTAGCACCCATAGCCTACTTTTCAGGGACTATGTCAACGGCTGAAAGAAACAACAGACAAATTGATAAAGAAGGGTAGCCCTCGTCACGGGGCTCAAAAGATTTCATGAGTATTTATATGGCCGCCCCTTAACTCTAGTCACTGATCATAAACCATTGTTGTGAATACTTTCAGGAGACCAACAGACTCCCCAAATCCTCTCTCCATGCATGACCAGGTGGACTGTGTTCCTAGCTGCCTATTCTTATTCATTACTGCAACGTCCAGGGTGACACATTAGCCATGCAGATGCCCACTGCCCATTGAGGTGGAGGACCCTGCACCTGCAAACACAGTGATACTCATAGAAGACCTACAGGACCCATGCACGGCTGCAGACATGGCAAAACACTCTGCAAAATACAGGTAATGGACTGGGTCAAGAGAGGTTGGCCCTCCAGGCCACTAGGGAATGAATTTAAACCATACAAAGCAAGGCAGAATGAGTTGTCTATCATGTAGCAGTGATGGGTTCCTTCCAGTTCAGTCTGGTTTTGCTGAACCAGTAGCGGTGATGATATGAAGTCACCGGACCAGTACTCTTTGTTCGGGAGCTGGACCCTCCCCCCCCCCGCATTATTCTTACCTTTTATTTGGCCCCACGCCCAATCTATTGTTGCCTCCTGAGTCCCAGCTGATTGGCTAGAAGGAAAAAAACTGTTTAAACTCTTGCCGCGGGGCTTCAAAGGGCTGCCCTACAGCTGATTAGTGTTAAAAGGCAGTGTGGTGGTAGACCGGTTCCTCCAAAAACAAATGGGTAAACCAGTGCCTGCAAAAATAAATGGGTAGACCAGTGCCTCCAAAAATAAATGAGTAGACCGGTGTCTCCAAAAACAAATGAGTAGACCAGTACAGCTCTGCACACAGTTAAAAGCCTGGTAGACCAGTACCTCTGCTAAATCCTAAAGAATTGTCACATGACCATCATGACCTGAGTCCAGCAGGAGAAGGGCGGTATATAAATTGAATAAATAAGTCATGCCCACAAAATAAACCACTCCCACAGAACCGGTATAAATTTTAGAACCCACCCCTGCCCTGCAGGTATGCTTGCTATGGGGTAGTAGTAGGCCCCTTAAGGAATCAAAATAACAACTTTACATGACAGCCACCCTTGGAATAGTGCACATGAAAGCACTGGGCCAAAGCTACGTATGGTGGCCCAAAGTGGATCAAGCGATTGCAGAGTGTGTCTTTAGTGCCAGGAATCTAAGTCAAATCCTCCCAGGGCTCCCCTTACTAATTGGGAAAGGCCTAGAGCCCTCTGGTCTCGCATTTATCTAGACTTTACTGGCCCAGTACAAGGACAAATGTTTTTAATAGGGGTGGACGCTTACTCAAAGTGAGTAGAAGTGAAGCTGATGGCCTCCACCACTGCAGAAGCTTTAATCAGAGCACTACGAGCCCTGTTGCCACACATGACATACCTGACACTCTGGTATCAGATAATGGCCCACAGTTAACTGCTGAGCCGTTCGAACTACACCTGGTAGGGCAGGGCATAAGACACATCCTTACTGTTCCCTTCCATCATTTTAGTAATGGACTGGCAGAGAGATCATTTAAGGAGGCTTTATCCAAATTGGGCCCAGGGGATGGTACACAAAAATTGCAAAATACCTGTTAATGCAGCATGCCACCCCTTGTCCAGAAGCCAACCAAAGTCCAACTGAACTGTTGATGGGCCGAAGAATAAAAACAAACTTGGACAAATTGCACCCAACTTACTCCCCTGAAAAGCCCTGGGACTCCACAACTAAAATTTGAGAATTTCAATCAGGAGACTTAATATATGCTAGAAATTTTTCTGGCCATCCATTCTGGCTAGCAGGACAATTAACTGAAATAACAGTCCCAAGATCATCCAGGCTAAGGCTGGAGGATGGGTGAATGTGGCACCACCACATTGACCAATTATGGGGTCATTGGGGATCCAAAGCACACTTACAAACATCAGAGGCCAACCCCAGTCTTCCAGAAAAAAGTTTTATTACAGGTGACAACATCGAAGCTGAACTGGGAGCCAGTTGGTACACTTGCCAAGTTTTCACATTTAAAAACATTATTTCCTTTAAGAGGATTCAAGGAACAGAGCAGAACTGACCAGGTCAGGGGTTTGCAGCAGTGGTGGGTTCCTCCCGGTTCGGCCTGGTTCTCCCGAGCTGGTAGGCGTGATGATATGACATCACCGAACCAGTTCTGCTCCCCCAGCGGCCCCCACCCCCTGCTCCCTGCATTATTCTTACCTTTTATTTGGCCCCACCCCCAATCTATTGCTGCCTCCTGAGTCCCAGCTGATGGCTAGAGGGGAAAAAACTGTCTAAACTCTTGCTGCAGGGCTTCAAAGGGCTGCCCCACAGCTGATCAGTGTTAAAAGAAAACAAATGAGTAGACCAGTGCCTGCAAAAATAAATGGGTACACGAGTGCTTGCAAAAATACTTGAGTAGATTAGTGCCTGCAAAAAATAAATGGGTAGATCGGTACAGCTCTGCAAGCAGTTAATAGCCTGGTAGACCAATAGCTCTGCTACATCCTAAATAATTATCAGATGACCATCCAGCCATGCCCACAAAATAAGCCACACCCACAGAACCGGTAGTAAGGGATTGCAGGGATTCAATAAGGAATGTTGTACTTCACCATTTCAGTAATAGATTTAGGGAAGGGCACATGTTGCAGACATACCACCCATGCCCCAAATGCAAACTGATTCTGTATTATGCCAGATCACAACTTTACCCTTTAATAAATATTCCTGAAGACCCTTCAGAATCTAAGTATTTGCAAATACAAAATGCAGTATTTGGCTCAAACACAAAGATTTTGTTGAGTCACCCAACAGTATTCCAAATAAGGAAGTATTTTGGATGAAAAACAGTACTCCTGGGATTTCAATTCCAACTAAAATCTGGTATTCATTTATCTGGGAGTGAGTTCTAACGATTAATAATTAGATCTTTTAATCAGTGGCATATATATATATGGCATCAAAACACAAATTCTAACATTCTTCAGGTGTATTACAGAAATGCTTTTCATGTACTCTTTCAGATATCAGTTTATTAATTAACATTTTAGTCAAAGAATAATTAAATAACACATTGAAAATAATTCCAAAACTTTACTATGGATCAATAAGGTATTTTTCAATTTATCAGATGAATGCTATTATTATTGGTAGAAGGATTAGATTATTCTAACGTTTCTTTTCGTTTTCCATTGCAGTAACAGTCCATAGTTAAAACTGGCTGCTCTTAAAATGCTGATTAACCAAAATGATAGTGGATTTGTCTACTTAATTCAAAAGGTTATGATAGGCTAGGATACAGTATTTACCTTTACCTTACTTTGATTTAGAGGTGAACTAGCCTCTAAATCATAACTTTGTCTGCAACATACTGTACATTTCTTACAAAAGCTGTAATGGTTCTGTCATAGAATAAACTGATCTAGATTTACTTTTCAAACCAAAAATAACAGCCCACCAGCTGTGTCCTGCAAATTGAAAAATCTGTGTTCAGCTTTTAGGCAGTAGCTCAACAGCAGTCAGAGCCATCAATAACAATAAATTAAGAGGGTGTTGTTGATTTTTTTAAAAATTCTTTTTAAAAGAAATGAGTAAGGCTATGATTCTGAGGCTGAGCACACCAACATATTGATACATGCTTCTTGCTCATGTAATCACTCTGTGTGAGGTCTGGAAAGACAAAGAAATGAACAAATCTTTTGAATGTTCCCTAATCTGAACAACATTGATGGAAATCCAGTGTAGGAACTGGAAAGCTGTAAATATTCTGAAAGAAGCCATTAAAAGAGCCTGCAGTTGTGTTGCTGTAAGTAAATCTGGTATTTGACTGGATCTTGGCCAAAAGAGCCGATTTTCTTTCTAATTCTCAATCTCTACGTCCATTTTGTAATGGTGCATATCAGTTTTTTGGGAGGGTTGTTTTTTTTAAATTTAAAAGACAATTTAAATTTTGTCTCTTAATGCAAGTAGACTCAAAATACTCAGAAATCTTTTTTTTTATTGCACCATAAATTTCATAAATATTAAAGGAACTTTGAGTAGGGTAAGAATGGTGTCAGGTGTGAAGATCTTAAGAGTCAAAACATTGATATAGTGGTGGGAATTAGATAGACTCACTTACTGTATGGCTACTTTGTAGATTAATTCATCCAGGCCGTAATTTTAAGCCTGTCAGAAATGTAAGTCCCAGGCTGCAGTTAACTTAATAATAAACATTGCATTTATGGAATCTTTTATATTGGTTAAATTTGTTTGTGAACTGTGAAATTAAGGTATTCTGCACACCAGGGGGTTCTCAGTTTTTGCGAGTTGCATTCAGTGTTTTGGTTTCCTCTCCAGTGTCCTTCTTGTTCTTTTTGACAGCTAAATGAAGAGTCTGGTACAATTTGTCTACTGGGAAAATCCACCAGCTTCTGTGGAACAGTTAGAAATTTAAGAATTTAAAATATAGCAAGCTTAATGGTAAAAGAAGATACTGACTTTCCAACTTCTTGAACAAAGAAGGAAACTGTTTTATGTATTTGTTTGTTTGGCTATTCATTCTATTCAGTATATCTTTTAACCATTGGTGAGAATTTGATGAGAAAGGACTTGGTTGCCTCTCAATAATCAAATGAGATAAAAATGAAAAAAAACATTGTTAATTTAATGGGATATATTAGTATTTGCTTAATTATTACTTAAACATCTTTAATTGTTTAGCCTAGAAGGCTAATGAGAGTAGTGATAGCAGTTTTCGAATATAGTGTTGTCACAGGGCAGTGGCACTGAAGTTATTCCCTATAGCACAGTAAAACAAGAACAAAAAAAAGATGTTGAGATTCTAGAAAAAGTGCAGAAAAGAGAAACAAAGATGATTAAGGGACTGGAGGCTAAAACACAATGAACGGTTGCAGGAACTGGGCATGGCTAGTCTAGTGAAGAGAAGGACTAGGAGACACATGATAGCAGTGTTCCAATATTTGAGGGGCTGCCACAGAGAGAAGGGGGGATCATACTATTTTCCAAAACACCTGTTCTGCCCCAGCTACAGATCCCAAAGAACACAGCACACCCAAAGTTTGAACAAAACTTAATTTACTAAAATTACTCAGTCTTTTTCAAACAAAGGCTAAGGTCTTACTAAGGTTGGCAGAAAGCCCAGAAGCAATTTGCAGAGAATCCAGATGAGAAGTAGAGTGAACTAAAGTTGTTCCCTACAACTTGCTTCAGTCGGCATTCCTCCTTATATAGGCTAAGGGGTGGCCAATTAGCCCCAAGCCTTACTCTTGAGGAGATCTCCTCCTGAGGAGCCACTCCTGCCTTTTGGCAGCTGTGTGCGCCCGTGCATCGAGAAGATGCACGGGCTTCTTCTCTTCTCTTCATCCTCTTCACTTAAGGGAGCTTCTGGAGATTCTGAAAGCCCTGGCTGAATCCCTGCCTCTGGCACCACATCTTCTCCAGCCTCCTCATTGTCTGACTCGAGTGCCTGCTGCACAGGCTGCTGACGCAACATCATACCAGCCTTCTCTCTGTCAGAATCAGCTACAATCCACACAGGCCACAGACTGGCCACAACAGCACCTGAAGGTCAGACAAGGAATAATGGATAGAAACTGAACAAGGAGAGATTCAACCTAGAAATAAGGAGAAATTTTCTGACAGTGAGAGCCATCAATCAATGGAACAGTTTGCCTTCAGAAGTTGTGGGAGCTTCATCACTGGAGACTGGACTGCCATCTGTCAGAAATGGAGTAGGATCTGCTTGGGTGGAGGGTTGGACTAGATGACTTACAAGGTCCCTTCCAACTCTGTTAATCTGTATAACCAATAGATAGAAGCTTTACAGAGAGAGACCAAACTTAAAATAAGGAGGAATTTCCTGACAATATCAAGAGCTATTAAGCACTGGCACAGCCTGCCTCTTGATATCGGAGTGCTCCATCATGGTAGGTGTTCAAGAAGTAGTTAAGACATCAGGTTACATACCAATCACCAGGAAACTGTGAATTCTAGTCCTGCCTTGGAAACTGGCTGGGTGACTTCAGGACAATTACTAAGGGCATTTTTTAAAAAATATTTATTTAAAATCCCACCTGTGCATATAGTTCTTTGCTTCTTCCTGCATTAAGTTTCTGCCAAAGCAGAAGTTCAGCTCCACTGAAAATACATTCATTTACAAATCCATTACCCAAAAACTGGGTAATTCTGTTTTAAAATTGCAGCTAACCTTAATTACAACAAAGACTTCTAATATTGTCAAGTCTTTCCAACATTTATACAACATAATGTAATCCTGTCCAGGCTGCTCTCCTTGTTAATTATCTTTCCTTGGCAATCCTTTCTAAAAAATATACATAGAATACTATAGTATTAGCTCATCCACTCTTTTTCTTTTTGTAATTTGTCCCATGGACTCATTTTTCCCAAACCAAGGTGATTCCTAGTCACCAAGATCAGAACTTTGCCAGGATGAAATCTAACAGTGTGATTCTACAATTTTCCTTTCCTTTCCTTTCCTTTCCTTTCCTTTCCTTTCCTTTCCTTTCCTTTCCTTTCCTTTCCTTTCCTTCTTTCCTTTCCTTTCCTTGTTACCTGCCAGAATGATAACTTGTACTCACCCTGATGGTAGTAGATATTACTTTAAAAAATCCAGGCTGATAAACCAAAATTCACCACCTTAGATTCTGATCTAAACAGCAAAATGCATGCAGTACTTGCTTAGTTTGCAAACACCTTCATCCATAAAGAGAAAAGCACTAAAGCTGGAAGTGAAGATAACAATATAGCTCTCCGAAATTCAGGACTTTTTTCTAAGAGTTAGCACCATCAGGATCCTACTAATTTTGAAACACATCATGATCTTCAGATATTTTGGAAGGAACGCATCTGGCAGACACCAAAAAAGCAAAAACAAAAAACAACCCTCACCCAAGTTGAAGTTCTTCTAAGCAGTTTCCTTTATTCTTTCTCATCTAAAGATAAAATTTTTGCCAGACTAAAACACACTACTTCCACTATTAAAGATATATTCGGAGACCTTTCACAGAGGAGCCATCTTAATTCTCCTCCTCCCTATCTAATCCTTTGATGTCTTTTGCTCATTCTGGAATGCACTTTCTCCCTCCTTGGAATCCAGAATACATTCCACCCTTCAGGATCTCAGCTAAATGCTCTTAGTGGGAGAAGGTCTTCTCTCATATCATCATCATTCTCCTGAACAGTATGTTGATTTATCCCTCTGGACATAATCCCTATCACCACCACCAGAACTAGGAAAGAAAATCTAAGGGTGTTGTTCTTCACTTGGAGAACAATAAACAATGAGCAACCACAATGAAAAAAGAGTTAGCAGGCTCAAGATCATGAATCTCAGCCAAATCCAGTGATGCTGATCATCATCGCCTATCATATTACTCTCTAACTATCTTTGTTGCCTCCCACCCATCCCAAATAATAAAGCTAAACACACGGGGTGATGTAAATAGCCATAGCCAATAAACATGGGGAAAGTGTTTTCTCTGGATCAAAAACCCCTCAGCACATAGAGCTGGACCCAGCATATGTTGATTGCAATTGGATGACAATAAATGCAGCCTAGAAAATAAATTGTATAGCAACTTCTTTTCAGCAGTCAAGCAGAAAATAGTAGGCTGGTATAGAATAGAAATAGTAAGTGGCAAGAATCTGTGGGTTTGGAACCATAGTGGGGTTGGCAAGGAACTCCTTTCCAAACCCCAAGTTCAGCTATATAATTATGTTTAGATTTGGCTTTTTACAGTCTGTAGTATTTTGCTTGGCTTCAAAACTGTTTGGGAGTTTGGACTTTCTGGAGCTGCCTCTTAACTGATGATGTCGAAAGCTGCCAAAACTATTACATAGATCATGCTAAGCAGTAAGAGCCCTTGGGATTGCGAAGATCTTTGAAAAACCCATTGGAGGGTGATGTGATTTCAGTTTCAGTAAAATTCTGTTCAGGGAAATAAGTGAAAATCAACTCATTAAAGCAAGCCACAGTGAAAAGAAGAAACAAAGCAGAAGGCTTCCCACTGATTGTCTCACCCTGCACAACACAGTAAGATGTACAATGCAGGGATTTTTTTTAAAAAAATATGAGCTTTGTTTTTGTTTTGTTTTTTTTCCAGCCAGAGAAATTTATGGATATATTTAGAGATCCTTAATGTTTTCCTCTCTGAATTTTTTATTGGGTGCACATATTTTTATTTATTTATTTATAAAATTTAAAAGTAGTAATCAACTTACAACCACAATTGGGAACAGAAATTCCATTGCTAAACAAAATAGCTTTTAGGTGAATCATGCCCAATTTTATGACCTTTATTGTTACAGTTGTTAAGCAAAACATGCAATTCTGAATCACATGATTGTTAATAGCTTTCCCCATTAAATTTGTTCGTCAGGTGTAAAGATTGCAAACACAATCATATGAGACCAGGACACTGCAACCATTGTAAATACATGCCAGTTGCCAAGTATTCAAATTTTGATCATGTAACTGTGGGGGATGGTCATAAGCCAGTCTTTTTAGTGTCATTATAACTTTTGATCAGTCACTAAATAAATGTTTGTCAGTTGAGTACTACCTGTATACAACCACCCATCTCCTGGAAAGAGATGTTACCAAAGTTATCAATTAAGTCATCAAATTATTTATAAACCTTTCCTTATAAATCACAATCTTACCTATTTTCAGCTACTGTCCAGATTGTCATGTTCCAGTTACCTAGTGCAGGGGTCAGCAACCTGCAGCTCTGGAGCTGCATGTGGCTCTTTCACCCCTCTGCTGCAGCTCCGTCACTCAAATTATGCATCACAACCGCCAATGCACGACACCCACCGGCACACGATTTATTGAGCTTTTCAACCCCGATAGGCCAACCATGGATAAATTCAAGAAAAGAAAAGTTTCAGAAGAAAACAGAATGTTTAATTCAACTATATATGCCAGTTTTGTGACTGCTCAAGAAATAGTCATCACAGGAAGGCTTTGTGGCTCCTGATGATGTTTCCCCCCCCCCCCGTGGGAAACGGGTCCAAATGGCTCTTTGAGTGTTTAAGGTTGCAGACCCCTGACCTAGTAGGTAAAGAAGCAGAAGATTATGCTTCTGCTAAAAGGGATGTTGAAATCATCCAAAGCAAAGCCATCCTACATTTAAGTTAGAGAAGTTTCCAGAAAGAATTCCAGAGAGTTATTGGCAGAGTTAGAGAGTTCCAGAAAGTTATTGGCAGGAGACAGCAAGCCAGGAAGGTGAAACGTAGTTGTATGTCTGGATATAAATGCCAATTCCTTTCATTTAAAATCCCCACTGCCAAAATCTTATCATTTCACTTAGAATTTTGTTTTCAAACCACAATTGCCTCAGTTACCAAACTCCCTTCTTTTTTCCTAGTATTTTTTTTTTCTTAATTACCCCACGTCAAGCTAACTAGGTTACTTCCTGATCTTATTTCCACTCACAGGAGTTTAGTTTTTGAAGTGAGATATTGAACTCATCTATAATTTGACTAGCTCCATTCTGGAACTCTGGTTTCTAATATAAACCTCTTCCCCTACCTTTTTTTTTTCCAAAGTTTCATTAACATTTATTATGAGATAAAATACAGCTAAAAATGAAAGCCAAGAATGATAAAGAAGAAAAAGAAAAGTGTAAAAGAAAAGGAGAAAGGAGAAAAGGATAGTGACTTCTAATGTTTTTCAGTGCCGTAAAATCCAAGAGAAGTGTAGGAGAAGAAAAGGCAGTGCCGGGGGGCGGGGGGGGAGCATCAAAAAAGGTATCAGTCTGGAATCCTTATGTGATACAAGTCCAGCTTTCTTGAATTCAGTTGTCTCCTGTCTAGTGCCAATTTAGTCCTGACATTAACTGATTTGTGTATAGGCTTGAGTAATAAATCTTAACTGGAGCTTAATATGTGGTCCTGATTCTTTGCATCTTGCAAAACATTACAACCTCAACCTTTTGCTTTCCATTTCTAATTACCATTTTTTTGGGAGTATAAAACGTTCCAGAATATAAGATGCACCTTATTTTGGGGGGAGAAAAATAAGAAAAAAAATTCTGCCTCTGCCTACCAGCATCCATTGGTATTCATCTGGCTAACGTCCTTAGCAAACAGCCTGGTCAGCTTCAGCACATTAGCCTGATTCAGCATGAGCAGCTGATTGGTAGGTGGATCGGCCTCCCGGATCGGCCTCCCAGAAGACCCTCAATCAGCTGTTCTCAGAGGTGAACTTTAGCAACAGGTTCACTGGTTGTGAGCATGCACGTGCTTCGTTGGGGCAGATACACAGCTTCAAAAATGCAGCTGATCATCGCAGGGGGCTCCAGTGAGTACAGCAAGGGAAGCAGTCCGGCAAGGCAGCAGCTGTTCTGGATTGCCATTTTGGCCTCTGTGCCTTGCTTTTTCACCCTCTGAAAGCTACATTTGAGAGGCAGCCTTTGCAAAGAGAAGCTCCTTTGCAAATGAAGAAAGATTTTGGAGGCTGCTTGAGAGGCTCCCCATTTGAGAGGCTGCCTCTGCAGCCTCCAGAAGCTCCATTTGAGAGGACACGCAGAGGCCAAAGGGTGGGGGCTGGTGGGTGGGTGGGGCTACATTCGGTGTATAAGATGCACCCAAATTTTCACCTTCTTTTAGTGGGGAGGAGAAAGTGCATCTTATACTCTGAAAAATATGGTATTACAGACCATTTATCTAGCAACAAAGTCAATGTAGTCAATAAAACTTAAAATCAAAGTTTCATTTTTTATCATTTGAAGCACAAAGTTCAGAAGTGGTTTCCAGCTGGAAACAAAACTAAATAAATTGTTCTCTTTCCCCTATATTTTCAATATATTTAGGCTACCTTCTAGTTTAACAGTCCTATGGTTCTCTTAATATCCTCGTTATTACAATCTGCATCAAATCACATTACACCCTTGTACAGTTTTTCTGACTTTGCTGTTTTAGTATTTGAATAAAACCTCAGGTGAATTTTGTGAGGCCCAGTATCTGTAGTTCTAGCCAAATGCAAAACAATATTTTAAATTGAATGGGCCTCTTTCCAAGATATTATACAACGCTTCTTTCATAATAATGCTATAATTTTTTTTCTAAATCCGGTGTGGTAAAAGACCTTTGATTTCCACATTCAGGAAGATTAGTTAACACCCTACAATGTTCTCCAAAACTGGCAGAAGGAAAAATAGATGCTTTATAAACTGAAGTTGAAAGCTTTTCCTGACATGCTAATGCAATTAAAAATAGCAATAGCATTTAGACTTATATACTGCTTCATAGTGTTTTACAGCCATCTCTAAGCGGTTTACAGAGACAGCATATTGCCTCCAATAATCTGGGTCCTCATTTTACCCACCTCAGAAGGATGGAAGAGTCAACCTTGAGCCGGTGGGACTTGAACTACCAAACTGCTGGCAATCAGCAGTCAGCAGAAGTAGCCTACAGTACTGCACTCTAACCACTGTGCCACCACAGCTCTTGTCTCTTCCTCCTGTGAAGTCCCATTTGTTTTTGTTTTTTAATCAGTTTCTTCAGAAATCATATAGATTTTTCTGGGGTTAAATGTAACACACTAAGCCAAGATATGCTGAGTTTGTTTTCAGAAATATAAATGCAGTAAACTTCATTTTAATAAAAGTGGACAATTTTTTTTGCACATTTATTCTTATGTGCTTGTGCCAAAAAGAAACCTTCATGACCAATGTAGCAGAGCAACAGAAGGAGAGGAACACAGGGTAAGGGAATATGGCAGTCAAAAAGTCAACTTGGTTGACATTGTCAATCCACACGGTTGACATTGTCAATTTTTTGAGCATCCTTTCAGGCACCTCTGAAAAAATATATTTCAGGCGTCATTCTACACCCAAGTATATATATCTATATGTCACTTCCCATTTATTCTACACATAGTCTTCCCTGGGGTGGGTTCTACTTACCTTTACTACCAGTTTGCAACGGAGCCATTTGCAAGTGGATGCAGAAGGTGGTAGGTCTTTATTGTGCTTTCCCTTCCACCATGGTACCCTTGTACATTCTCCAGGATTTGAGATAGTAGCTAAGGCACTAAATTAGAAACTAGAAGACCAAGAATTCTAGTTCTGTCTTAAATCAGAGGTGGTATTCAGCCGGTTCGTACTGGTTCAGGTGAAACCATAGCTCTGACGAACAGCTGGCCCCACTCACCCACCCTGTCGTATCTTTCCTTTATTTCCTGCTTTCTAGCTCATCTCAATCATGCGACACAGCTGATTTGAACCCCCTCGCTATTCTACTTCCATTGCTGATGTGGAAGGTAAGCAGCTGAGCTTCTAATTGCTCCATTTTCAGCGCAAAGCATGCATTCACCAAATCGGTCATTAAACCCACAGCACCCCACCACTGTCTTAAGTAAAACGCCAACTGGGTTACCTTGGGCCAATCATTCTTTCTCTTCTATGAAGGCAATAGCAAACTGACCCCAAGTCCCTTCCCCAAGAAAAAAGACACATATTAAACTATCTTTTGGAGTCATTACAATATCATACGACTACCCTTCCAGGAAGAAGGTGGAATCCATCTTAGTATTCTTAGGAGCATGCCAGTCCGTAATATTCTGCTATCTGAGATGAAGTTCAAAAAAAGGCCTTCTCTCCATTCCATACCAAAACTGAGTCACTTTTTAGCTGAATATGGCCTGGCAATGAAACAACAACTTCATTGCATTTGTAAACAATCTGCTAGTAGTGATAACCTTTAATGCAATCCTCAACCTTGTTCGAAATCCATCCTGCCTCAAAAAATGAATGGATTTGCCAACTGCCTAAATTGGATGTCTCGCACACTATTATTAGGAGAGACAGCAAAAAAACATTGATATCCCCACTCTGTCAACACGATACTATATCAATTTCACAAATATTCCAATTTAGGCACCTTCTGACAGTTCCTGAGCAATAGAATCTTACCTCATATTTTGTTTGTATGTTTTTGCTTCTTTTCCAGCTCTGCAATATTATGTACAATGATATATAGTTCTTAAAACTAGACACAGTATTCCAAGTATGACCTCATCATACTTATTTATAAGGAATTTACAAGGCACACAGATTTATTTCCTAATAAGTCTTCACATGAAACCTGCTTTTTTTTTTAATTCCCAACCTGCCATATAAAGCTGGACCTTTCCTGCTTAATAACCACTATCTCTTTACTAAAGTGAATGAATGACACCTCACATTTGGCCCTTATTTTCTTAGCTAGCATTGCTATTTTTAAGCAAGCTGATGTTTTCTTTTTATGCCAAAATAATTTGATCATAGTTGCTCTGTACCACAGATTTGTTTTATAGATTCTGACTGCAAACAGATTCTCCTGTGATGAGGAGTAAGAATGCAGCAAAATTCAAATGCTGCTGATAATTTCATTTCAAGTAGAGCTTGGTAATCATTCTAATTTCTTGAATTTAATAATTCCTTGATTTTAAGGCAACTGGGGTTTTATAGAAAGAGAATTGAAACATATATTAGCAAGGTGATTAAAAAAAACCCTGTCATATTATTTTATTGAATCATTAAGATTACACTTAATGGTTACATAGATTATTATGGAGAAAGTAACTAGGAGTTCAAAGTAACTAGATTACACAATTCATCAATCAAGATTACACTAAAACTATGATTCCAAATATACAACTTTTGTAAAAGGTTTAGATTCAGTGCCCTATTCAAACATGAATATGCTTGAGTGATATTTTATTTTAAAGTTATCCTCCAAGACTGAGTCCATTAACCATAATTACTGTTTTAAATGCAAAATGTGCAAAGTTCACAAAATTATCAACTTGTATATTAGAACTTACAAAATTTTCAGACATTCCAATAAATTCTGTTTATAGGCAATGCTGAATTATATGGAATGAGATGGAAAGAGATGGAAATTGTGTGTAAACATGTTCTGACATGTTAATAACAAGTTTATCTTTTGTACTTGTAACAGTAGTTACATATACCAAAAATTCAGAAATTGATATACTAAATGCCAAATACATAAGCACCATTTTTTTCAAACAATAATAAAAAGAGGTTAAATCTGTTGCACATTCCCTTTTATGATCCCATATCATAAATATTACTCAGCTAAATAGCATCACCTAATCAGATATGGCTAATCTTGATCTAGTTAGTACTACTTAGATGGGAAAATCCCGGTTATATAGATTAAAATAGAAAATTGAAAAGATACCCCTGAAGAAGATAATAGCAAACCATTTTTATTTTTTGGCAAGGAAGCTAACTGACATGTTGTTTCATTTGAAAGAGACATGACTTTATCTTTCTCACAATTATCAGATTGCCCCATCACCACTGGAATTATGAACCCAGCAACTATTTTTGGCAACTTTCTGGCCAGTCCTATTATCTAATTCGTGGAGCTCCTATGACATTGCAACAAGGATTCCTCTTTAAACAGAAGCAACCCTTGATTTAAAATGAGGCCAGTTAGTTTCAGTACAGTATCAATCACTGTGCTCTATTAAGATATTTGAGCATTTGCTTTTTTCCATTCTTTTTTTCTGAGAGGAAAGTAACACCCACATATGAAGGAGAGATTTTTGAAGTTTATATTTCATATTGGTTCCCAAGAAGGCATTAACTAACTGTTAGAGTTTGCAGCAATCCAACCAGCACACAAGTAAATAATTTAGCAGGATTCATGTATAAAAAAAAACTTGTTTATATACAAGAATATAAAGCTTGATGCATGTATACAATACCCATGCAGCAGAAGCCAGAACAACCAGAACTCACGGAATCAATATAATCACAGAAGCTATGGTTTGCAAGGACAAAACTCTTTTATATGTAACAGTCAAGCTAAGCCACGCCCGGGCTCCAAACTGTGTGAGTCACCAAAAAGGCTGACCTGTTACCATGTCTATTCCAATGAATGAACTCTTATACACTCGACACTAACTGTCGAGGATAATTTTTAGAAGAGTCTATCAAAACTCATCAGCTAAAGCTAAAAACAAGTAGTAATTGCGATCTGAACTGGATAGACTATTCCCTTGCCCCTTCCTTCCTTCCTTCCTCCCTCCCTCCCCCTCTCTTGATTTCTGTTTTCTCTGATCTCCTCCTACTTTTTTATTCCTGTATTCTTTCTCCCTATTTAGACTTTCTATTCATTTTTTCTAAAGTTTCTCAAACTGGTCTGAAAATCATATAAAGTTTAACTCAAAGAATCTCTCCAGCTTTATGGTTTGTAAATATAACATTCACAATAAATTAGTTGTCTCCAAAATTTTGGAGCACTTGAAAATCCCAGGCCACACTATCAAGAGATTGCTTAGCTAGATTTCTGTTTGCAATGCTGTTGACTGATTTCTAAAAGCTAACAATACACACAAATATGTTTTTTTTTTTGGGGGGGGGGAATCATCAGATAATCTCAAATTAAATCTCTGGTCCCAGTGACCAACCCAGATTGGATCTTGCAGAAAAGGAAGTTTTTAACAAGTCCAGGAAGAAGTCAATGACAATCTATTTTAGCATTGTTTCCACAAAACTTCCATGGCTATCCCATGAGCAGTCAAGCCAAATTTTCTCTTTACCTTATCCCTGAAGGGCACCAAGTTGGGGAAGGCTGCAGTAAGAAAATGCTATACTTAAATCTCATGAAGCTCCCTCCAGCAAGAACAGTCTTAATATTTTCTTTCTCAAGAAAGAGACAAAGAAAATAGAGGCAAGGGAATATTTCCTTTATTTGATTAATCTCTCTCTCCTCATTTTTTTTTATGATAAGAAAAGGTAGCTGAACTTTCTAGACAACCTTGAGGGAGGGAGTAGGTTGAAGTAAAAATTCCCTGGTGTTTCCAAGCTATTCCAAGCCAGAAGTATCACTTTACATACTTTTTCATTGCACTCAGGAGAAAAATGTGGAAACGTTTCAGCAATCGGTTATAAATGGGAAGTTAGAATGAGGCTTAATGGGAGTGTCTAATATCTTTCAGCGTTTTTGTTTGTCCAGCATTTTACATCTTTTTCTGTCTGTCTGACTATCGGTCTATGTATTTATTTTTTCTGACCAGCCTTCAGAGAAAAACATTTTAAAGTAAATCCTTCACAAGGCCATCAAAAGAATTAAAGTGGCCTGTTCCTGTACAATTTTTAACAATTAGATTTCTTTACACTGCTTTTCCAAATATAATTTTCTTTCTTCCATGCTTATTTATCTGTGGTAGGCAGAATGAACCCATCCTTTGAATGACATATTGGGCCTTCATTCTCTGAAAAATGGGAGCAAAATTCAATTTACATTCCATATGTTGAATATTATTCCATTTCTATTGTATGGAAATGAAGCACAGGTACAGGGATGTCTGTAAGTTAAAAAAAGGTAATATGGTAGCCCCCAAGTTTATAAGTAAAGCCTCTTTTTTATATGCGTCATGAAGACATTTCATAATGTCATGGTTCCTGTCTTGACAGCTTTTTACCCCTACATTGGCAGCATTCTTTGGTGAGTCTGAGGGAAATTCTGAAACATTGTCATGTACTAGCTCTGCGCCCTTCTAAATTTATTTTAATTACAAGACCTGGATATTAATTACCAGGAAATACAGATAGTCCTCAACTCCGGACCTGAATTTCCAATGCTAAATAAGATGGTGGTTAAGTAAGTTGGGCTCAGTTTTATGATTTGTTTTGCCACAGTTGTTAAGCAAATCATGCGGAGTTAAGTGACTCGCTCAATTGTTAAGCAAATCCAGCATCCCCCATTGACTTTGCTTGTTGGAAGCTATCTGGGAAGATCCCAAGTGGCAATGACTTGATGCCAGTGTGCTGCAATCATCCTAAATGCAGGCCAGGCAACTCAATTTTGATCATGTGACCATTAGAATTTAGGATTTAAATCTATTTAAATCCATTAAATAGATTTAAGTGTGAAGACTGGTTGTAAATCAATTTCTTCAGTGCCATTATAACTTTAAATTATCACCTAATGAATGATTGTAAGTCAGGGACTACCTTAATAGAAAAAAATATGTAATTATAAATTAACCTATTCATCTTCATAAGATATAAACTTGTGAGAAACTTAGCAACTCTTTTATCCCCTACATAGCCAACCAAAAACTGGTTTCGTATTATTTTGGACTATTTACATGAAGATAAGCATATGAACAAGAAATGTGGCTTCATATGAAACCGAATCTATCATTTTCATGCTTTATTATTTATTTATTTATTAGTTTGATTTATATGCCGCCCTACTCCGAAGACTCAGGGCGGTTTACAATGCATTAAGCAATAGCCTTTATGCTTTTGTATATACCTGCTTAGTAGGGCTTTCGCCCCCCCCCCCAAGACTTTGTTCTTTTTATACAAAGTCATAAAATATTGCCCCCACAATCCGGGTCCTCATTTTACCTACCTCGAAAGAATGGAAGGTTGAGTCAACCTTGAGCCTGGTGAGATTTGAACTTGCAGTAATTGCAGGCAGCTGGCAACTAAGTGCTACTTTAACAGCACTTAGTCCACTGCGCCACCAGACTCTTGTGAGATCAGGTTGAAAACTGATCTGTGGATAACAACCTTTTTCTTCTGTTTCTCAGTAGAACCTGGAGTGCAAAGCATTTTTTTAACAAAACATTTGGTTAAAAGACTTTAGTATAGGTTTCCCATTTAGATGGATATAAAAAGGGATTAAGCGGATGAAAAATATGGTTACCAATGGCTCAGATAATGATGACACTGGCTATAAATTGTCCCATGTCCAGAGATAGTATGTGTTTCTAACCCAGTTACAAGTAGTGATTCAATTTGGTTTGGTTTCTCTCAATTTCTCATTTTTTTCAAAGTTGAGATCATTAACCCTGAGAATTGGGAGAGGGGTGTAAAACTCATCTTTTAAAAGCCTATTCCTCTAAACAGAATTGTCTACACCCATGCACACTCTTTTATCTGATGTACATAATTTCTGCAAATATTTCCTCTAACACATTTTTCTACATTGTTTATTTATCCATTTATGCAATATACATTTTAACCAATTTTTTTCTGCAAATTTTCAATTTCTATGAAACTGGGAGAAGAGTGATTTTGAATACTGGGTTGGTATGTTGGTTGCAAAATCCAAAATTATATTAGCTGGTATTCAACTTGCATATTTGTCCTCATTCCTACATTATCAGCTGCTGGATAATTGAGAATTCACACCTTTAGCTGTAAAGTTTGCAAAATTCTCTGCTCACACCATCATATGTTCCCAAGTGTCGTCCAGGCAGAATAAAATATCCTTTGTATTAAATGTGGTTCATAGCTGGTACTCCCTAATAATGCCATGTGTATGACACCTTAATTTAAAGGTTAGTACTCAGAACTGTTGCCTTGGGTTCTGTCCTCTTTTTATAAAAATTAATCACTACATTTAAGTCCCATTTCCTGCAATCCTGATAAAGCTTAAGTGTTAGCACAGTCATTAGCAACCAAAGGGGAATATTTGGACAAAATCCTGCCAGTTTGCATGATTAAGCAACAGTATTGATATCTAATAATGCCATTCATAACTTTCATACAAGATAATATTTACAGGGCCATATAAATTTTTTATGACTGATTTGGGATTTCCAACCACTGGGAGTCGATTTTTAGCTTGTTTTTCTTTGTCCTCCAGCAAATGTTTTAAACTGCTTTCTTGGGCGACTTAGAGGCATTCATTTCTCATGATCGTTTCAGTAAGAAGGTGTGAACTTTTAACCTCCCACCTCCCTGCGTAGGGCCTTATTCATAAAACACAACACAACACATACACACACATGCCAATGTAATACATAGTTTGGTCTATATGGCCAAGAGCAATTACATTTTATTCCCTACTCAGGAGAACAACTTGTCAAGTCTGAAGGAAAAAAAAACAAAACAAAAGCCAAACACCCTGCAGGCAATTAGGGCTGACTTATTGAAGAAATACTGTCTTTCAGGAATAAAAAAAAAATCTAGTTGTTTCTCTATTCCAGAATCCATGTGAATATACAAAAGTGACATTTCAGTTCTTCAAACCTCTCAGCTCCCTGCTCCATGGTGATTGGGGCGATGTACAAGAACTGCTTATCACCTCTCAAGCTGAAATACAAAACTTTTTTCACTGAAATGGTAGATATTTTCTGAACAGGAGAGGAGGAAAGAAAAAATTTCTGAGAAAGAACAAAATCCTGAGAAAAATTAAAAGTTTCACCAGGTTTCATGAGAAAATGCAAAATGTTTTTTTGGCCCAGTTGTTGTGCATTTTTATAACTGCAGCTTATACGGGGCAAACTCTGAGGTTGTTGGGGTTTTTTTTTAATGCCTTGTATTTAATGTAGACTTTGTAGAATATAGGCCAGGAATCACCTTCAAGAGGGCCAGTGGACCAGAGAATACACTGATGACAATCGTGAAACCTGCAAATTAATTTTATAAATGATGAACTAAATTTTGTAAGCTATTCAAATCTCTCTTATTAATAGCAATATTTACTTACTGATTAATATCACCAGTGAAGAAACTGCTCTTCAATTATGGCCAGGAGATTAACCAACAGCCTTCCAACCTTCTTAATAATAACTTTCTTGGATTACATCAGACACATTTTTAAACATTGATTTTAGCCTTCCAAATTTAAACAGAATTAAAATGCCCTTGTAATCTGTTAGATATACATGCATGTTCTATATCCTGTGGAGCTTTAAAGAAATATGAGCTTAACTTTTTGCCAGCTGAATAAAGATTGTCATATATTTAAGCTCAATATTGCAGAAATTCCACATAGTAGGATCTCTGGAATTTTTACTGTTTTTAAGATTGAAAAAAAGGGAAGGTTGTGCACGAAAACATATCTAAAAAAGAAATTAACTGATAATCATAGGCTAGCATCTTACATATGATGTATGCAGACAGGCTCATGCCTGATAAAGTATCCATCCACAGCGTATCAGAATATCTACCACCGATCTCATGTCTATCATTTGACTTTACAAACTAGAACCAATTCAAAACCCCATTTCTGAATCTTAAAGGACATTCAGATTGCTTTTGCAATTAGTATTTGTTTCTCAAAATCCAAGTGCATTTTTAAGATTGCCACTCTGTTTCACACATTCCCAACCCAACAGTAATGCAACCAGTAAAAGTGAGTGTGACTGTGTTTAACTATACTTAGAAAGCAAAGAGGAAATTGCCCTTATCTGGATTTCAAAATCTCCCAGCTGGGTGTGAGGAAGGTTCAAGGTTCTCTTGTGTTTCCCCTTCTGACAGCTATCAGAGTTGATTGAGCTACTGGGTGAAAGAATGACTTATGACTTAATGCAAACAACTTGAAAAGCTAAAGGCACAGAATAGCTTCATAAATCAAGATAAGGTTCTGCTGAGAGCTGCCACAGCCAATGTTCATTGAAGTAGAATTTCTGATGAATAGAGCCTTTAACAATGGGTACTCTGTGTTGATAATATTTAATATCACAATATATTTCACTTTTATTAGGTGTTATTTTTAGAAGATTTTGTCAACATGCATACACACATGGTATATACAGTACATATCATCCAATGCAGTGTTTTAGTTGAGGGCAGGTCTGGAATATGAAAATCTTATGACATGTTAGCTGAAATTATTTTATAACCCTTCCATAGTCAGATCATCTCCTTTGCTTTCAGTGGCTGCTGGATTGACTGTCTGTATTAATAAGAATGACTGAATCTCACATGAACTGTGGGATCAACTAAAAACCTTTCATCTTAGAGAACTTTTATGAGTAGAATCATCATTGCTCAATGATAACTTTTAGTCTAACTAATACTGATAATCTCAAAAAAGCAGAAGAGCTGTATCTGGAGATCCTTTTCTGTCTCTCTTTTTGCATCATCAGAAAAGGCAGAGTTGTTAACTTGATTGTTTTTTTTTTTAAGCAGATTTCCGATGTGTTTTTGAGATGGAATTAGTCAATAAATTAAGGATGGGAAATCTGCATCTCCAAGGTCCCATCTCAGAGTCCCTTATGATTGCACGCATTTGCAAATATGGTAATACATTTGCTTGAAAATCGATAGAGAATTTGGTTCCAAATTCCAGTTTGGTTTAGTATTAATGCTCCAAGCTAGAAACCAGGTAACTAGAAGTTCTAGTCTTGCCTTAGGCATGAAGGCTAGCCTAAGGGTTAGTCACACATTCTCAGCCCATGAGTTTAGGCTTGGACAACAAGCTGCCAGTCAGTCAATTCCTGTCACAACCAATGAATCAACTTGTAGGAAGTTAGCACCCATCCCTCTCCTAGGAAAATAAGATAATTTAGGAAATATTGAAAGGCAGAATATTTCCCCTAAACGGGAGGCAGAAACTCAGCCCACTTTGTTAATGGGCCATTAAAATCTGAGCCAATCCATTCTACATAACAAAGATCTTCCTCCTTCAGGCAGAGCCATTTAATTGCTCTTCATTGCATCCATTAATTGCTCTTCATTGCATACCAACAATATTCAACCAAACTTAGCACACAGACAACCTACAAAGATAGCCATGACCTCTGACAGCAACCAATCAGGATACTCTTCCTGTGCCCCAGGAAGTTCAAAACCAGAGACAGTATAAAACCCAGGGACTCTCAGCATATTTTTTTTGACCAAGATTCCCAAGGCATATGATCCTGTTCATTAATAAACCTTCTTTCCAAGCAACTTCCATGAATCCAATGTCTTTTTCCCCATTTGGAACTGAACCCAGAAGGATATTTCTTCCAACAAACTCAAAGAATCATATCAATTATTGGTTGATTTTAAAAAAACTAAACCCTACATCTGTGGAAAATATGCCAAGAAGACCAAAAAAATTGTCAACAATTAATAGCATTGCATTGATATGACGAATACATCATAGCTCTAACATAACCTTTCAGACTGATTAAATACAATTAAAATTGCTTGTAATATAGCCTTCTCCTATCTTCTTGTACCAGAAGGGTCAGTGCATACTATATCTAACACAAGAAGGATTTTCTTGAGGTGAGATGCCTACTTTACCAGGTAGTCAGGAAGATAACTCTCCTTTTCTCCTAGGAAGACAAAAAAGTCTTTATCCTGAAAATATTCAAGCCAGCACTTAAAGATGGAGCTTTGACCCTCTTAACAAAATCACAATTGCCAGGAAGTTAAATCAATCCAAGAAATTAAGGAGCAGGCTTTTGCTTCAGGAAATACGTTTGTCTCTTGGGAATGGATAAAACAATTCAGCTAAAAATATCAATTGTGCTTTATTTGATTGTGAGCATTTAAGACTGATTATTGTCTCTAATACACTTTTGGTATTGCTCTGATATTTTTATTCTGTCTGGTAAGTTATTGTACCTTTGTAGTGTTTAATCTTTTATTAGTTTATCAAAATATAATATACAAAGAAAAATGAAAATTAAAGGAAAGTAGGGGAGGAAAATAAAGGTGTAAAGAACAGGGACAAAAGAAAGAAAATTCTTTTTAGCCCAGTAGAATAATGTTATTACATATACTTCAACTTTTTACATTTATATGCTAGCAACTTTCTATAACAACAAACCTATCTAATCAACAAAAGCCAAAGTCAAAGGTTCATTTTTTTCCCCATATCAAGCTCAAAGTCCAGAAGCTGTTTCCAAATAATTAAACTGACTGCTTTAATTAAAGAAAATAGTACAGCTAACTTTGTTTCTACTTGTCGTACCTTTGCAGCAGTTATGGAACTTGGAATTTCTTTGCAGAAGAGTTCCTTATGTTATTTAGAAATCCTCATCAACTAGACATCTTCTCCTAGTCTGGGAATAGTCAAGATGATTGCCCATAAGGGTTTGACTGAAGTGCTGCCTGGTGTGTGTGTGTGTTGAACCTGACCATTATTTTGACTTTGATGGCCACTACCCGTGCTTTATTTATTTGAATTTATTAGCTGCCAATTCCAATGAACTCATTTGTTTTATATCTTGCCTTTATTACTTTATAAATAATTCAAGGGGACAAACATACATAACACTCTTTTCTCCTCCTATTTTCCCTACTACAACAACCCTGTGAGTTGAGTTGGACTGAGAGAAACTGACAGCCCAAAGTCACCCAGCAGGCTTCCATGGCTAAGGCAAGACTAGAACTCTTCTGATTTATGGCAATTTTTTATTTTTTCCACTATCAAATATTTTATTTGTGACTATTTAAACAAGACAAGAAAGGTTCATATTCTCTCAAGAGCTTTTTTTTTTTTTAAAAAAAAGAAAAGACATTTTATAAAATGGTGGTGAGATTGAGCTATTCCCAAAGAAAGGAAGACAGTAGTCCTGCAACTCATGTTATAAACCTAGAAGATGGTTCTATATTATTTCTTATATTTTTAAATGTTTGTGTTACTGGCTAATAATGAATAAAGTCTGAGGAACTCCTATTTAACTCACTGTTTATCTCACTAATTTTCTGGAGTTGAGGAGGAAGCAAAAGGTGGGCTGATCCTACCAGGACAGGAAAATGGAACCAAAGGACTTCTGGGAGAGCAATTGCAATAGCACTTAGACTTATATACCGCTTCACAATGCTTTACAGCCCTTTCTAAGTGGTTTACAGAGTCAGCATATGGCCCCCAACAATCTGGGTTCTCATTTACTGACCTTGGAAGGATGGAAGGCTGAGTCAACCTTGAGCCAGGGAGATTGAAGAGGGCAGTTGACACCTTCCCTTTTTTACCTGCAAGTAGCCCTGTCACAACAAAAATAAAGGGATACCGGTGGATTCAAGTACTACAAAATTCAAGGAAAAAGGAGAATGAATATGATATGACCTTGAGCACTTCTGTTATTGTTCTGTACTCTGGTCCTTTGCTAAATTCTCTCCATAATTAGTAAAAAGTTGCTCACTTTTGTTACAAAATTCTACAAGTCTTTTCTTCATTACTTATTTGTTTTTTACTGGAATTCCCACTTATCCTTCTGAAATAAACAGTTAGTAAATATCATTTCTACCCCTGAACTGAGTCAGTTTTCCAGATTAGCCCTGTCACTCATACTGAACTGGATGGATATGAATCAATTCAATCTGATTCTGATAGACAAGTGGATTCACCGCATTGAATCAAACCAGTCAATTTATAAGTGTCAGATGTTTTCACAGGATGCTGAGGTGCTTTGGACCAATAACAGCCAATTTCCACTATGTTTCCTCGAGAATCAGGGCAGGTATGCAATGCTGGTAAATTCTCTAGAAACCCAAACCTGATAATGTTGCCAACAGGTGACTGAAAGCAATGCCTTCTAAACTGTTGTTTTCTAAGAAAGCACAAGGAGTTTCAAGAAGTCAATTTATGTGTGCAAGAATTCTTCATCATACATTACAAATGCTTACAAGTTATTTTCATGTAGCGGTGAGTATTGCTAACAGGAAATAAAGGTTTCCATGATTACTACTATAAAAGAATTGCTGGGTCAGACCATTTGTCTATCTAACCCAGGATTACAGAGTTTATTCTCAATTTTGGCAGCTATATCTCCATCTCTTGCAATGTGATCTTTTTAATTGGGGATACAGGGTTTGGAACTAAGACTTCGTTTATGCAGAATGTACATTTCACCACTGAACTATATACCATATCATGTTGTTTGAAGCTAAAAAGAGCCCTTATAGATCAGACCAAAGGACCATAATCTCCAGGAATTGTTTTCCACAACATGCTGGACTAGGGTACTCCAGGGTAACCAGATGTTTTTGATTACAAGTCCCATCATCATTCACCATGTGGCTATGGCTGGCAAAAGTTAGAGTTGAAAACATCTTGAGTGATCCAAATTAGAGGAAGTTGGACTGTCAGAAAGTGGTTTTTCAGAATCTTAGACAAGATCTTTCCAAGTTGAACTCTAAGCCTTTTGCATACCAAGCATTCTAGTACTGACTTACAGGTTCTCTCTGGATCACAAAAGAAAACACACCCATGTCACTCACATTACGTACAAAGGAAAAGTGAGAATCCCCAACCACTATACTTTACCCCATTTGCACATGCATACACATACACAAACACATATAATTTAATCAGGACCAGTAAGGATCCATAGTGAAATCCATTAACTCCATAGTGAGAGACTCCATCATGGAACTCTGCTCCTAATCAAAAACGTTTTTCCAAATTTTGAGCATAAAAAACTTTTTCTTAGTTCAAGTTATATCTTCCAAATCACTTTCAATGGATCAAGTCCATTCAACTTCAGATTAAACCAACTCTTGGTTGTTGTCATGAATCATTTTATCCTGTCCTTTAAACAACAGTGGAAGCTTTTCTAAAACCAACACTGAATTCCAGCATCCAAGTCAGTTGTTAATACTTTGCAGGATATATTGGATCCTTTCCTTTAGAGGGGGTTATTTTCTGAAGATATTTTTCAACCTCAAATTGTTCCCTGCAGACCAGTCCTGATCAGCTGAGTGGTCTTGTAATGGAGTTCAGATGTAAGACTTGAACTACCCGGTCTCCTGACAGCTGTCTCAAAAATTGCTAACACAAATGGGCAAATTTTCCCTCTTATTAAGGTAACTCTCTCTCTCATGGGTATATCTTCTCATCCTCAAGTTCTCTTTTTGCTTTCCATTTGTGACGAGCAGAATTAAATCCAGCAATCTGAGAGATTCCTTTCAGGAGATTGTATAATTCCCACCTGACTTTCCCAAGCTAGAATTCCTTGCTTTTGGCTTCCCAGCTGTTTCACTACTCCTTTCCCCAACTTTTCAGATCTTTCACAAAGGCCATCAGTCATCTGGGAGACCATTTGGACTATACCTATCAAATATCCATGGAGTTAATTCTGAAATAGTACGTTTGTTGTTCTCCTGCGGTCCATTAGAAGCAAAAGGCAGCCCAAAGCAGTGTGTATAGTTTTCAAGTTTTAGAGGTAGGCTTTTATGCTAGTTCAGGAGCTTTTTGTTCCACAGTCAGTTCACACACCTGAATTTGTCTTTTTCCCCACCAGAGTTTCTACCTATCCGATTTAATCCTATAGCTATGTTGCAGATCCCATCAGTTAAAGAATGTTGACTTCTGGGAACTAGAAGAGGGGCGTTTTCTGCTGTAGTCACTGCTTTATGGCATATTCTCCCATCAGAGATTAGAATTAGAACCCCAACTCTGTTTTGCCTTTCACAAAACTTTAGTTTGGTTATGTGCTGAGGCCTGGGACTCAGAATGTTTAAGGGCCTTGTTACTTGGTTTTACTATTAGTTGACTAATTATCACAGCCACTATTTGTACTTATTTATTTTGTGGATACTTTTACTGTTTTTTGCTTTAATTGTTTTATAATTTTAGAACTCTAAACTGTCCAAAGTCACTTGGTTGAGTTAGGCAGCTATAGAAATTGAATCAATCAGTCAATGAATAAATAAAATTTAACAAAGTTTAGCAACTTAGTTGTTGAATTATGTTGAACTCTTCCTCACTGAGTTCTAAGGCAGGCCATCTATTCACAACTAATGTCAGTTGAGTTTTGTGGAATTTAAATATACTTGGGGAAGATCAATTGCACTTGCAATATCTTGCTGTCTTGCAGATATTTATTATGAAGAAGTTCCATAAAATTTATTTCTGAATATAAATGTATAGGTTACATACAAAAAGATTTCTAGAAGTTTGATCTTTCCATAATAATGAAACCATTTTTGTATTATTGGAATTTGTTTTACCAAGATGTTTCTCTAAAGTATAAGGCTATTAAAATCTTCTCTCCCACACAGATGTAACTTACATCTGCAAACTATTATAGATAGTCCTCTACTTATGACCACAACTAAGCCCAAAATTTCTGTTGCTAAGTGAGACATTTGTTAGGTGACTTTTACCCCATTTCATGACCTTTATCTCCACAGTTAAGTGGATCACTGCAGTTGATAAGTTAGTAACAAGGTTTTTAAGTGAATCTGGCTTCCCCATTAACTTTGTCAGAAGATCGCAAAAAGGTGATCACATGATCCCGGGACTCCGCAACCATCATAAATATAAGTCAGTTGCCAAGTGTCTGAATTGACCATGGGGATGCTGCAGTAGTTGTAAGTCTGAAAAACTGTCATAAATCACTTTTTTCAGTGCTGTTGTAACTTTGAACATTTACTAAATGAACATTTACTAAATTAATTGTTGTAAATTAAGAACTACCTATATTTATTTCATAATCTTCCTTCCTTCCTTCCTTCCTCTCTCCCTCTGTCTCGCCTTCCCTATATTTAGATCAAAATTAATTAAAAGAAATTAATTAAAAAGTTTCTGAATAAGTGTTGGTGAAGAAAGTATAGTCTACATTCCTGCTTCTCCAACTTGGAGCTTATCTTGGCCAATGAAAACACAGTTTTCACCAGTTTTGCTGGGAGCCAAATATTAAAGATCCCAAAAGCTGAAGGAGGAAGGAGTTACATATGCTTTGGGGAGATCTGGCTTTGTCTGTGTGCCCAGGTATGCATACATTTCGATGCCTAGCCACTCCAGCCATAAGAGATAGTGCCATTCCATCCGAGTAAGAACATTTGTTTCAATATTCAATGGCCTTATTCTCAGAAGCCTAAAGTAAAACCGAACCTCCTGAAGTCTGAGAGGGATGTTTCTCAAATTGACTCTTCAACATTTTGCAAACTTGGAAGGCAAACTTCCAGAACTGTGCTAACATAAAGCTGATATTGCCATGACAGAGCCGGGGGCAGACTGACTAGAGAGAAGATGTGAACTGACTTTTTAATGTTCTTGTGGGTTTGAAATTAGAGATAGTATAGGAGGGGGGCAAAAAGCTTGCAGCTGGAGCACGTTGACTCTCTGTAGGAGGTCAGAATGAAAAAAAATTAAAAAGAGAAGCTCATAGAGCAAAAGGCAAAGGCTTTGCTAGAAACAGCAGCCCTGCTTCTGTTAACTCTCACCCTCCCGCCTTGAATAATAATTGTCTGGCTCGGAAAACAGAAGTATTGATAAAATAGATGGCAAAAGAACAGGATAGGAATAGACAGCCTTTCACTCATACCTGTTATACTTGAGGAGCATAATTTGAGGTTCTAGGTTACCATAGACTTTAAATCTACTAGAGGTTCAACAGAGGTTGCTGTGAAGTCATTCCCTTAACGTAACAGAATGAGTAAACTGTGAAATAGATCAAAAGTCATCATATAAGTAATATGTAGTCATAAAATGAAGTTTTAATTGAATTCAATTAAATTGTATTTAGTTTTGGTTGGATACCTCTGATCCTGAAGTTTGCTGCCCTTCTAGGAAAGAAGTCTCCAAATTTAGCAACTTGTGAATTTCATCTCCCAGAATTCCCCAGCCAGCATGGCTGACTGAAGAATTCTGGGAGTTGAAGTCCACAAATCTTAAAGTTGCCAAGTTGGAAGATCCCTGTTAGAATATAGCCAAAATGTGTGTCCAAAGTGACAAATTCTATTCTTACTTAAGGAATGCCTTAAGTCGCATGGGTATGATTTAAGGATTGTAGTGCAATAAATTTCTTCCATATCTGATTAAAAAGCGGTGTTTGAAGGCCTCAATTGACCCAAGCCATGGTGGACGGCAGAAGAAATTAGTTTTAAGCAATCTGGCAAATGGAAGATTATGACTTAAAATATAAAAATAAATGTAAGGAACATTAATTAATTAATGAAATAATGATAGATATATCATGTGGTGGTGAAACTTAGAGGGGGAAAAAAGCCTCAGTGATAGTAACCTGAACTGTGGAATAGAGTTGAAGCATGCAATGCAATGAAGGTATAACTTTAAAAGTACTAGTGTGTATGTCAGAAAGTACAAACTTATGTTGTTTGTGTTGTGGAAGGCATATTAATGAAAATATCAGTGGAATTTTATGCACCAGTTGATGGTGAAAATCTATGCCATTTTTAGATTGGATACTTTATTCTGCTATGTGGCATAATAGAAGTGTGGGCACAAGATGAAAAATGCTTAAAAAGTTATTAAGCCATTCAGAGATCCAAGAATGAACGGAAATAGTCACTGTTTGGTTTTTAACTGCTTGTTTGAGAATGCAATTGAAACACAAATCCGTTCACGTTCACAGATGGAAAAAATGAATCAAAAGACATAACAGATTTAATTGATTGTAATGAAAGGGTTAAAATGAAAGGGTTAAAAAATTCCTTCAGTAGCCTAGTTCTAAATTGTTTAGAGCTTAGATCAAAATCAGTGCCAACAAGCAGTGTAGATGGCAAATCACTGGTATAATATCTTCATGCTTGCCATTCCCAGTAAACAGTCTAGTTACTCTATTTGTCCCAGCTTATATTTCAGGGTCATTTTCAAAGAGAGCTCTTTGAATGCACCCTTGGCATCTGACAGACTTCTTATCCCTCCTTACTATTTTTTAAATTTATTTAAAATGGCCAAATTACATGTCTCTTGAGCTTCATGAGCTTCACCCTTCTGTAAAATGGGCACACAGTGGCAAAATGCTGATTTTTAATTTGGAATATTAAAGCCCACCTTTTGTAACTTGTGTTTTGTGAAAGGTGTGTGTGTGTGTGTGTGTGTGTGTGAGAGAGAGAGAGAGAGAGAGAGAGAGAGAGAGAGAGAGAGAGAGAGAGAGAGAGAGAGAGAGAGAGACCAGGCTGTTTGCGGAGAATGGCTTGCCATGATCATCATGGCATGTAACAACTGAATAGAAATTATCATTTTGTTGGTGAGAATGCCCATTAACCTCAGTAGTGGGATGAAATGTGCATTGTACCCAAATATTGATTTTTCTTTTAAGTAACACCAGCAAAAAAAAAAAAAAGAAAGATAAGAATGCCATACCTGGATATGTGTTCACATACATAGTTCTAGAAAATGGATTCGAGAGAGCATAGACTCCAGTCACCACTGTTCAAATAAAATGTCAACATACTTGCTTTCATAAGCAACTTCAACTTTTCCTTCAGCCTGAAAAATATATTGAACCAACTCTACAGTGAACTGAAGCACTTGGATAAGGGTAATTAACTTCAGATAAGCTTCATTATATACAAATGTTTTGAGACAATTATTTTTATAATCAGCAAGATTTGTCTTTCCTAGTAGAAAGCCAACAGTGATTTTGTGCAACCAAATTTGGATTTTGTTTGCTACTGATGACATCCCAGATTAAGAGCACTAAGCAGAAGCATATGCCTTGTTTCAACTTGGAAATGTTAGTCACCAGTTAATCATACATAACCAATATTGGACTCATTTTTACATATTTGGGAGTTAAAACATCAGAAAATTCATGTTATCTTAAATCTCTACTGGAATGGTTTTGGGGATGACTTCAACAAAGATACTGTTGGTCCTTACTTACTTGGACCACCCAGCTGTATCTTTCACACTATTAAAAGTTTAATTCCTGACTCCTATGATATTTATGACAGAATGACAGCTAAGCATGCAAAACTATGGCAAAGTTGTACTCCATACCAGGGTGGTCTAATTTCCTAAACCACATTGACTAGTCATGATTGTTTTTGGGCACACTTCTTAAATAGTTTCACTTATTATTTGGATGCTGGGGCAGGCAGTGTATTTATCATATTTGTAGAAGGAATTGCAAGCTCATCATGACAAGGAACAATATACTTCAGCTATTTTTTCCATGCTTTGCACATTGATATCTAAATAAAAATTGCAGGAGATCCTAAGAGACACAGTAGGTGGAGCAATGATGAAAAACAATATAGGATCAGAACATACTCATGAGAATAAGTAGGATTTAAGAGATTTTTATGGTGGTTGTGTTTCTCTGTTTTAAAAAACACATTTATATTTTGTGCTACAGTCAGCTGTTGATTTTTGGCAATCGTAATTGGAGCAGGGTCCAGAAACCACCAAAACGAAAACCATTTAGAGCTTCCATTATGCCCTTGGCTTCAGGTTATGCAACTGTTTTATTTAAACCAGTTTTACAAAATCTAAACTGTTCTATGCCAAAAGGTTTTTTTTTCCTCTAGGCTCCAACTGAAATGATGTCTTAAGTTAATTTAGGCTGAAATCCTAAACACACTTAGGAAATAAATTGCATTGGATAACATCAGTGATTCCTGAGAAAGTAAGTTTAGATTGTGCTCTAAATTGAGTAAACTACACCAGGCTAAAACAAGCAAACAATAAGCAGAATTCTTAGGAGACCTGATCCCATATGTAAATGTTTTGAATGATCCATACACAGCGTCCATATTTTAAGGAAGACCTTCCAACTTTCCACTTTTCAAGGAAACTATATTGCAGGTTCTATAATTATTAGCCAACTTACAAGATAATTAGAAATAATTAACACTGTAGACCAACAAAACTGGAGATGCCAAATTAAGGAAAAATACACCCTAGTCTACATTCCTTGAATTCCTTAATATATCTACCTGTTGTCCATTCATCTATCCATCTCAATATCTTTACATCCTGACAATTTAGGCCACATATTCAATATTTTTGGATAGTCAAACTGGTGTACAATCTATTTGAATTGAAAATATTGACAGCTAATGAAGAACTTTATTTTAATAGAACCTGAAGCGCAACATTGTGATTTAAGGATAACAGATTGTGTCAATATTACTAACTATAGGTGAGGGAGGGAGGGAGATACCTATTGGTATGATTTTGAACACAAAATTATAATATATTATTAAACAAATATTAAGCTAAGGGGTGACACTGAATTTATAACTGCCACAGTTGAGTCTTAAGGAGTAAAGGCTTTAAAAGCTTTAATTATTTGTGTACCATATCAGCAACATTAAAATGGGGGAGGAAGGATTTAAATTTAAAAGAAACTTTTAACAGCTCAACTTTCATCATCCACATTCAAGAGATCAAGATAGTACCCCTCATCTCTTCACTTCTGTCAATAAGATAATAAGGACCAAATTTTCTAACCTTTTAATATCAAGAAATACCATCCAGCTCAAAGGGAATTTTTTAATATGGAAATTTTTCTTTTATGTCAGTCTTTTATTCCAAAAATACTGAAGTTTCTCAAAAAAAAAAATCAGTCCAGAAAGCACACAGAGATAACTGATCCAGCAGGATTCATTAACTTTTTTATATAAACATGAAGTAAATTTACAATACCAACAGATTTCTTCCAATGCAGCAATTACAAGCAAAACACAAGCAGAGTACAGCAGACAGACATTCTCGCAGCTACAGAGCTCAGAGTTTACACAGAGCCATGCTCAGGCTCTTTCCAGTTTCAGTTTCAATTCACCAATCAGCTCCCATTGGCTGATTTAGTTGCTATGCCTATTCATTGGCTGATCTTGTTACCATGTCTCCATTTAGTCCCCATTGGCTGATCTATTCCAGTCTATGAATATTCATACTCTGACATAGCTTTCTGAATCGTACAGTAGATTCCTGAATTTGTAGAATATCAAAATGATGAGGGAGGCTATCTGAAAGTTGAGTCCATGAGTAAATGGTATGTGGTAGTAATGACCTTGGGAAATAAGGGGAAGAGTCACAGCCACAGGAACCATCAGATAAGAGGCATCTTAGCCTCCAGAAGGAATGTGGACTGGACAATTGTCTCAAAAGAGACCCTCCTTAGTTTTATTTTTGTTTGTTTGTAAAGGCAAGGAGAGAAAAATGTGTTTTCAGACTTGCAAGATTCCATTAATTACAGTAAAGTAAAAGTATCTCTGCAGAGTTCATGCCTGGACTATCTCACATATCATGGTACCACGAAGACTAGAGAAGTCCAGTCTTACTGCTCTGTCATGACTCACTATGGTTTATTTAAAATATTTGTTAAAATATCACATTGTTTTAAAAAAACCACATTGGTACATCCTACTTATTCTGATTGATTTATCATGTGCAAATAAGTAGTTGTTGTTGCCTAGCGGCCACATAGATAAATTTTCTCCATGCCTAACTGGTTCTTCAGGTTTTCCAATGGTGCCACTGTTACTGAGTTCATCCATTTTACTGATGGTCATCCTTTTCTCTTTCTTTCTACCTTTCCCAGTATTAGAGCCTTCTCCAGAGCCCTCACTGTTACCTACCTTAATATTTCTCCTTTTGAAAGGCTGGCATAATTAATTATCAAACCATTATGATTTAATCTAAGGATGACCTGGGTTGAGACGGCAGCTGTTAAGACCCAGTGCCAGAGGATAGCATGTTGTCACAAAGCCACAGATGGTGCCTTCATACCAATCCTAAAATCTGTGTCAGCGCCTGAACAGGGCAAATGTTTACATTCCAGATATAAGCTTCAGGACCAAAAGGAAAGGAAAATGTAACCTAATCCGACTTGCACTGAGTAAGGTCTAACTTTAACTGAAAGATGTAAGGCTTGTTTGCATTACTATAGCAAAAATAAAAATCAAATAAAGCTGTCCATTGTAGGAGTGAATAAAAAGCCAATACACTCTTAATATCGCACAAAAAAGTTTGCTACTTCTCAATCTGATATATCATGCTGGGATAATTTCCTTTCTAGAATTAGCTCATCCAAATTAATTTTTAACCACTGTTCCATTTAATTTTGTGCAAATTAACCATCAATCTTGGCACACATGGCTATTACTAGATCTAATCCATTTAGCATTCAAAAAAGGGATTGAATGTTGGCAAATGGATATTTCAAGAGAAGTTAAACTTCTTCCATGTCTGCCTATAACCAAGTTTTACTGGAGCAAACTGACCTATTCCTTCATCTATTTGTGCTATTGTTCCTACAGTCAAAGAACTGGATAAGTAATTCAGGATTGGAATCAATCTCTATGCTTTGTTTTTCCTTAAATTCTAAATTTAATGTAGAACCAAATAGCCTATATATTTCATAAGTATAATCCAAGTGAATGAATTGTTCTTTAGCTTGGAAAAATGAGAATGTCTTCTTCTTTTTTTAAATGAACTTTACATACATTTGGGAATATAAGCTTCATCACTCTGAAGCAAAAGAGAGGAATGGGGAAACGCTTCACTCCAGCTGTTACCAACAGTCTTGGCAGAGAAAAATCTTCTCTAATTCGTCTGTTGCAGAGTGGAAAACTCTGAGTATCAGAATGGAGCAGCCCACATGGGATTGAATTCCCAATCGTCCCTTGTTATATCAATGTTTGGCTGAAATATTCTCTTCAATAATGCAGCAATAGAGTTTCCTCTCATGAATCATGTCATTGTTGTGGTGGTTTGACTGGATGGTCTTTGATTCTTTGTTATGCACCAAATATTTAGGGATCCTTGCCTTCACACACAGAAATGCTGAAGTCTATATCTAAACTATGATCAATATGCAGTTTTTTAAAAAGTCATGTTTGAGATGCTTACAAAAAGCTCTATAAAGAGATGGAGAGGGATTAGTTGCAGCTATAGGAAATGCAGAAGTGAATGTTTAAAAATTACAATGGGAAATTTCCAGTTTTAGTTTACACTCAGCACACACCAAGTTATCTTCATCTCCAGATTGGAGCATGTACACATGTCATTCAGTTCAACTAGAAAAAAATATATAATTGGATATTTATTTGTTAAGCATCAGCCAACATCAAAAACTATCAGCTTATCTAAATGGATTAGATTTTATTTATTTATTTATTTATTTATTTATTTATTTATTTATTTATTTATTTATTTATTTATTTATTTATTTATTTATTTATTTATTTATTTATTTATCAAATTTGTATACCGCCCTACTCCCCGAAGGGACTCAGGGCGGTGAACAGCCGATTAAAATACAATGTCATACAAAAGTTAAAAAATTTAAAATAAAGTAAATAATTTGGCTGAAGCAAATTAAAATGGTAGGCAAATAGCAATGAAAGACACATAAACTATTGCTTAACGCACTGTAAGCTGCCCTGAGTCTCCGGAGAAGAGCGGCATATAAATCTAATTTTAAAAAAAACAATAGGCCAGAGATAAACTTTATCTGTATATTTTTAAAAAGTGCAGATTTTTTTTCAGTGTCATTGAAAATATATAGATTAGGGTCCTAAAAGAAGTGATCTTTTCTTAGTCCATCTTTAATCCTTTTATTTGGTTGGTTGGATGGTCTCTGATTCTTTGTTATGCACTCAAATATTTAATGATTCTTGCCTTCACACATAGAAATGCTGAAGTCCATATCTTCAATGTGTATACACAAGATGTATATGGAACTACATGGTGGAAGGAAGGAAGCAGTAGAGTATTCCAGGGAAAGTAATCAAGAAGAAAAGCAACCTAGAACTAAGGAAAAATTTCCTGGCAGTGAGAACAATTAATCAGTGAAACAGCTTGCCTTCAGAAGTTGTGGATGCTCCATCACTGGTAACTTTTGAGAAGAAATTGGACAACTAATTGGTATAATCAATGGTTACCAATTGGTTTAGTGCAGCAGTTCTCAACCTGTGGGTTGTGACCCCTTTGGGGGTCAAACAACCCTTTCACAGGGGTCGCCTAAGACCATCAGAAAACATAAATACCGTATTTTCCGGCATATAAGACGACTTGGCGTATAAGACGACCCTCCTCAGAGCCATTTAAAGCTCGTCAGAGCCTTATGGGCTGGTCTGCCTGATTACAGGAGAATGAGACCCGGCGTATAAGGTGACCCCCGACTTTTGAGAAGATTTTTGTGTGTTAGAAAGTAGTCTTATATGCAGGAAAATACAGTATCTACGTTTTCAGGCCGGTAACTGATTGTCCTCCAGTAAGAGACGCGCTGGCCCTCTTGGAAAAAGTGGGGATGCATGCATGGAGGGCGCACACATGCGCAGTGCGGGTTGCATGTGCACATCTGCAGTGTGAGGCGCATGTGCATTAGGAGCATGGGGGGTCATCCACACATGCGCAAATGGCGCCCATTGCATTATGGGTGCTGGCACATGAGAGCGCACGAGTGCTCACACGCTTGGACTTTTGGCACGCATTTTATGGTTGGGGGTCACCACAACATGAGGAACTGTATTAACAGGTCGCAGCATTAAGAATTCTGTTGTTCTATTAATTTTAAGACCTTCAGAAAATAGAACACCAGGTGTTCTGTCCTCTGTTTCTTTAGAGATATGAAATTTTCCCAATGACACTAAAAAAGTGACTTACAACCACTCTTGCACTTAACAACTGTTGCTGCATACTTGGTCACATGGTTAATATTTTGCCAGTTGGCAACCAACATGCGACTGTGGCAGCATTCTGGGGCCATGTGATCACCATTTACAATCCTCCAAGGGGGGGTTCTGACAAGCAAAGTCAATGGAAAGAGCTTGATTCACCTAACAATTGTGTGATATGTTAAATGTCTGTGGCAAAATAGGTCATAAAATTGGGTGTCTGCCAGGGTGAAATCCAGCAGGTTCTGACAGGTTCTGGAGAACCAGTAGCGGAAATTTTGAGCAGTTCAGAGAACTGGTAGCGGAAATTTTGAGTAGTTCGGAGAACCGGCAAATACCACCTCTGCCTGGCTCCAAAGTGGGGTGGGAATGGAGATTTTGCAATATCCTTCCCCTGCCATGCCCACCACGGAACATCACGCCCACTAAGCCACACCCACAGAACCAATAGTAAAAAAAATTGCATTTCACCACCGGTGTGAATCACTTAATGGCCACATTACTTGGTGACAGAGGTTCCAGTCCCAACTGTCAATCATATGTCAAGGATTACCTATATTCCCTTTCAAAAATATCCTTATTCAAAAATATCCATATTTTCTGAATAAAAAAAAACCACCCATATACAAATGGGTATAATTACAACTGCATGACTACTTCCCCATCATTTAGACTTTTGTTAATGGAATCACAGAGATCTGCCTTTTGGCTTTTGCCATCCATGCTACTACATAGAATCCAGAGGTATTCTTAGAAAATAAAAATGGTTAATGGCTCTACCTGCCCAGAAAGAAGACAAAAGTGTGTGATAAAAGATGTGATAAATAATCTGTCAAATAGTCTCACCAGCTAATCAGTTTTGTAAAAGTGCACAGATTGTTTTATCATAATTCCAAATGGTCTTTCTAATCCCAAAAGAGACATTCTGATTTAGGTAACTTGAGAAACTTTTTAATATCATCCCATTCTTTTAAATTAGACCTGTTTAAAATATGTTTCTAGCTTTATATCGGATGGGGCAACTTACATAAAAAAAACCTAGATCTCTTTTTCAATCGTATCAAAGATTGAGGGATCAGATGAATTTCAAAGATATTAATGTATGGGCATATACACACATATATACACAACACACACAAACAAACACATTTCATGAATGTGTACAAATCAGTGAATCAACCGTACAGATATAAGATTAACAGAATTGGAAGGGATCTTGTAGGTCATCTAATCCAACTCCCCCACCCAAGCAGACCTTACACCATTTTTGACAGATGGTACTTCAGGCTCTTCTTGAAAGTGTCCAGTAATGAAGCTCCCACAACTTCTGAAGGCAAGCTGTTCTATTGGTTGATTGTTCTCACTGTCAGAAAAATTCTCCTTATTTCCAGGTTGAATCGCTCCTTGTTCAGTTTCCATCCATTATTCCTTGTTTGGCCTTCAGGTGCTTTGGAAAATAGCTTGACCCCTTCCTCTCTGAGGCAGCCCCTCAAATATTGGAAGACTGCTATCATGTCTCCCCTGGTCATTCTCTTCACTAAACTAGCATGCCTAGTTTCTGCAACCATTCATTGTATATTTTAGCTTCCAGTCCTCTAATCATCTTGGTTGCTTATCCTTATCAGTTGTAGGATTTAATTCTCCAGCACTTGGGAACAACAGGACAGAAAATCAGGCAGAAAAACAAATGTCAGATAGAGACAGGCCACCCTGCATGAAAGGGCTGGATGATAAGATGGCTAGTAGTATTATTGGGTTAAAGTAAATGTAAGAGCACCTCAATAAGTTTCCTGTGAATCGTTTCTCCTTCACAGGCAACAAGTTCTAACATTCTTTAGGATGACTTCTAATGTTCTTCAGTAAACATATTTATCTGAAATTCTTGGATTTCTTCTGAAGCCAGACTGAAGCCACATTAAAGACTGAAGCCAGATTCCAATGTTGCTTTGGGTTTTCAGAGGCAGATTCACCCAGGTAGACTATTGTATATGTATATATATGGAAAAGCCTATTCTTAGGCATTCTTAATGTGTAAATAATGTTTAATCATGATCACCAGGCATGACAGCTTTGCACGACAGACATAATCCATGCTGATCAACGATTTCGCCCAGGGTTCAAGAATCCTTGAAGAGCATCTGCAATGCTACCCAAAACAATGTGTTTTGCAGCTGAGTATCTTGCATCCAAAGTATGGCACAAACAATTAGCTCTAACTTCATAACTAAATTCCAAAGCTCTAAAAATAAATAATGACATGAGTGTGTTATTTTTAGTGCAGAGATAGAAGTTTCTGGAGTTTTTTTTCACCTTTGCCATTTTCCTAGTTTAAAGAAACTTCACATATGAAATATGGTTTATTGGAGAAGAACATTTTGGTGAGATGAACATGGTTCATTGCATATACCTGAATGATGCACTGGGCAAGACATATGGGTAGCTATCTATCCTTTAATTGTATAATCCTATTACCAACCACCAAAAGCTTTTCTAGTTTCCTCAACCTTTCACTCAACCCTGTGAGAAAAACCAAGGTCAATTACACCTATGAGTAAAATTTGATATGTAGAGAATGATAGAGAGCAATGACACTGTTAATGGAAAACTCCAGCAGCCCTACAAACAAAAGCAATGTAAACTCAGAAAATCTCTTGAAATAAAAGAGTATTAATTATTTAATTTAAAACACGTCTAACTCTATTCTCTTCCTCAAATAAATACATCCTTGTTCTGAATGTGTAACCACAATAATGAAACCCACACTATAGTCTTCTTTCAGTCCATGATTATTCATGCTATTACATAAATAATCTATATTTATAGTTCATTTGTAATCAGCTATTACAAATGAACCTTTACATGTGAATATTCAGAATGTTTTTTTCAGCTGGAAATAAACCAACTGAACCTGGAATATAAGTATCAGTTGGATTTATCAACACCAGGCAATAAGCATGTCAGAAATCAACATTCCAAAGTCTTGAATATGGAAATGATGAAGAATTCCCATAAAGTCTCTTTGTCAGATTGAATTTAATCTCCAAATTTATCATGTGAATAAAGAAAATGTTAAATGTACCATATAATTTTTCATTTCTTGAGGGCCTGCAATAGGCCCTGCAATAGGTGTTTGGAAAGTTGGATTTAAAGACCAAACTGTTGAGGTGACACATCTGGAAAAGCAATAATGTTAAACCTAAGAGCAAGAACATCTGTAACTAGGTCAAGGATGGCAGCCTTGGACTTTTTTTTACCTAAAATGTATGAAAAAAGGGGTGGAATTTTAATCATGTGGCCACAGCTACTATCTTGATTCTTTGGAACACACACACACACACACACACAAATATGATTGCCTATGAGAATTAATATGAATTAATGTGACTCTGAATACAGTCCTTGACTTACAACAGTTCATTTAGGAAGCCTTCGAAGTTACAACAGCCCTGAAAAAAGTGACTTATGACCATTTTTCACAGTTATAACCATGTGGTCATGTGATCAAAATTCAGATGTTTGACAACTGACTCATATTTAGGATGGTCACAGTATCTGAAGGTCATGTGATTTGCTTCTTCAACCTTCTGACAAGCAAAGTCAATGGGTAAGCCAGATTCACTTAACAAAGGTGTTACTAATTTAACAATTGCAGCGATTCACTTAACAACTGTAGCACGAAAGTTAGTAAATTGGACAAGTGAGTTCACAAGTGTTTTACTTTGCAACAGAAATTTTGGGCTCAATTGTGGTGTAAGTCAAGGACTATGTGTATTAAGTGATTAAAATCTCTATTAACTATCCAAAAGAATGTATTTTTCTGCATATCTATCTAGAAGTTAAGACTCATTACATTAAAAAAAAAACATGTTGATTGGTAAATTAAATCTGCTTTCTTTGTTATGTGATACACAGTTTTCAGAAGAAAAGCCCGTCAAATTGACAATCTAAAACTGGAACCAAAATGCAAGCTGTGATGCTTTCTTTGCAATTATACCAGAATGTTTTGTCATTCTGTAGGGATCTAGCATTCAACCTTAGAATTCCCTAAACATTTCCCATTCAAATATTAGCCGGAATTAACCCTGTTTAGTTTCTGAACCCTGACAAGATTGACTGAGTGCTGCCTCAATAACTTTGAAATCATACTTTTATGAAAAATTATTTGCTAATTATACAGATCAAGTAACGGTTGTAAAGAATTAATCATCAGAGAGAAATTAAAAAGCAAGAACGTTTACAGTAAAAGCTACTTAATGAAAAGAGAGACAGTTTGGTTAAGGCCCCAAGCTAGATACTATGAATACTAGTTCCAGCTTGGATACAAAGACAGCTGGGTCACCTTGGGCCTGTCACTCTCTCAGGTCTAAGAAGAAGGCCACAACAAACCACTTCTAAAATCTTGTCAAGAAAATTTCAGGCAGTTCAGGAGTCAACACTGACTCGAAGGCACAAAAGCAAAGTGTGCTGAGAACATAAAATGTGCAATGAACACAATGTATAGCAATAATGAACAGATAAAACATCCAACATATCTATCGATCAGATATTAAAACCAATAGCATCAGGAGTGATGGTTGAAAAAGATTAATCACTGGAGCAAAATCTAAAATTCTGAGACTCAGCTGCAAGTACAATAAGCAGAAACACTTAATCAGCCTGAAGATGATTAAGGTACAATCACGGGCAAGCACTGGGTAGAAATAAACATGAAGTTTATTCATGAGTCAAGCTAAAGACCAGTCCAATGAAATTTTGTATTTCCACAAAAAAAAGTCAGAAAGGAAACCCAGAACAGACATAAACTCAGTGACATGTTTCACTTTGTGGTGATCTATTATATATCTATTACTAGTAGTTAAAATCATGCAGCCTCGAATACTGAATGCAATAATTAATTGAGGATTCAAAATAAATTGAATTTGAAAACCTTGTTGTTTTTTCTCAAACTCCAAAACACTTTCTGAAAAAACTCAAAGACAGAAGTCTCTACCACCATATATTTTGTTTCTACCTCATGAACTGATCATATATTCATGTTGTGTGCTGTCTTCATAAAAGGACTTCTCCTTTCATCTCACTGCTGTTAAATTTACTCAAGAGACTTAGTAAGAGATTTTGTCAAACCCATTGAAAAGTCCAAGTAAATAATACATCTCTTCTTGATTTTCTCAAGGACTCAGCTTTTCTCCCATGTCCTTATTTTCCTTTTGTTTCTTGGTCAATGGCCCAACCATATCTCTAGTTTGCCTCCTGCATTTGTTGCATTTTGTTATTTTTTCTTACCAATTTAATTATTAGTAGTCTTAATTTTTAAACAGCTCCCAGATCACTGCAAATGCGGACTACAGTCAAGAAATTAAAAGACGCTTGCTCCTGGGGAAGCATTTACATTTGCCTGTATGGCAAATCTAGACAGCATACTAAAAAGCAGAGACATCACCCTGCCAGCAAAAGTGCATATAGTCAAGGCTATGGTTTTCCCAGTTGCAATGTATGGCTGTGAAAGTTGGACAATAAGAAAGGATGAATACCAAAGAATTGAGGCCTTTGAACTATGGTGCTGGAGAAGGCTCCTGAGAATCCCTTGGACTGCAAGGCAATCAAACCAGTCAGTCCTACAAGAGATCAACCCTGACTGCTCTTTAGAAGGACAGATTCTGAAGATAAAACTCAAATATTTTGGCTACCTAATGAGAAGGAAGGAGTCACTGGAGAAGAGCCTAATGCTGTAATTTCTAGTATTGCCATTTTGAATAACCTTGCTAAAAATGTAGTACAGTAATAGGGCATAAGAAGTTCAATTATGTTCTAAGCTATCCAGATATCAGAATTCCCACTATAGTTTGCTGTGCATCAAATGACTAATATGTCTGCCAATATTTGACTTGAGATTTCTGGATTTTAGCATCTTCCCAGGCTCCTCAGTAACAGAATTAAATCTCTATGGGGAAAAAAATTGAAGAAATGGACAAGCCCTTTTTTTCCTCAAAGACCATATTCACATTTCCCCAAATGCTTTCTATCTGCAAAGTCACTCTGTTTTTTATCAACAACTTTTTAAAAAAAATGTCTGAAAGAAATTAAGTCGAAACACAGGCCAGTAGACGAATTCTGGGAATTGAAGTCCACCCATCTTAAAAGTTACCAAGGTTTAGAAACATCGAGTTAGAATTTTCAGTACTTTTTACTAAATGTCTGTAGAAGTTCTAATTGATCCAGGTTATTGTGCTTCCAACTTGATTTTCTGATTTTCCATTAAGATGTTTTGCTTCTCATCCAAGAAGCTTCCTCAGAGTTCTGGATGATTGCAGAATGTACAAATTCTTTCCAGTTCCCACCATTAGTTGAAACTGAAGAAACTTCTTGGGTGAGAAGTGAAATATCATTAAGGAAAATAAGAAGTTCAATTGCCTTTAAAATAAAATCTTTGGGTCTATTTCTAATACCATCTAATGGTCATCCTGACTTTGGCAGTCATGAACTGATAGCTCTTTGCTCCATATGGTCCTCAAATGAATTTGCCATTCATTCCCACTGCCCTTTAAATCCTATTCATATTTTTCTTCTTTTTGTTCTCACATCTGCAACTTGAAAATACATCCTCACCAGGGAGCACCTTCAGACATGCTTGCTGAACCCAAGCAAGCCAAGGCTGAATTGGTTAATTTGACAGTTCATATCTCCCTCTCAAAGCTTATATTCCTTCAAAAAATGAAGAAAAGAAAAACTTTTCTGACTCATAGTCACAGACTATTCCCAGGAACAGTGACAACTTTGACTCTGGGGCTTTTCTCAGACCTGGATAATAAAACAAAGCTTCCATACATGAAGGAAAACACTGGAATTTGAGTTTATTCAACCCTGATGTGGAGGAGAAAAGAAAAGCTGTTTCCCTAGAAGTGGCCAAAAAAAGTTTTTTTTAAAAAAAAAAATTCAGTTAACAATCCCAGTATTTCTAGCCAGTGTTTCACATTGAGCATCAAAAATAAATAAAATAAAATAAAATAAAATAATAAAATAAAATAAAATAATAAAATAAAATAAAATAAAATAAAATAAAATAAAATAAAATAAAATAAAATAAAATAAAATAAAATAATAAAATAAAATAAAATAAATAAAATTAAAATAAAATAAAATAAAATAAAATAAAATAAAATAATAAAATAAAATAAAATAAAATAAAATAAAATAAAATAAAATAAAATAAAATAATAAAATAAAATAAAATAAAATAAAATAAAATAAAATAAAATAAAATAAAATAAAATAAAATAAAATAAAATAAAATAAATAAAATAAAATAATAAAATAAAATAAATAAAATTAAAATAAAATAAAATAAAATAAAATAAAATAAAATAATAAAATAAAATAAAATAAAATAAAATAAAATAAAATAAAATAATAAAATAAAATAAAATAAAATAAAATAAAATAAAATAAAATAAAATAAAATAAAATAAAATAAATAAAATAAAATAAAATAATAAAATAAAATAATAAAATAAAATAAAATAAAATAAAATAAAATAAAATAAAATAAAATAAAATAAAATAAAATAAAATAAAATAAAATAAAATCTTAAAACCTTCATGACTAAGTTTAGAGCGGCAGCAGTGCTTAAGTTCAAAGTCCAAGATATAGTTCATTTGGCAACACTCTCTGAGGTTTCACTGGTACATTTTCAATAACTAAATTAATGCAACTTTGCAGGATGTGTCAATGGCCTGAAATATATAACATCACAGGTAGACATTTGTCCTGTTATGTCTTCAACTCCCAGAAAATGTTTTGGCAGGGTTTTTTGGAGAGGTTTTTTGTATTATTTTGAATTTTATTACTTATTTATTATTTAATTTATGATTAAATTTTGTTTTCAAATTGAAAATACAGAAAACAACAATTAGAAGATTAAGAAAAGTGCAAAGAAAAAGAAGCAAAGAAGAGTGACTTTGGACTTTTTTCTGTGCAATAAAATAAAAAAATGCAATCTCAACCATTTGCTTTTCAGTTTTCAAGCCATTTCTATAACAATAAAATCATTCTAATCATCAAAACCTACAGTTAAAGTTTCAATTTTTTTCAGTTTAGAACAAAAAGTCCAGAAGTGGTTTCCAAGTAGATATAAAACTAGAAAATTCTTTTCCTTAAAACAGTTTCATCATCTCTGCCAACTCTATCACCTTTATTATTCATTCTTCCATTGTGGGATTGAGTATATATTTCCATCTTTGTGCATATTAAATTATTGCCACTGTGAACACATATAACAACAACATCCCATATTTTCTATCAAATTCTTTGTACTTCAAACCTAAAAGGAAAACTTCTGGTTTCAATTTTACATTTATTTTAAGAATCTACTGAATTAAAGTAAAAGAAACTCCAGAATTGATTTGCTTTATCACTAGTCCACTAAAGATGATAGAAAGTATCTTCTTTAATTCTTTTTGTCTCTTGCTGTATAAATTTAGAAATATCTTTTTGAATCCCTGCAGGGTTTTTTGTATTTTTTTGCAAGGTTTTTCATAAGTGGTTTGACATTGCCTTTTTTTTTCTTTTTTTCTTTTTCTTTTTTTTTTTTGGACTGAAAGAATGTGACTGGCCCAAGGTGGGTTGGTGCCTAAGGTCAGACTAGAACTTATGGAGTCCTGGTTTCTAGTGCCTTAATCACTATCCCAAACATGTCTATCCTTAAATGCAGTAAGTCAGGTCACCTCTACAGGAAAGTTTTAGCATTTCTCCTGCCATCCTTAAGTTTTCGGAAATCAACAGCAGTACTGTCTTCACTTTAATCTACAGCTGGGTAAGTACAGTAAAGAGACAGGCAGTGAGAAATTCTGTCTGTAGCTGCTGAATCAATTATATTCTGTGCTTTCTGTGTTCAGCCAGTGATATATATCACAGGGTATGACTGCTTCAAGGGAGGAAGCTGGTCTTTCCAAGCCTTCACAATTGTAGACTTCTTTTTGTGATTGATAATATTTATGAAAAGGAAGGAAAGCCAGAAATTCTTCAAGAAAAGGCTTATTGTTCCTACCTTGCCCTTTGCAGACTCTCTTTTGATGAAAACACTTCTCTAAAGGATATTCTGTCGAACTCCAACATGTTTAATGCAAATAATTCAAGTATGACCCAAGGGTGTTTTGACTCATTCTGGTCTAAGTTAGTTGTTGCAAACATGTTTCCATGATGGTATCAAATGTGCACCAAAGGCACTCTGTTTTATCTGGAGGGTTTCAAATGTTCTGCCAATCACTTCTGAGTGATTACTATAATCCTGCTGCCCATTTCAGTTATTAGGATTCAAGATGCTGGCTAGATCATTTTGTTTGGCTAAGTTTCAAGGTTATTTCGCTGTCAATGGTGTTCACATGACATTTCTTGTCATAGACTCTTCAGTTACAACCCAATTTTCAGAATTCTTCATGATCCACTAAAACTAAACACATATCGTCTAGGTCTGTACACCATACAAAGCTAAGTGCATTGTAAGCCGCCCTGAGTCTTCAGAGAAGGGCGGCATATAAATCAAACTAATAAATAAATAAATAAAAGTCAAAAGGACTAATTTGTGGCTCACAAGTAAACCTAGGGATATATGGGAAGGCGAAACTCAGGTTGATTTGGGATGGTGTTTTATTTTGTTTTGTTTTTCAGAATAGTAGTTATGTCATCTGCCTGAGGCTAATTTAAATCTACTCCTTTTTCTGGGAAGTGAATCAAGCTTTCAACTTGTATTTTATTTGCAGCAGATTCCATGAGGGAAGACAGAAGAAATAATGAATCGAAGATAGCTTTCCACTTCTTCGCCTCCCCACTTTTTTTTTAATCCTGAGGGAGTTCCTATTTTATGCTAACAATCTAACCTTTCTTGGCAAATTTATTTTCATTTTAAGCACTTTAAACAGATAAGGATATTCTGAAAAAAATGGATGACATTCCATCCTATTAAAACAGATATGGATTTCTTAGGACCATACTTTGGATTAGGAACCTAGCTATATCTCCTATCCAAAGAATTTTTTAATAAATTCTTTATATCAATTATTATTTCCCATCTCACTAGTCAGGGCAGCCTACAATAAATAATTTTTTACAAAAATATATCCTATCCTGCCTCCAAGGAGTGTAAAAAATGGCAAAGTGAAGGGCCCTGATTTGTTTTTCATTGAAATAATAATAGACAACTTAAGCACACCTTATGAAACAGTAAATAAATTTGGGTGCCTTGCATCAATTCAGCAGCTGTATGGAGGAAAAATTATCTCCATGGCTTTTCAGAGTAGCAGAAACATCCCCCGTGTTGTTATAGTTTTATTCAGCAGATTAAATCCTTCATTATATAAACAACTGATAAGATTTAATCTTTAGTGGTTGATGTATTTTTAAAACCATGTGTGATTAAGGAAGTGCTTTTCCCCTAGAAGTAGCTAATTTTGATAGGAGAACTTGAATTATTCTACTCATGTGATAAAATGCTTACTGTCAGTTTTCACTACTCTTTTTTCCTCAGTTATAAATGTCTAAAACTGCATAATACCAATTAAGAAGGGTTGGGGCATGAGGGGGAAGCCAATTGAGATACCAGACATCAGGAAAAAAAAATAACACAGTCGGCAGAAACTGGATTTGTGTGTGTGTGTGTATGTTCAGGGAAAGTTTTTCACTGACATCATTTAACAAGTTTTAGAATTCCCCTTATGGGAGAGATATAAAAGAATCTTCCTCAATATCTTCTTGAGAGACAAAATTACATTATCTTTGCCCTCCACCATGCTGGCTTGGGATAATAGAAATAATTGTCCAGTACATATGGAACATACAAGGTTAATCATTATATTTACTTAGAAGCAAGATAGTATCTTCTACATCACCTATAACAGGAATTACTCAGAATTTTCTCTTCTTTCATACTGTTAAAATCCTGGAGAATGGATAGTACCACTGGGTGATTTCTACGCATCAAGTCAGATAAAGCTTTGAATGAGATCTTGCTAAATGCCATCAGATGCATATGAAAAAACATTAAACGCTTAAAATATTTAAAACTTAAGGACTCTATAGCAGTTTTACGGCTTTTATCATCACAGCAGGGTGATTCTGAATGGAAGAGGTAGACACAATCCATTAAATACCAAAACATTTTGGACTTTCTTTGCAACAAATCCTTCTTGATAGAGTGAACAGAAGGAGTAAAATCCCACAATGCTAAATAGGTCACCAGAGAGGAAAACAGTAGGATTTTTCAAGGGTTCAAGAAAGTATTAATGGCATCTTATAGAAACTCTCCCAGAGGTCCGGATGGTTCCCACCCCAGTGACGTTCAGGAAGTTATTAAAACATTGGCTCTATTCCCAGATTTGGGGGCAAGGTGATTGTTCAACTCCTGACAGATGGACTTTCCTGCTTTATATGTTTGTCTTCAGGCCACTCATTGTTGTCTTGTATTTTGTTTTCCTTTTCAATTATAAGCTATCCAGAGTCAGTGGTGTCAGCTGGCCTATAAATTGTATGTATAACTTATTAAAATAAAATGTAAAAAAATTAATAAATTGGTAGAGCCTATGTTTGATTACTCCTCAAATGTCAAAGAAGAACACTGTAAAGTCATATATCTATACAGAATCATGGAACCATAGAGTTGGAAGGTCCATAAAGCTTTTTTAGTTCAAGCCCTTTATACTGCAGGATTTACTATAGAATATTTTACAAACAACTGTCTCTGTCTGAAGGAGAATTCACCATTTGGTGTAGCAGTTTCATACTTCTTCAATCTAAAGCAACATCCCCAGGTTTTAACCTGCTGGATCCAGTTGCTTGCTTAATTGATTGATAACTATGAAGATTCTCAATCATCCAGGTCATGATTGTCCTAAAAGTGCTTTTTCAAAAAGCAACTGGACTTTCATTGTTTTTCCTTGAAGATGTTTTGCTTCTCGTGCAAAAAGCTTCTTCAGTTCTGATTGAATGGTAGAGAATGAAAGGATTTATATTCCTTGCAGTCATCTTGGTGTTAACATTCTCTCTGAGTCCTAATTAATTAAGTCCACTTCCTCTTCTAGGTGAAAACCTTTCAGAAATTTGAGACTGTTATCATCTCAAACATCTTTTCTGTGGGCTAGGTAAAGATTCCCATCGCACATATATGCTAGTCGTTCCCAACTCTAGGGGGCGGTGCTCATCTCTGTTTCAAAGCCAAAGAGCCAGTGCTGTCCGAAAAGGTCTCTGTGGTCATATGGCCAGCATGACTAAATGCCAAAGGTGCACAGAACACTGTTACTTTTCCACCAAAAGTGGTCCCTATTTTTCTACTTGCATTTTTTAACATGCTTATTGAACTGCTAGCAGAACTTGACAGAAGCTGGGAAAAGCAACAGGAGCTCACCCCATGATATGGCACTAGGGATTCAAACCCCTAAACTATTGATCTCAAGCTCAGCATCTTAGCCACTGAACCATTGCATCCCTTATCTTCTGTTGGATACATATATTCAAATTCTTTAACTGTTTCACTAAGGGTTTGGTTTCCAGACCACTGTAAGTCTGAAACAACAAAAGTTGTCCACTTTTAATTGCTTGGTCCGCTAGACTGTCCTTCCTTGGTTTCTTCTTCAACTGTTAACCAACTACAGTCTCCTGCCTTATCTTATTATTTTCTAGCAGCATCTCTTCATCCTTTTCGTCAAGGTTATGTATTACGTTATTCTTTTTTTACTGTGGTACCTAGATGCAGATCCCTTTAATATGAATTATTGCCAAGCCAGATCACTTCTATAGCCTAGTTCTCAATTTACGACCACAATTGGGATTAGTATTTCAGTTGCTAAGATCGCAAATGGCAACCACATGAATCTGAGACACTGCAACTTTCATAAATGCATGCTAGTTGCCAAGCATCTCCAAATTCTGATCATATGACTTTGGAGATGCTGCTATGGTCATTAGTCTGAGGACTCCTAAGCTACTGCTTTCGATGCTGTTGTGAGTTCATGCAGTTGATAAATGTATGGTTTTCATTCAAGGTTTTACCTGTATATGTTCCTTACATTTCATTTTCCCAGCTGCAAATCTTAACATTTCTTTCCGCTAAATTCCATTTTATTCTATCCTTTTTCTAATCTTTCCCTTTTTATCTGAAACTATTAGCCACACCTCTTAAATTTCTTCACCTTGAAACTCTATCAGCATTTCTTCAACTACCTTTTTTGAGATGTTATTGAAAACATTGAAAAACAGGGGGTCCAGGATACATCCCTGTGCAAAGAATGTTCACATATTATAGTCAAAAAAGTTGGTGCCATCAAAGGTCCACAAGGTGTGTTTTTTTTAATGTACGTTACATATGCAAATAAAAAATATGTAGAGCATTGATATAACCATTATGGCCACCATTTCTACTTTAAAAAAAATCATATTTGGTGGACACTCCTCTCCCTGTGGCATTCCATTTCCTACTTTTGTTTAAAGTTAAAGGCACCATTAATAAGTACTATTCAAGTATTCAACTATATGTCTATTCAAAGTAATGTAATGTAACCCATATGTTATCAATCACCAAAGGGAGTTAGCTTAAATAAAACAGATCTTTATCATTCCCTATAGACACACTCTGCTATTCTATTCTATGAAACCTTTTCCAAAACTCTTTTGTCCCCAAAACAAATTATTTGTGTTTTTGTGTTCTGTGTATACATATGTGTCAGTAGTGGGTTGCAAATCCCATCACTAGCATTTGGCTTGTGGGCATGGGCGTGTTCATGTGTGTATGTGACGCTTCTGCTCATCTGAGCTGATGGGCGGAGCCTCCCGCTGCCACTGCTACCTGTTCGGCCGATCTGGGGAGAATTGGTAGCAACCCATTACTAGTATGTGTGTGTATATGTGTCAGTCCCTTATATGCAATTGAACCTTGCAATTGAACCTTGACAATATGTGTGTGCATGTGTGCATGTGTGTATTTTATTTTAATTTTTAATATATTCATTAACAATTTGCAAGAAGAAAATTGTACCAGAAAAAAAGCATAGTTTTTATATCTGAAAGAATCGGGCAGGTAAATAGAAAGAGAAAATTTATTTCTTCTGCCTTTTTTGTTTCAGACTAAAATGATGTATTGGATTATTCCACACCACTTCGAAATTTACAAATCTATTTTAGGAACATCTACTCCCATAAGGAACAGAACTATGCATTCACATACACACACCAACAGACATTCTGAAGAAAAAAATGTTGCTAGTCTATTAGGAACTCATCGCCAAATGACTTTTTAAAAGAAAATAGTGAGGGTCAAAAAAGTTCCCTCAACATTTCAGAATTAATTAATTTCCACCAGGAAATGATGTTCCAATTACAATTCCCAGGCCCTGGCTTTTGCAGGGCAAACTATAGGGTGTTTGGTAAGCATAGAAAATGGAACTGTATAGGGAACAATGGTTCTCCTGTTTTCGGCAGTTTTATTTATTGGAAATTATAGCAGGAAGAAAAAAGACTAAATAAGTCTTAAGTGTGTCATTATTATGTCATCCGTAGCTGAGTTGTGCTGTGTAGCTGCAATCTGCTATTTTGTAAACTGAGCTGTCAAGCACTTGTTATTTTAAAGCTGGGATTTGTCAGTTTTTCCTGATGGGGCAGCAGCTCCGTTTCTCAGTGATTCATGACTGGCTGTGAGACAGAGGAAATTTGTGTCTGCACTAATCTAAACACAGTATAAATGGAACATAGACACAGTGCTGAAAGAAGAAAATGGACTAGCCTCAATGCACCCTAAGTGTGCCTCCCCAAACCCCACAAATAATAATGATTAAAAACCTTTTAAAAGTTTAGCAAACCTCCTTCCCCCCACCCCCACCCCCCATGAAAGAAATTGTGTCCCAGAAAAATAAAAATTTGCAAAAACAACAATCCTTAACCCACCCCGCAAACTAACTGCAGTGATTTTAATAGACTGTTCCTATAATGTCAACCCAGTTTAGGGAGGCAGAAACAGGATATTCTCCAAACCATTTACTTTAGAGTAGTCCCACTGGAGTTTAGCCTTGAATGTATTGAAATAACAGCCCACATATGCATTTCTAGGACATCTGTATTTTCCATTTAAAATATATGTGCAACTCTGCTTTTGGAACATTTGTTTTTAAGAAAGGAAAGGGTCATTCAGAAGAGATTTTTTCCTTTCCTGTGCTCTGTAACAAACCATAAAAGGCATGGATATTCATTCGGTTGGGAGGAAAACAGGCCCTGTTCTTCAAACATAAATTATAATTTAACAAGGCACTGAGAGAAAACATGGATGTATGGTGTGAAAAGATGGCAGATTTCTGCTCCTAAACTAATCCACCATTTTGGAAATTTTTTTCAAAATATTTTAAAGAATTCTCTTGACTTCCAGTGACGTTTTGAAGCAGCCTCTCCTTCAGAAGATATTTCCCATGACAAAAAAGAGTTTCTACTTTTTTGAGCCAATGGGCACATATAGCATTGTGAAATGCTACCATTATTTTTTTAAAAAAAACATCACAAAATGGCTGTGAGGAAGACAACTATGGCCTGAAGTCAGTAAAAAAAAATACCTATTTCATAATATGGAGAAGGGTACAAAAGGTAGAAAAAAAAATCACAGAAACTAGTGCGAACACATTTAGGCACAATGGAAAGTGATAATAGTTGTAATTTCCACTTTAACCTGATTCATCTTTTTCAGCAGTCATTTTATTATGACTAATGCAGGAGCTAACATTGAATTTCACCAATCATGCCAAATTGTTTGTACACATTACCTAGTAATGAATGTTCTATCTTCTTGTAATGGTGTCACTACAAGATTGCAATTAGAGTAGGAAATATTTAAAAAGACTGTTATGTTTTATTTAATTAAATAACCCACCAAGGAAATTACTTATAAATATAATTGTACAAATTATCAAGAAGACCAAATTTCAGGTCCCATTAGATTTTGAAGCAGTCTGTCAGACTGTAGGACTGTAGCAAATAACATTTTGTCAATATGTTATCTCACAGCCAATCAATGCAAGTTTACTGCCAAGTATGTTACACAAACTTCAATGTGCCTTACTTGCAAAATATGGATATATATGCAACCAGAATCATAAACCAAAAACAAAATTTGTAATAAACCCACACTGCATAGAGTTCAGAATTTCAATATCCCTATATGACACTGAACCCAACCCTATTCACTCTCCTCACCATGAATTTTTGACCTCATCCTGATAGTCATTCCTGTTTGCATCTCTCTTTCTGCCTTGTTCCTCTTACTCCATGATACTTCCTGGAACACATTCCTTGTGTTTAAATTGTAATAGTGATTCTGATGCTTTCATCCATTTTTGCATGGGTAAATATACAAGACCAGAAGTACATAACTTTTCAGTTGCCAATCTCTCACTTCTTCTAAATTATAAGGGCCATCACTAAACTGCCTTGACTGAAATAACCACAAAATCTTTTATGCTCATAGATGAAATCATCACAACCAATAAATTCACAGTAGATCAGAGTTGGATGAACTCTAAAGACAGCCCATGTAATATTTTGCTGTCCTTGTGACGTCACATCCTTTGGCACATGATGGAATGATGAAAATTGTTGGTTAGAATGGTCAATTTTGGTTAGTGGCAACGGGGCGTTATGGGAAGGAGGAGAAGAATAAGCTGGAATGCTTCAATTATCAAACCACCTTTCTCCTAAGAGAAATGCATTCCATCTGATTTTTTCTTCCCTCAGTCTTTTTTTCATCCTTTTCCTGTACACATGCAACACATTTTTAAAAACACACACACACACACAAGAATGACTAGCACAGTTTTTGGATCTCTATATACCTTCAAACAACTTCACAGTGAAAGTGAATGCTACAGAACAAGTTGGATTTATACAATTCGATAGGCATTTTCTGCCAGAGTTAAGAGTTGCTTCAAATATGCATAATTGCAAATAATTAAGGTCTTTGGGGATATAAAGACCACACTAATTCACTCCTTGCTTCTGCTCCCCTCCTGCATACTTGATACAGGATGTGCATGCCTTTAACTCAGGAATAATGGCCAAAATTATCATTTGCATTTTTTATTTGCTTGTTATCTGTTTCCTTTGTATGGATGCTAAAAGCATATTTTGAAATCACTGAATAAAGCAGAGTTAGAGAATGTGATGGCAAATTAAAATTAAATCTCACCACGAAAGGAAAGGACTGGGTGTTTGTTTGTTGTTTGTTTAAATCATTTCAGTGGCTGGAATAATTGGACGATAGCCTCAGGGCATCCATTTGGTATATAATTAGGTTATTTCTTCATCATCTCCTCTGTATGTGTTTAATTACAAATTAATCTGAAATTCTCCAGAGAGAGAAGAAAATCAATATAATAATATGAAGGAGGAAGGAGATCATGTTGTTTTGTTTTGTTTTTAAGAAAATGCATCAAAATACTGAGCAAAATGCCATATCCAACTGGTGAAATTTTTCATATTTGTTTACTTCTTGATAAGTCTTCAGGAAGATGAAGTTATTTGATTGTTTTTGACCAGCTCAAGTTCTGGTGACTCTTTCCTAGCTGAATGATGCCCATTTTTTGGATCGGCACCCATCTGATGAACACGTCAGCTAGAGATTTCAACCAAAACTTCATCTCACAGCCTAGCCATCCCTGCAGGTTTGCAATGAAGGAAAATGAGAAGATGACCACAAATACCTTTCCAAGGTACGATAATGAAGACAGTGACAACTACTGTTTTAGAGGGCCTCCTTTACCTGCTTCAAAGTGGCAGTTCCCATAAACATGTTGAGTTCATAGAACAAAAAACAAATCATGGTGAGCAGCCTTTCAGAATTTCCCTATTGTTTAATCCCTTATATCTTTTCTTTGGGACATATAAAATGCATTGTTGTTGTTTTTCTACCTGTCTGAGCTGCATTTTTTTTTTTTGCTTCTCTTTCATTTTCTTTAACTTAATTGAGTCAGTTTCACCATATGAAGTATAAGAGTCTAGTACCCAAACGGGTATGATTTTTAATCCCTTCCATTGCTCCACCTGTATCCTGAGCTTCTCAATCATTTATCTCTTCTTTGACCTATAACAGAATAAAAGAGTTGGAAGGGACCTTGGAAGTCTTATAGTTCAATCCCTACCCAAGCAGAAAACCCTATACTATTTCCAACAAATCATTGTCTCTTCTTAAAAATCTCTTCTTAGAGACCTCCAGTATTGGAGCACCCACAACTTCAGAAGGCAACTCGTTCTACTGATTAATTCTTCTCACTGTCAAGAAATCTCTCCTTGATTAGTTTATGTCGATTGTTTCTTGTCTTGTCTTTTGGTGCTTTAGAAAATAGGTTGACCCACTCTTCTTTTGTGGCAGCCCCTTGGATATTGGGAATTAATCTCTGAATTCTCTACCACTGATAGCTGAAGATAGAAAGTATCTCTTCCAGCTGATTATGATTAAGGTCAAATGATCTCCACTTCCTTTTGGTAGGTATTGAGAGTCACCGTATTACAGGAATTAAAATATCCAAATAGACCCTACAGGATGGTTTTAATCAGACCTCCTCTATAACAGTGATGTTGTTCTTATAAGGTAAGGAGATACTCTCATGGAAATCATCTTGAGCAATCAGAAAAAGTAGGACTCTGATGGCAAACCTATGGCACGTGTGCCACAGGTGGCACGCGGAGCCATATCTGTGGGCACGCAAGTGTTGCCCTAGCTCAGCTCCAGCACTCATGCGTGCACTGGTCATCTGATTTTTGGGCCTTCTGGGCATACAGGAAGCTGGGAAATGGGCTGTTTCTGGCTTCCAGAGGGCCTCCGCAGGTATGGGAAAGCTCCCCAGGTTCCTAGAAAGCCTCTGGAGCCTGGGGAGGGCGAAAAACAGGCCTACCAGGCCCACTGTGCCATCGCATGCCAAAAGTGGGGTCAGCGGGGGGTTGTGGATCCATGTGGGGGGAGCAGGGCACAGCATTGAATTATGGGTATGGGCACATGCGTGCACAATTCCCCCACACTTCCCCCGCTTTTGGCACGCGTTTGCAAAAAGGTTAGCCATCACTGAAATAGAATATAAATGCATAAATAAATAAATATTATCTTGTGGCAATGGAGACACAGAAAATTCCTTATATGTATCTGTATGATTAAAGACCACAGGAAACCATTATTAACCTTCCCTGCTTCTGTTTCTGGAGAGATATTGATCTAACTCAGTAGAAAGTCAAAACTATGCCACTTACATGTATATGTACTATCATATGTTTCATATATTGATGAGTTGTTTTTTCTGGTATAATAATGGTTCTTAAGGAGCAAAACTGTCACAGATATTCTGACCACTATTGGAATAACTACTTTGGTAGCTTGGATAAGCAAGCAGTTGAGAGATAAAAACTAATGTTTTCCAGTTCTGTTGTTCTAGCCAGGTTAGCTAGGTCATTAGGCTGGTGTTCAAGAAATAAATAATTGATGCAATTATGCAAAAATAATAATGCACAACAGGATCAGAAGCTAGTCAAGATCCCTGCATGAGGCCAAAGGTGAGAAACTAGTCAAAAGTAGAATCCAAAAAGCAGAGTCCAGGGTGAATTTAAATCGATGGTAAAATCTAACTTTTTTTTACTACCGGTTCTGTGGGTGTGGCTTGGTGGCCATGGTGTGGCTTAGTAGGCATGTCAGGGGAAGGATGTTGCAAAATCCCCATTCCCTCCACACTCCTGGGGAAAGGATATTGCAAAATCTCCATTCCCAACCCACTCTGGGCCCAGCAAGAGGAGGTATTTGCTGGTTCTCCAAACTACTCAAAATTTCTGCTACCGGTTCTCCAGAACCTATCAGAACCTGCTGGATTTCACCCCTGGTTTAAATGCTAAGATTTCATTATATTAAGTTGCATACCCAGCAAAGCTAGATGCTATAATATAATGATGATTTCAGGTTCAGCTTTTCAGAAATAAAAGTTAGAATACACCCATGTTCTGCTTACCAATTTTCAGAAACAAAACTCTTATTTTAAGGTCTTTTTAGAACTAGGTTTTTATTTCTATGGAAACCCATTTTCTAATCACAAACACACATATGCATGAATATTTTGTAATTCACATATCTGTGCTTCAACCTTAGCCTCAAAGTTAATGCTCTAAGACTCCAAGAGTCACCATGTGTGAATTGGTTGGCTATGTATTTGTTTAATAAAAAAAATGTAAGGTCTGTTGGTTCATCCCCTGATGCATTCCTCCAGAAAAGGCTTGATATTAGGTGTAAGCTTGATATTAGGTGTAAAGGGTAAAAAAGAATCCTTGTCAGAGTTATGTTAAAAGGAAATAACCCTTAACAAGAAGTTAGACATGAAAACATCCATACTTTCTTCAAACTTATGAGTTTAGATTAGTGTGAGGGCAATGGCAGTCATCAAAATTTTCCATCCTGATTTTTTAAAAAAAATGATACTAACACAGGCATCCAGCATGTAACAATGAAGTTGTCATGTACATGATACAAATTACTGTAATTTCCTGTGTATAAGACTACTTTCTAACACACAAAAATCTTCTCAAAAGTCAGGGGTCGTTTTATACGCCGGGTCTCATTCTCCTGTAACCAGGCACACCAGTTCATAAGGCTCTGACGAGCCTTAAAAGGCTCTGAGGAGGGTCGTCTTATATGCCCAGTCGTCTTATACGCCGGAAAATATGGTAGATGCTTTAATAGATTGTGCCACCCACACCAAGTTTCTATATTTTGCTTTAAGTTTATTTATTTTGCTACACTTTGCAGGTAACACATAACACCTTTTCTGACTAACAAATTGACTACCAGTCTCCTCCTGATTCTCCTCCTGAACCTTAGTCTAATAAGGCTCTTCTTCTTCCAAAGAACATACACATTGTTATATTTGAGAATTTACATAACATTATTTTTTCTTGATTTAAAAACAACCAAATGATAATGAATGGAAAGTAATTCGTCAAGTCCTATGATTTGATTCAGTTGTATCATGCTTCTTGACAAGGTTGTTCAGATTAGATCATGAATCATCATGCATTCTACTTTCTGGAGCTTGTCATTCATGGTATTCTTTCAGTTTTACACTTACTCGTGATATAATCCAGTTTTCCATAGTTCTAGTCTTTTTTTAAATTATCTGGGTCTTTGCTCTGCCTAAAGATCAGTATGAAGCACCCCTCCCTACCTCAAACCCCCTCCCTCCAAAGATAATGCCTTTCTATTTCAACAAACAGAAGCCAAACAGATTGGTGGTTGAATCTTATTTAAATACTAGTGACAGGACAGCCTCTTCCATAGCACCGGAGGGCAGCAGATTAGTTTAGAGGTCATACCGCCAGCCATGTGGCACTCATCACTCTGTCCTTCAACACCTTGATGTCATAACTGGCCCCAGTATCTGCCACCTGAGATGACTGCCTCATTCTGCCTAATGGTAGGACTAGCACTGGGATAAATCAAGACAAAACCATCCTTGACAGATGTTTATCCAGACATGAAAAAAAAAACCCTACTCTATCCATTAAATTAAACACAATAATCTGTTGATCTTAGCTTAATATAAACATGAATTTCAACTTACTACTGGTTCAGGGCATAGCCATTTTCAATGCACGTTGGGGGGGGGGGGACTGTAACATTTGATTGGATTTTAAATGAGATGTTTACTTAAAAGACTGTTTTGCTATACCGAACAATTAAGGAAAATGGAGTTCCCTATCCAGCAAGAATCATAATGTTTAGACTTCCAAAAGGAAAGTAATCTTAACAAGGACAGACATGCATAATCTTGATCTCTGTCCATATGGAGAGAAAAAAACTGTTTTCCTGAAACAGCTTCCATTAGCAAAAGTTTCAAAATGTGAGAAGATGGGTCTCCTCAAGTAAGTGCTGAGACAGCATTATTATTGGGTCATATTTTAAACCAACCATTTAAGTTTGTATTTTTTGCCCAGAGAAGTATCTGAAAATCACTGCTTGAAGTTACAATCCCAGCTATATTTGATATCAGCTGTGAGTTATCATTTTCTTCTGAAGGCTTTGCAGATCTGCTAGGATACATAATGAATTAAAATGGTGTCCAGGCTGGTAGTTTATTGTTCCTTTCCTGACAAATCTACTACCAGTTATGTGGGCTGCTGACCCAGGAAGAGATAGAAAGATTCTGTAGAAACAAATTTTCTTTCTTGAAACGGGTCCAACAAAACCAGAAATTAAAACCTTCCAGTATATTTCATTTATACTAAAGCTGCCATTTGACCAGCTTTAACCTATGGATAGAAAGATGAGCAACCGATAAAACTTGTTTTTGCTGGTTTTCAGTTCTCATGTTAAAATGTGGAAAGAAGATTTAGCTATTTATTTGCTCTTCCTGGACAGGGGTTATCTGAAGACAAATTATACTTGGACATTTAGCAAAACTAAATTATTAAATAAATTATTAAATAAAGTATTACTATTCTTCTCATCTTTCCTAGTACTTATCTCTTCCCACATATGACTATAACCATGCTGCTTGTATTTTTACAATTTATATTGTTCTGTTTTTTCCTAGTACAATTTGATTGCTTATTAGTAACCTATGACTATCACTAAGTGTTGAAATTTATGATTCTTGATGAATGTTTTTTTTCTTTATGTTGAGAAGAACATTTTTTTTCTTTATATTGAGAGCATATGCACCAAAGACAAATTCCTTATGTGTCCAATCACACTTGGCCAATAAATAATTCTATTCTATTCTATTCTATTCTATTCTATTCTATTCTATTCTATTCTATTCTATTCTATTCTATTCTATTCTAAAACATTGCTGTTTTGTCTAGAATATTTGAAACAAATAATATGAATTAAGTTTACTCATATATTACTTATTTATATTATTAAATTTAGACCAGTGATGAAATCCAAATTTTTTACTATTGGTTCTGTGGGTGTAGCTTGGCAGGGGAAGGATAGTGCAAAATCTCCATTCCCACCCCACTCCGGAGCCAGTCAGAGGTGTATTTGCCAGTTCTCCGAACTGCTCAAAATTTCTGCTACTGGTTTTCCAGAACCTGTCAGAGCCTGCTAGATTTCACCACTTATTTAGACAGCATTCATCTCACCGTCAAGCACTCTGTCTTACATCATAAAGCAGCAATATAAAATAATTAGAATGTTAGAAACATTAAAAACATTAATCATATGATGTAATTGTCATTATTCCCAAACTAACCCCCATTTTTTAAAATAGGAATTTCATTTAGTTTTAGCAGCAGCCTATCCAATGCAGAAAGGCTTTATGGTTTAAAGAGAAAAACTGGTCCCTTAAAATAAAAATTTCCTATTTTAACCAAAACAATCTTAAAGAATTAAGCTAAACTTCAGGTTCAAATCATCCTCAACCATGAAAGCTGCAGAGTAAATTTGATCTTAATGAATTCTTCATGGTGCAAAACAGGACATTTAACAAATAATTAGAATAGAACAGAATAGAATTTTTTATTGGCCAAGTGTGATTGGGCACACAAGGAATTTGTCTTGGTATATATGTTCTCAGTGTTTATAAAAGAAAAGGTACGTAATTAGACTGCTATTGTAAAGTGAAGATTAATGCTGAATTCTCCCCCTTTTCATACAGCTCTTAACAACAATAACAACTTCCACCTCATAGTATTTTATATCATTCTCTTTTTATAAATTCTCTATTTTCATTTTGCTTTTGCCTAATCGCAGAAAAGCAATAGAAAAGCCCAAGAATTGCCTATCATTCTAGGGAGACATTCAGATCCAGCCACTCTCCTATAACTCAAACATTCTCTCAATCTCTTCTGAATGCAATAAATAGGATGAAAATAAAATAAAGCAAAGAGATACTTTTTGCCTCTGAATGAAAAGGGAGGAAAGCCTTAATAGTGCCAAAGGGGGAAAAAAACAGGATTAAAGAGGAAGTCAGGAAACAGGAATAAAGAGTATGACCAGGAATACAAGACTCACACAAGATATTAAATCTTTATTACTTAGGTGATGTTCCATTAAGATAGAGTGTCTTTTTCTATTTGTTCTAGTCCTGAAAAAAAAAACACCAGAAATTAAGGGTGCACAAAGTACAGTAGGTCTAATCTCCCTCAAGACCAGATTTTATTCATTGGGTTCACTATGCCATCTCATGTGACAAGGTAAGTTAGGGCCAAGCCACCTTAAATATTTAGCCTCACTCTGAAAGAATGTGCTTTTGCACATGGTTTTCGTGTGCAAGAAACCACAGTTTGGAAATAAAGGGAGTGGCACAACTGTTCCACTGTTTTGAAGCTGCTTCAATATCTGGGTGGTACTACCAGGATTTCAAATTGCAAAGCAAGAATAGCAATAAGCAGAAATAAAGTAGGAAAAAAAACTGCAGATGAAATATAACTTGTTATTACTATCACATTTTTACTTTTGTTTCAGCACTGGGGGGGGGGGGGGAGAATCATTGTAAACCATTCAGAGCTTTTGTTCTCCAAAGTTGTTTATTTGGTAAATTGGGTGGCTATATAAATTGGAGGGAAAATGAGAGAGAGAGAGAGAGAGAGAGAGAGAGATTATGCCTGTTGCCTATTGCCAAGTGTCCCAATGTTTCTATAAACTCTAAGACCTTTTTATAAATAGGAACTCAGTGATGAGCAATAGCCACCTACAGCGAAAGCCAGATTTTCCAAATGAATTAAAGACAAATTGCTTTCAGACTGAATCTCCAAGGTTAATTTCTACACATTCTATCAGATATTGGCCTGAATCCAAAATACTGTGGATAGAAACTGAAAATACATTTGTAATATTACACAGATTACTTTTACATTTTTTATAATAGGTTGCAAATCTTGCTCATAGTCATGTTTACATCGGGGATCATCAACATGTTTGAGATGGTGACCATAATTAGAATGTTTAGAGAATAGCAGATTTACAAAATAACATCTTTGGAAGGGACCTTGGAAGTCTTCTAGTCCAACCCTTACCCAAGCTGGAAACCCTATACCATTTCAGACACATGGTTATACAATCTCTTCTTAAAAGCTTTCAGTGTCGGAGCATTTACAACTTGTGGAAGAAAGTTATTCCACTGATTAATTGTTCTGACTGTCAAAAAAATTTCTCCTTAGTTCTAGATTGATTCTGTTCTTGATTAGTTTCCATCCACTGCTTCTTGTCCCTATCCTCAGGTGCCTTGGAAAATAACTTGACATGTTGTGAACAATTGTACAAAATGATTACAGACTTCTTGGATATGCTTTGCCCATGTTCAAAATAGCTACCATAAGGAAGATAAAAAATAAGATCTCCTCCAAGTTGGACTTAAGTTATAATGAGTAGAAAGATACACTTAACTTATTTTATTGGTGACAATAAGGAATACACTTGCATTCACTTTCTCCTTTTTTTTTAACTTCCCAGTTCAGATTGCAAAGACTTCCTGATGTTTTCTTATCTCTCCTTTTTTTAACTTCCCAGTTCAGATTGCAAAGACTTCCTGATGTTTTCTTATCCAACTACTAAATATGTTTGACTCTGCCTACTTTTTTAAGATCAGCCTAAACTCAGTTTGTTTGATGTGACATGAATAGAAATCAGAAATATTAAGCTACATTAGAAGTTATAAAACAGCAAATAGTCCAAACACCATCTCCCACTTAACTGCATCTTTTCCAAGACCAACTGGCTAAGCAAATCAGTGAATTGCGGGGTTCCTTTCTTTTTCTGTGAAAGATTATAGCAAAATATTGTGAATTCACAGGCATTCTTGAAATTCATCTAATGCTAGAGTTTGGTACTTTACTTGACATATTACTATTTGAATAAGAAGTTTTTTAAACTACAAATTCAAGTGGGGCAGTTGCTAAAGGAGGCACTTGTATACATTATGTTATTGTCACAGGATAAGAAATGATCAATGAGGAAGCCAAAGTCAGCACAAAATTAATTCTTCCCAGACCAATGTTCTTTAGATGTGTTAGAATTCCAGATGTATTGGAATTACAATTTCCAGAATTTTCCAATATGAATAATGGGAAATCATGGTAAATCCTAATATCATGAGACAGACTGTTGTAAGACCTACAAAAAATGAATACTCTAAATTTCAGGAGGGGTGCATTGTTTCCACTTAATGGGAAGTAATAAATCTATACAGTGAAGACTACTTTGTTCTGCTGGTTGAAGGGCATATCTAAATTTAATCCTTAATGCAGTGAATACTGTGCACATATTCCCTCCTTTTTAATTTTTTACAAGTGAGAAGGGCAACAACTAACTTATTCAAAGCATAAAATTAAGAAATTGATCAACTCACTCCGAAATAACTATAATGGGAGAAGGACGTGCATGTTGAAATTTCAAAAAATCAAATTACCGATAAATTTTAGATTACATTGGTAGATCATATGTGAATAAAGACCTTCTCCAAATAACTGCATTCCAACTCAGTTTCAGCAGTTCTGGAGAACTGATAGCAGAAATTTTGAATAGTTTGGAGAACCAGTAGTGAAAATTCTGACTGGCCCTGCCCTCATCTATTCTCTACCTCCCAAGTCCCACCTGATCAGGAGGAAATGGGGATTTTGCAGTAACCTCCCCCTGGAGTGGGGTGGGAATGGAGATTTTACAGTATCCTTCCCCTGCCATGCCCACAAAGCCATGCCACACCCACAAAGCCACACCCACAGAACAGGTAGTAAAACACTTTGAAACCCACCACTGTTCCAAATGCATTTCGACTCCCAGAATTCTCTCAAATTGCATTCTGGGAATTATAATCTTAAAACACCTAAATGTGTTGGATTAGGAAAGGCTAATCTAAACCAATGTTTGTTTGTTTTTTAATTTGGGAGCTGTAAAATGTGTGGACCTCAAGTCCAAGAATTTCCCAGCAACATTCGGGTTGTTGAAATCCATACATCTTAAAGTTCCCAAGGTTAAGAGACCCTGATCTAAACTATAGGTCATATGAACTGTATACAAAATTCAGCAAACCTTAATATTCACTTGCAACTGTCAAGTGTCAAACTACATTGCTATTAATAGATGGGGTGACTGGAGGGATAATTTTTTTAACGGGGGCACAGTTGAGTTAATACTTCTCCTATCCAGTCTTAATGTAAAGAGACAGGTGGCTTTGGAATAGTTTGAATAATGTGGTACCATTCCCCAAGGTATAAATTAAAACATTAAATCTACATTTAATAATGGTGAAGTAATAGACACGCAGAACTGGAGATTTTGCATGGCCAAGTTCCACTGTAATCAGAATGAACAAGCATCTCATGGGAATGTCACTGCCTAGCTAATTACCCATTACTATTGCAAGTTCGCTCACTCTTTTTCAGTGCACATCTATGCAATGACTCATGTTCTCACGTGAGGGGAGAGAACAGGGAACAACATCAAGAATCCATGTCTTGATATTCTGGCATGCTTCAGAGCCATTAAAAAAAATTCAAAAGGTTTCTTGAGTCACTGGAGAAAAAAATGGACCATCTTTATTCTTACTCATTAGCAATCCATTCCAATAAGTGTGTTTTCCTCCAGGATTTGCTTTCTCTTTCTCTCTTCAGAAGACCTTTTAATTTTGCCTTACAGCCATCTAGCACTTCTCTCTGTCTTTCTCTCTCCCTCCCTCCCTCTCTGTCTCTCTTTCTCCCCCTTTTTTTATTTTTAGTTCTCCTTCTTTCCTAAGGTGTTCTTAAGGCACAGTTACATAATGACATCTTGCTCTTCTTTGGACAAAATGCTTTGTTTGGGCTTATTAGACCTTCGTTACTTCCATGCTCCTCTCAAGGAAATTGTGAATATTCTGCTGCAGGGTGTATTTTTTTAAAAAAAATGTTTCCAGCTGTTAAGTGTCAATAATGCCTTGTTGACTCCCCAGACAGTAATTCTGAGCTTTTAAAACTGAGATGATCTTAATGGCTGGGTGAACAATCAGATAAATGAACAAAAGTGTAAAGAGGCAGAGAGTGTTGATTGAATGGGTATGAGGGCTGTGATTTTGAATGGCTTAGGATAGAAAGCATGAAATGTAAATCTGAGCATCCATGCTGGCTAGAGAATTTCTGGGAATTGAAATCCATACATGTTTACATGTTTTGGGTTGAAGTCTATACATCTAAGAGTTGAAGTCCTTAAAACTGTCAAGGTTGAGAAACGCTATTTTACAGAATGCTTTTGCCATTGTGCAGATTCACATTCAGATTAGTGATAAAATCAGAATCAGAATACAGATGGAAGGGACCTTGGAGGTCTTCTAGTCCAGCCCCCTGCTCAAGCAGGAGATTAAAACTAGAAAACATTGTCAGGGCAACTTCTTAGAACAGCATTCTCCAGTATTTATTTATCAAATTTATATTTATCAGTTAAAGGTCAATAAGACTTTTCTCCAAAGAAGTAACACAGAATCAGATCAGTAGTGGGTTCCACTTACCTTCCCTATCGGTTTGGAGCTGGGAGCATGTGCGTGTGCTCGCTTCACTCGTGTGCGGCACTTCTGCACATGTGCAGACATCCATGATGACATCCGGGCAGGTGGGCAGAGCCCAAACTGGGATGAATTGGTAGAAACCCATCACTGAATCAGATCCACAGTTGATTTACTCTTCAGTTGTGAGAATTCAAAGTTATTCCTGTTTGTTACTCCTCCAGTTAGGAAGAGTGCAATAGCCTTTTCAAGAGAGTTGATGCCTCAGAATGGTTCATAACTAGCACCATCTCAATTTAAATATATGAGAAGATATTCCTGGATGATCTCAGCCAATTAGTCATGGATTAAAGATGTGCTGTTATGCTGTCCTTTACAGAAGTTTATTTTTTTATTTTTTATTTTTTTATGTTTTGTCCTAGCCAAACTTTATGGGGCAGGAAAAACAGATTTAGACTTATTACCTGGATTTCCACTAACAAATCCCAGGACTACAGGCAGAATTAGAAGTTCGGGAAGGGGGAATGAATTCAGAAATACATAAAAAGGGAAACGGCTTCCACACTGTTGCCAAGAAAACTACAGGTAGTTCCTGACTTACAACAGTTTGTTTCATGACTGTTCAAAGTTACAACTGCGCTGAGAAAAGTGACTTTTTTTCATGCTTACATTTGCAGCATCTCCTTAGTGACATAATAAAAATTTAGATACTTGGCAACTAGTTCATATTTATGATGGTTGCAGGGTCATGCAGTCTGCTTTTGTGACTTTCTGACAAACGAAGTCAAACAACTACGATGATTCACTTAACAATTGTTGCAAGAAAGGTTGTAAAATGGTACAAAACTCACTTACCAAATGTTTCACTTAGCAACATAAATTTTGGGCTCACTTGTGGTTGTAAGTTGAAAACTACCTGTTCATGAATCAAGTAATCATCAGGAATCAAGCTCAGCTTGAAGGATATTTTATTTTACTCTTTTAACATCATATTTTTAGAAGAAAGTTATGTTAATTACCTGGGAAAAATTCTTTTTTCAAGGTAATTGTGGAAAATATGGCCCTAGAAGTTAACATATGCCTAATGAAAAGGGATGCAGTGGCTCAGTGGCTAAGATGCTGAGCTTGTCGATTGAAAGGTTCGGCAGTTCAGCAGTTTGAATCCCTAGTGCCGCGTAATGGGGTGAGCTCCCATTACTTGTCCCAGCTTCTGCCAACCTAGCAGTTCAAAGCATGTAAAAAATGCAAGTAGAAAAATAGGGGCCACCTTTGGTAGGAAGGTAACCACATTCTGTGTACCTTTGGCATTTAGTCATGCCAGCCACATGACCAGCGAACAGCGCTGGCTCTTCTGCTTTGAAATGGAGATGAGCACTGCCCCCTAGAGTCAGGAATGACTAGCACATATGCATGAGGGGAACATTTACCTTAATGGATAGTACATTACTGCTGGATATTTTCTTTTCAGTGCTGCTATTATTTTATATCCCAAACCTTCAGAGGCAATGTAAAATACTTTGAAAACAAGAAGCAACAATTTCTTCCTTTTGTTACTACTTTTGGAACTTTTCCTTCCTAAAAAGGAAGGAAAAGTAAAAATCAGGGAAATCAAAATGTGGGCCACTACCATGCCATGGTGAAAGCCACTTCCCTTTTTTCATAATTCATTTTATCCAACTACTAAGAAGCAGATGCATAGCCATCCAGCTAGCTTTTCTTACTGCTAGGTCTTAAAGTTCATACATAGGGAGGAAACATAAAGCAAAAGTTATATTGAGGGGTCATTTGTGCTCTCTGAGACATACTGACATTTCATTACTCAATCTAGATAACATTATAAATGCTGGATAAAACTTGTGCATGATGCTAACATAGCTGGATTTAAGGTGCAAAACTCCAAATAAATGTGAAGTGCAGCAAAGATAATTTACTGGTCAACTAGATTTTGCAGCCCAGATCTTATAACCTTAATTACTGTACACTATCACAAAAACATATTCCCATCAATCCTAGTTTCTAACAAAAGAGAATATTTGTAACTCAGGGTTGAACGGTGGAGGCCTTGGTGCACTCCGATCTTGGTAATTTTCTTGTGGTATTTCATTATCCAATTAATAACAATTCCAGCTAACTGAGGAGATTACCTAGTTGGATAATGAAATGTCTTCTACAAAACCACAAGGAGCACCAAGGACTCTAAAATCCTAGCTTCACAAAATTTGAATCACAAAATCTATTCAATTCTCAGCTGCCATATAAAAGCTCAGAGGTATCTTCAAGACTTCACAGACACCTGCTATATAGGCCCTGTTCTTCTAGTTTTTATCTTGTCATACAAACAGTAGTCTTGATAGGGTACCATCTGGCTAGTTTGGCCAATAACAAAATTTCCCTCTTAACTATGAGTTTGTTTAAGCTTCAACCAACATGCCATATAAGAGGTAGTGGAGGATGAGTGAAGGATTGAAGAATATCAATTTTTGCTCTTGAGAGGCAGTGATTCCCATGTTCTTAAAGAAAATAATAAGTGAACATTTGAGAAGATTCCAAAAATCTTTGTTATTATATGCTAATCAGGGCCATTTCATCCCAGGACAACCTTGTAGACTTAGTAGTGTTTGCACTCTTCAAAAACCTTAGATGTTGCCCATGTAAAGGTCCGACAGCAATTACAAAATTGTAATTTTTAATGAGATAGGGAAGAAAATTATTAATGATAAGACTGAAAAGTAATCATATTAGCTATATAAACTGTAGTTATAATTAAATATGCCCTCCAAATTCATGTTAGTTGCATGTTACCTCTATAAACCTAACCACAGCAGGAAGGTCTGTTAAACTTACTTTAAGAAAAATGTGCTTAGGACTTTCCATAATAACAATGTAAAGTTGTTTGGGCTGAGAAACAATGAAAAAACACACAGATCTTCCCAATCTAAATTCACCTTAATCATTACAACACAATGGACAGAAAAAAAGCTGGATGATTTCTCAATCTTTTTCCAGAAGAATGGATTTAAGGGAATTTCTAAACAATGTTACCTTTATAAAAGTACCACTATTTTAAAAAGCAACAATGGGAAGAGTTTGTTCATGTAGTTTTTTCTTTCAATTTATGTGAAATATGGGAAATAATGGAGGCTGAATAGAGAAATGTACAATGAAAGAGACGATTCTTCCAGGCACTCTAGGCTACCTCATCACTAAATAAATTAATATCATATACCTGATCGTCCCAAAGATGCTTTTCCAAAGATAACTGGAATGTCTTGAATTTTTTTCTTGAAGGAAAAAAAGGAAAAAAACCTCAAGAAGTCCAGTTCTTGAGGTGCTCTTGGGAGCACCTTTGAGACAACCATGACCTGGATGATTGAGAATCTCAACAGACATATGATCATTTCTCCGAAATTCCTTCCTCAAGTGAAAGAATATTGGAAACAATTTCTCTTTCATCAGCTTGAATGAGAATTGATAGAAATAAATGCAGGAAAAAAATTCTTTCTCTCTTACTAATATAAATAATCTTACTGCATTAAAATCCGCCAAGGATAGGAATGTAATTTCTGATGTTCTGACAGATTCTTTCACTCTCTTCACAGAGCAAAGTGAAAAACTCTGCAGACTTCTCTATTGACTGAGAATTATCTTGACTCTACAGATTATCCTCAAGCCACTGTAGAGAGCACAAAGGCCTTCCTTAAAATGTTACGGGTGGGGAAAATGCTGATAGAACCTGGGGCATTTGTGGGGGGAGTTAAACTCCCCACCTCATCTCTCAAGTGAATTTCAAGAGCCAGCCGGTCTGGGAGGTTGGATTTGTTTTTAGGAAAAGTAAACACAGCCAAAGTCAACAAGTTCCTTCCGTAGGGAGCTGTTGAGCAAATTGCCTTACAGATTAATTTCTGTGAAGTCATACTCAATCCAATGTGAACCTCTCAGCCTTTGCCCAAGAAAAGAAAAAGTATATTTGTTAGTATACGTTTACGTACATTTGTGTCATGCACACTGAGTTTTATGGGCTTGAATGGCACAGTAAATTAAAACCAATCTCCTCTAAATAACTCCAGCTAAGGTAATAACAAAAGGTTTTTAGGAGGCAAGAGGGCATTAATGAATGAAAGTTTATAGGCTTTAATAGTGGTTCCCATAGAGTGGTTATCCTCTATATAGAATTTTTCTAATAAGAAAGGTAATGGCACATTACATTTAATAGCAATTTGAATTGTACAAAATGATTGCATATGCTTCATCAGCCATAAAAATTGCAATGGATAAAAGTTTAGTACCATTGGAAGTTATTCTAAAGGCTGGAACTAAAAATGATACAATCACCACCTAGCAATATAATATAAAATAAAATGGTTTCATCAATTGAAATATATGTGAAAATTACAGAAACTAATTGGGTATTGAAATGAAACTTTCCACCAGTGTAAATGTTTATTATTATTATTATTATTTTCAGGTGTCTTTTTTTTCCAAAAATAAATGGGGCAGTCATCTTTGAAAATTTAGTTGAAAATCTTTGGTATATTTTGCAGTCCTTTCAAGACTCTATGAAACCAATCTAGATGCCATACAAGAAAGATCAAAGGGAGACAGTGTGATAGAAGCTTTCTCCAAGGATGAGAGACAGATAGAATATGATAGTTGCTTCTCCCATTTCTCAAATTTTTCAAGGAAGGGCTTAGGAACATAAAGAATATTAAGTACATTAATCTGTACCCTACATTGCATTCAAACTTCTCCCATTTTGTAACCTTCACTTGCTTGCCTATAATTCTGATCAATTATGATTTTGTTTCCCTTACACTAATATTTCAGATCCCATCTCCTGCCAATATGCAGTGCTAAGCAATTTATTCCGTAGGAAAAAGAGTAGAAGATAGCCGAAGCAGCCAATAAAAAACAAAAACAAATGAAAGCCGAAAATTTAAAAAAAGTATATATTAGAGTAGTAAAAGTACTACTGAGTAGTAAAGAGTAGTTTTGCTACTAAGAGTAGCAAAAAGAGTAGCTTGCTTAGGGAAGGCAAACTCTTGATTAATCTGAGTTTAATCAAGAAAGCTAAGAAACAAGAAAAAGGAGGGGATTTCTTCAGATGCGTTCATGATACAAAGAAGACAAGAGAAATAGGACTACTCATGAGGATACAACATCTCAGTAAAGATGGCAAAGGTAACGTATTTTTAATTAATTAATTAATTAAGTTCTGTTTTGGATCAATCTTCTCTGAGAAGAGAATAAGCTATTCCACCAGACAGTTATGGAGAGATAGTTTAAAAGAGCAGGATTCCTTCTTGACCTTAATAAAGGCTTAAAGGATACCTTCTGACTTCAATTAAGTTCAGATTGCCAGAGCCAAATGGATTGCATCCTAAACTACTGAAAGATTTTGTTGATGGACAGAGGCCAAACATCTGTCAATTATCTTTGAGAATTCCTGTACAAGTTCTTCAGTTCTTCAGTACTAGTCAACTAGAGGGGAAACTTGGACCCAGAGAACTGTAGACTAATTGTACTGATGCATGGAAAAATACTAAGCTTTGATCCTTAGGTAACCTGGAAGCAATGAAACATGGTCTGTATTTTTAAGGAACTTCAAACTGATATTTTCCCAGGTCCGGTTGGTTTCTCCTTTGTTGGATATTACTTGGTTGTACATGGTAGCTCAATGGCTAAGATGCTGAGTTTGTCAATTCAAAAAGTTGGCAGTTCAGTGGTTCGAATCCCTAGTGCCACGTAACAGGGTGAGCTCCCATTATTTGTCCTAGCTTCTGTCAACCTAGCAGTTCAAAAGCACATAAAAAATGCAACTAGAAAAAATAGGAACCACCTTTGGTGGGAAGAAACTGCATTCTGTGCGCCTTTGGCGTTTAGTCATGCCAGCCACATTACCATGGAGATGTCTTCGGACAGTGCTGGCTCTTTTGCTTTGAAATGGAGATGAGCACCATCCCCTAGAGTCAGGAACGACTAGCACATATGTGCAAGGGGAACCTTTACCTTTACCTTTTAGGTTGTTCTTTAATTTCCCAGATTCACTTTCTTCTTCTTCTTCTTCTTCTTCTTCTTCTTCTTCTTCTTCTTCTTCTTCTTCTTCTTCTTCTTCTTCTTCTTCTTCTTCTTCTTCTTCTTCTTCTTCTTCTTCTTCTTCTTCTTCTTCTTCTTCTTCTTCTTCTTTCTTTTTCTTTTTTTTGGGGGTTACTTTTCAAATCATGGGCACTGATATTTTCACTATACTCAGCATTGATCAGTTTCCATTTCAAGAATTGTGACCTGTACTAGGTGTCCCATTTTGTGGAACATTGGAAACATTGTTTAGTCTTTGAAAGCAAGGAGAGATGTGATGGCATTTACAAGTTGTTCCACACAAGATCAAATCATGTTCTCTATTGTCACTGAATACAGACATGAACAAAATACTGGAATGGAATGGAATGGAATGGAATGGGATGGGATGGGATGGGATGGGATGGGATGGGATGGGATGGGATGGGATGGGATGGGATGGGATGGGATGGGACGGGACGGGCGGGACGGGACGGGACGGACCAGTACAGTATAGTACAGTACAGTACAGTATAGAATAACAGAGTTTGAAGGGACCTTCCAACCCTTTGCTTAGGCAGGAAACCCTATACCATTTCAGACAAATGGTTATCCAATCTCTTCTTAAAAACTTCCAGTGTTGGAGCATTTACAACTTCTGGAGGCAAGTTGTTTCACTGATTAATAGTTCTAATTGTCAGGAAATTTCTCCTTAGTTATAGGTTACTTCTTTCCTTGATTAGTTTTCACCCATTGCTTCTTGTCCTGTCCTCAGATGCTTTGGAGAATAGCTTGGCTCCCTCTTCTTTGTGGCAACCCCTGAGATATTGGAACTCTGTTATCATGTCATCCCTAGTCCTTCTTTTCATCAAACTAGACATAATATAGTTCCAGCAAATCTTAAATGACAGAAAGGTAAATTGTTGTGGATCAGCAGTTAAAGACACTAAGCTTGTCAGCTGGAAAGCTACATTGCGGGTTCAAGACCTAAGCTCTGCACAACAGGTTGAGTTCCCATTCCTTGCCTCAGCATCTAGCAATTCAAAAGCATGCAAATGCTAGTAGATTAATAAGCACCACTTCAATGGGAAAGTAACAGCATTCCATGCACCATGGATGTGTAGCCATACTGGCCACATTACCACAGAAATTGTCTTGTGACAACACAGGTTCTTTCGGCCAAGAAATGGGACATAAGCACCATGCCCTAGAGTCAGACATGACAGGGAAACGTTTACCTTTATTTTTTAGATTCATTTAATGTTAAACAAAATTTCCTAGCAGGTCAGTATAACAGTGGAATCTGCTGTTAAGGGAAGCAGGAATTTTCCCTTCTCTGGTGGATTCTAACAGAGGCTGGAAAGTATGGAAATTAAATATGGAAATATTTTAATTTGGATTTATTTAATGTTTTCATTTCCTATACTGAGCAGGGAGAGACAAAATTCAGTAAGTGACCCTTTCCAATTCTATGTTTCTGGAAAATGGGAAAAAATTAACCCTCATGCTTAACGTAATCTTTCACACCTGCACCTAGAAGCCAGTTAGGCTAATACTTTATGTAGATTGGTGGAGAGTTAGAAGTCCCTTTTTGTTAAAACTTAATTTTAAAAATTGCTTTCTGAAGTTCTATTCTGCCCAGTTACACTAAGTAAACCAAAAAAAAAAACTTTAGCTAAAAATATATGAAAGCCAATTGCTTAAGCACTAATGTCTCATTAAGATTTTTCATTTTTAAGATAACACCAATAGAACCTCAGGTTATCTAATCAGAATGAATTTTTATGGTGACATTTTGTAGGGATCTAAGCTTCAGAAGTTTCTTTACCATTCATAGTGGCATTTTCTTCCCAATCAAAAATGATGATTGGTGAAATCATGGTGAAAGTGATAAATTCATCCAAATTGTCCACAATTATTACATGTTCCGAACAGTATCATAGAACCTGGTTTCATGGGAAAGCTTTGAGCCCTGGGTGAGGTGCAGCAGTATTGGGGGAGGCAGAATGGTGCAGATAGCTGCTACTTGATGAGGAAAAAAAAATAACCTCCAAGAATTTTTTAAAAGGCCTCTCTTACAACTGATAGATATCTTACAATTGATGCTGATTAAAACACAACACTGAAGTAGAAACAAATTCTGGAGGAAAAGTGTAGATCTTTTCCAGACATAAAATATGCATTCAGTGTAAGATTTTCTTCATGCAGAAACTCTCTTTATGCAGAAAGCTAGTTTTTTTTAAAAAAAGGTTTGTTCTTTTTTATACAAGTTCTGTCTTGTATTCATTTTCTGTTTGTTTGTTTATTTGTATGAGAAGCATCACGATTAAAATAAGGCATGCTATATGGCATAAAATTTAAAATACAAGGTTAAAATATGTACAAACAGATCTTGCCCAGAAACTAGCAACATTGTGTTCTGTTGCACTGTCATGAGGTCAAGTGTACATTAATCGGGGACACAAAGGACTGGTATACATATATATACAGTTTATTGTCATTGTACGTATATACACAGTATACCCATACAACAAAATTCACATAAGACCCAGAGACCAATCCCAACACACATGACAATTCCCAGACACACCCCCACCCACCAAAATTCCCCACCCCTAAACCACCCAAACATCCACACAGCAGACCAAATAATGCTGCCCAACAGCTCATTGATGGTGACCGTTTAGTTCATTGTTGAGTACAATTATATCTCTGGGATAAAAACTATTCAGAAGATGTGTGGTCCAAGTTTAATTGTTCTTCTCTTCTGCCAGAAGGCAACAGTCCAAAAAGATTGTAAGCAGGATGAGAAGAGTCTCTGAGAATGTTATGCAACTTTCTCAAACATCGAGATGCGAAGATGTCATCCAGGGCTGGTAGCTGGAGCCTGATGATATGATATGTGTTGTTGTCTGCATTTTCTATGTGAATTAAGATAAAAAGACATTCACTAATAGGACGCTTCCTGTTTACAGTCATATGCGAGGGGGTGCGGTGCTAAGGTGGGTTTCAGCAGGTTCTGACCAGTTCTGGAGAACGGTAGTGGAAATTTTGAGTAGTTCAAAGAACTGGTAGTAAAAATTCTGACTGCCCCTGCCCCCATCTATTCTCTGCCTCCCAAGTCCCAGCTGATTGGGAGGAAATGAGGATTTTGCAATAACCTTTCCCTAGATTAGGGAGGGAATGGAGATTTTACAGTATCCTTCCCCTGCCACGCCCATCAAGCCATGCCCACCAAGCTATGCCATGCCCAGCAAACCACGCCCACAGAAGCAGCAGTAAAAAAATTTGAAACCCACCACTGGGCAGTGCTTTTGTATCAGTGGTAGTCCTGGGATGAAAGGTTCCTCCAGGTTTTCTTGGCAAGATTGTGGAAGTGGTTTGCCATTGCCTTCTTGCTAGGGCTAAGAGAGAGTAACTGACCCATTGTCCCTAGCTTTGTGCCTAAAGCAGGCATAGAACTCAAAATCTCCCAATTTCTAGCCTTGACCATTATGCCAAACTGGCTGTCTGAACTGTAACTTAAAAAGATAGACCATGGACCCCTTCCTCACCACCATTTCAACTGGTCCTTTTTAAGTTTTACTTTACTTTACAATGTGATCAATCCCGAAATTCTCTTGAACTTCACATTTACTTTTTACCTTGAAATTCCTATGTTGGATTACTTTCTGGGCCTCCCATTTATGTATATATTCTTAATAGCCATGCCGTTAAGCTTTCTTCTTCAGACCAAACCACCTGCAAATTTAGGCATAATTCCCTTTGATTATATGCCCCTTTGAGGCTAATTAGCCCTTTGTATGGATAAGCATGCGTCGGACTTCAGCCAAAAGTTTATTTCAAGCACCAAATCATCATATGCAGTTTGAAACAATAATGTTCTTCTTCTAGTATGTGTTTCTTTGTGTGCTTAAGTCCTATGATATAATGATACATAATTATTTTCTGAATTCAGTCAGTTAAAATAATATCAGCCCATGTGTTCATAAATCCACAACATTCAAGAAACCAGATATTATTAAGAAAATTTGAGCCATCAAGGAATATTGCAATTTCATCCCCACTTTCCTCTGTGGATTTGATGAGGCTATTTCACATGGTATTCGGTTTATTATCTTTCATAATATGGAATGTAACTAGATAAATAAAGCATAAATATGGATTAATTACTTGGCTGATTGTAATGATAGCCACTTTTCTGCATACGAAATATGATACAGGTTTTTCCTCCAGTGTCTGGTAATATTTTTACTACTTTTACTTCTACATCTTATGTTTACATTTTATTGAAAATATGTGGATGATTGGCAGCTGGTTAAATTAAGACTGGTAAAGGAAAAAGCTTCTATAAAACAAAAAAAACCTGACACATCCTACCTCCAGTGTTTCTGTGAACTTTAGCAGCATCTGAAATCTTCTTAGAAAAGGTTGTTCTTTAACATAATATTTTTCAATAGCAATTTTAAGATGTGGGGACTTCAAGTCCCAGAATTCCCCAGCCAGCTGGAAATCCTGGTAGTATACATCGTAATGGTAAAAAAAGAAAAGAAAAAAGAAACAGCACAATTCCAGAGAAGAATACATGCCAAAAGATACTAGACAAAACCAATGATGAGAATTCTGCATCATTCTTCTTCTTCTTCTTCTTCTTCTTCTTCTTCTTCTTCTTCTTCTTCTTCTTCTTCTTCTTCTTCTTCTTCTTCTTCTTCTTCTTCTTCTTCTTCTTCTTCTTCTTCTTCTTCTTCTTCTTCTTCTTCTTCTTCTCACAATTCTTTATTCTGTTTTCCTGGCTGCAGTTCTTCTCCCTGTCTCCTCATTCCAACATACCATTAACAGATTAATAGAGTTGGAAAGGACCTTGTAGGTCTTCTTGTCCAACCCACTGCCCAAGCAAAAGATCCTACACCATCCCTGACAAATGGCAGTCCAGTCTCTTCTTGAAACCTTCCAGTGATGAAGCTCCCACAACTTCTGAAGGCAAGTTGTTCCATTGGTTGATTGTTATAATTCTCAGAAAATGTCTTCTTATTTCTAGGTCGAATCTCTTCTTGATCAATTTCCATCCATTATTTCTTGTCTGGCCTTCAGGGGCTTTGGAAAACAGGTTGCCCCCCTCCTCTCTGGGACAGCCCCTCAAATATTGGAACACTACTATCATGTTTCCCCTGGTCCTTCCTTTCAGCAGAATAGCCATTCTGAGTACTTGCAACCGTTCATTGTATATTTTAGCCTTCAGCCCCCATAATCATCTTCATTGTTCTTCTCTGTACTTTTTATAGGGTCACAACCTCTTTTTTATAGTGTGGTGACCAAAATTGGATGCAGTACTCTAGGTGTGGTCTTACTAAGACTTTATAGAGTGGTATGAATACCTTACTTGATCTTGATTGTATCCCTCTGTTAGGATTGCATTGGCTTTTTTGACTGCTGCTGCACACTGTTAGCTCATGTTTAATTGGTTGTCCACTTAGACTCCAAGATCCCTCTCACATTTACTGCTATTAAGCCTGGTTTCAACCAGTCTATATGTTTTGGTTTTTCTTGCCTAAGTGTAAGACTTTACTTTTCTCCACATTGAATTTCATTACATGGGGTCAAGGATGTGGGGAGGTTAGCATGGCAGCCACTACCATGCAGTCTAAATCCCACCCTTTTATTTTATTTTATATGCTTCCCAATACATATAAGAAATGTAGGGCTTTGAACTTTTTGACACCCCAACCCCTACTGACACCCGTGGTTTGACCCCAGAGAAAGTCATTCTGAAGGGAGAAAATTCTGAATGAAGAGAAGTTCTATATATCTGTCCAATGAATTGTTACCCCATAATGTGGTAAAAAGAGTTCCAAAAGACAAGTCCAAAAGGAAACCCTTACAATTAATTATAATAAAACAATAACAAAAAAAAAGAGTCCTGAGCAGGACTCGAAGACATCCTTTCCAATACTGCTATTCTGCCATATACTTCTGTCGCCAAATAAACATGTAAATGCCTGCAGAGAAACACACCACAGCTGTAGCCCTGTCCAATGGCCAGAGCTCATTAAGCAAGGTAGAGAATGTAGTCACCACCAACATTCCAAATGTTATACATTATTTATTCATTCATTCATTTAATTTGTATTCCACCTTTCATACTTTTACAAATAGCAGTTAGACTTATATAGCACTTTACAGTGCTTTACAGCCCTCTCTAAGTGGTTTAAAGAGTCAGCATATTGCCTCCAAAAATCTGGGTCCTTATTTTACCAACCTCGGAAGGATGGAAGGCTGAATTAACCTTGAACCTGGTGAGATTCAATCTGCCAAACTGCTGGTAGCTGGTAATCAGCAGAAATAGCCTGCAGTACTACATTCTAACCATTGCGCCACCCTGGTTCATTGAAATAATTCAATGTAGAGAACATAGCCAACACATTAGCCTGAACACCAGCTGTATTTGCTTTTAATGTAAACTTGGCTCTCTGCACAGTATAGAGTATCCTATTTTGTTAGGATCTGGAACATACTAAGAGACCCAGTTTGGTGTAATGATCAGTTTAGGAACTGAGAAACCATGAATTCTAGTTCTGTCTTACGCACAAAGCCATCTGGATTAACTTGAGCCAATAACTTTTTCTAACAGGCAGACTATGGCAAACCACTTCTGAAGTACTCTTCAGAAAACCGCAGGGACTTTTGGGTGTGATTTGGAGAAGCACACATACAAAAATCATACTAAGAGCTATACTTTCACTGAAAGTATATCTCTGCTTAGGACTTCTAGGGAATATTGGCAGATGATGGAGAAAGTAGAACAAAATTAGTATGTTTGCCCTGTTATCTACTGAATTAAGATCTTCAGCTGAACATTTGAATATCTTTGCTTACTCACAAAGAATTTCCATACATTTAGAAAATAGCAATAAATAGCTGGAATCAATGCTCCTAGAAAACTATTTTTAGGTGGTCTTACGATCCAGCTTCTCGTGCTTCACTTACTTATAACTCTATTGTGAAGTAAAATAGAAGAAAATGTAGTTTCTGTCATTTGTAGAGCCCAAATTATGCAAGTTTTAATAAATCAATGCTTTAGCACATTATATTCATTCATTCATTCCTGGTAGATTTGAACTATTAAGACATGCTCCAAATCATAAGCAAATAGTAGCAAGGAAGTCTGACCAAAGCAAGCAAAGTTGCTTGTGAGGAAGCAAAGGGCAAATCAACAAGTTTCTTCCTGCAACCCAGAAATACCTAAGAATGGAGAAAATGAATGTTGAGAGAGGTCAGTTATTCATTCTTCAGAATCAAGAAGCTAGTTGACCTGGTTAAGCAAATACCTACAGATGGATAAACTCCGCTGGAATTTCAAAAAGCAGCTGATCATAATGTAAAGCTTCTCTTCCCTTTGCTGATAAATGCAATCTTTAATCATTCACCTTATTCGGATTTTCTGGAGGAGAAAGAGGAAGAATGTATGCCAAGGTAAAATGTTAATATCCCTCTTGAGAAACAGCTAAATGCTAAACCATTCCGAAGTATAATTGAGTTCTGTCATCTGTCTTCAATACGATCATTCTTCTCTCTTAATCTTCTATTTAAAAAAAAAAAACCAGAAAGGAACTTGGAAAGGAAAGATGGAATTACGCCTTCAGCCAGATTTATTTCAAGTCTTCGTATTTCCTTCGTGATTACTGTTGAGGCAGAAAATATCAGTTCCATTGGACAATGGAAGACTTGCTGAGTTTAATGTAAAGACTAGCAATATATTTTTAAAAGATTAAATCAAATTACAAACTGTAATTTGAGATAAACTTTTTATTTCTCTATGAAAAGCAAAAAGCAATGAATTCCTCTATTTCTTCAGCCTAATTATAGGACCAAGGCAATTTATTCATCATACAAAAATGATGCTCCTTTACAAAAAAAAACAACCACTTACAACTGTTAATATTTATATGCTCATTTTGAAAGCCTTATAATTGAGAACAAAAAAAAACATGGTATGGGTGAAAAATAGCAACAGGTGAGTTATGCAAAAGGGCAATCTTTTGTTTAGATGTTGATGGCCAACCTCAAACATCTAAATTTTTCTTTCTTGCTATTTTTTCTTTCATCCGCATGGTCTTCCAAATGGAAAATTCAAAGAAAAGTTTTTCATTATTGTTGTTGGGCTTAATGTTATTAAAGGTAAACTTCTTAAAAACTTCTCGTGATGTTCTTCTACTTCCTTTCTCTTTTTTGCAACTTTTGATTCCTCTTTGTTCTTATTTGAAAAAGACTTTAATTTTTTTTGCATTTTTTTTTATTTTTAAACATACAAAACATAAAACAACTATCATCCATTACAATCTCAGAAAGTGTGTTGATCAGTTAAAAAAAATTGTGCTTAATCCCATATCCACAATTTACAAATTATTGTAATTTCCTCTTACTTGACCAGTTTATATATCCCTATATGTTATTATTCTCATTTAACAATTATTTAATAAAAGTTTAACTTCCATGAAAAAAAAGGGAAAATAAAGAATACTATTTATATTTTATCATTACATTAATTTCATATTCATACTTCATTTCCATGCCTTATTATTTAGCCATTGGTAAAACAAATCCCATATCAAATGATATTGTTTGTATTCCTGTTCTCTAATTTCAAATGTCAATTTACTCATTTCAGCACGTTCCATAATTTTCTTAATAACTTCATCTTCAGTAGGTATTTTCTCTTTTTTCCAATTTTTAACAAATACAATTCTAGCTGCTGTTAAAACATTCACAATTAAATATCTCAATTCTCTATTACACATTTCCAATAAAATTCCTAATAAAAATATCTCAGGTTTAAAGTCAATGTGCTTCTTTGTCATTTTTTCCAACCATGGGTGGATTTTAGTCCAATATCTTTTAGCTTCTGCACATGTCCACCACATAAGGTAATATGATCCTGGAGTCTGATGACATTTCCAACATTTCTCTGATTTGTTCTTGAACATTCTGGCTTTTCTCATCGGGGAAAGATGCCACCTGTAAAACATTTTATACAAATTCTCCTTATAGCTGTAGACATTGTCATTTTATAGTTTTGCAATCACAATTTTTGCCATTTCTCTAAATCAATCCAATGGCCAAAATTTTCCCCCCATGCTATCATTGCTCTTTTAACTTGTTCTTCTTCCAATTTTACCTCTAATAAATAACCATATAATTTTTTAATTACATAGTCATCAGAACCCATTAAAATTTTATCTAAATTAGTCAAAACATTATAAAAACCTTCTTGTTTAAAATCTTCTTCATATCTAGAATGTATTTGCAAATAAGAAAACCAATCCATCTTAAAACCTTGTTTTTCCAATTGTTGCTTCAATTTACATTCACCCTTTTCATCCATTAATTCACTATATCTAACAATTTGTTCCCTTCTAAATATTACTGAATATGAAAATGCTTCAATCATTGATACCCATACTGGAATTTTCAAATAGTGTTGTTTTTTAATCTTCTCCCAATTTAATAACAAAGCCTCACGTATATGATGTCTTCTAAAATACCCCTGTATTTTTGTTCCTTTATACCATAAAAAAGCATGCCACCCTATCAACAAATCATGACCTTTTAAATTCAATAATCTAGTGTTTCTTAACGTTATCCATTCTTTAATCCACATCATACTTGTCGCTTGATAATAAAGTTCCAAATTGGGTAACCCAAAACCCCCTCTCATTCTAACATCTTGTAACAACTTTAATTTTATCCTTGCCTTCTTTCCCTGCCAAACGTATTTAACACTATTTTATTCAATTCTTCAAAAAAGTCTTTCCCCAATCTAATTGGAATTGTCTGGAACAAGTATAAAATTCTAGGCAAAATATTCATCTTAATACTTATCCTTCCAATCAAAGAAAGCTGTAAATTTTCCCATTTCGCCAAATCTGTCCCTATCTGTTGTTTAAGTTTATTATAATTATTTTCTTTAAGCGTGCTACATTTTGCTGTCAAGTATATCCCCAAATATTTGTGACCTGCATCTTTGATATCTCCGCCAATTCTTCTTTTTGCTTTACCAACATGTTTTTAGTCAAAATCTTCATTTTGTCTTTGTTGATTTTCAAACCAGCTACTTTCCCAAACTCTCCTATTTTATCTATCAGTGTAGTTATCAATGTTAATGGTTCTTCCAGAATAAAGATCAGGTCATCTGCTAATGCTTGCAATTTATATTCATCTTTTCAAATTTTCATTCCTTTTATATCTTTTTCTTCTCTAATACTTCTATTTAGCTCTTCTAATGTTAAAATGAATAATAGAAGGGACAGTGGACAGACTTGTCTGGTACCTTTTTTTATCTCAATAGAATCTGTCAATTCTCCATTTATCATTACTTTTGCCATTTGTTTATGATATGTAGCTTCTATTGCTTGAATGAATTTCCTGCCAAATCCTATCTGTTCCATATGAAGCAGCATAAATCACCAATTTACATTATCAAAAGCTTTCTGTGCATCTAAAAATATCAAAGCCATTTGTTTTTCAGGATGGGCTTCATAATATTCCAAAGTGTCCAGAATTATTCTCATATTATCTCTTATTTGTCTTTTTGGCAGAAACCCATTTTGATCTGAATGTATAAAATTATTTAAATATTTTTTGAATCTTTCTGCTAATATTGTGGCAAAGATTTTATAATCTGAATTTAGCAGGGATATAGGTTTATAGTTTTTGATTTGTTGTGGGTCTTTATCCTCCTTGGGGATCAATGTAATATATGCCTCAGACCATGACTTGGTATTTCCTTCTTTGTCATCACTTCATGATTTCATGAAGTCTCATTCATGAATTGACTCATTCATGACTTCTAAAAGTGGGAGACTCAAAGATTCATGCAATGTCCTATAATATTCCACTGGCAAACCATCTGGCCCTGGTGCCTTCCCATTCTTTTGTTTGTTAATTGCTTCAGTTAATTCTATCATCATTATATTTCCTTCTAGCATCTCTTCAATGTCTTTGGGAATCTGGGGTAGATTTGCATTTTGAAGATATCGTATCATGTTTTCCTCTTCTATCTTTTCTTTCTCATATAGTTGTCTATAGTAGTCCTGTATAATTTTTTTCTTCTCCTTGTTTCCAAATTTACTTTGTCCTTGATCCTTGATTAATTGTATTATTTTTCTTGATTCTCTCTCTTTTTTCAATTTATATGCTAACCATCTTCCTGGTTTGTTAGCATTCTCAAAATAGTTCTGTTTAGTGCTTCTAATTTTTTGGGCTAATGCTTCTTTTTGCAGTAAATCCATTTTATGCTTTATTGTACTCATTTTCACTTTGATATCTTTTTTATGTGGACATTTCTGAAGCTCTTTTTCAAATCTCTTATAATCATCTTCCAATATTTTATATGTTTGTCTTTTCTTAACATTTCTCTTCCTTGTATAGTCCATTATCAAGCTTCTGGCATAGGCCTTCATTGTATCCCAAAGATTTTGCATCAATGTATCTTCTTTCCTGTTCTCCTTAAAAAAGAAAGCCAATTCTCTCTCCATTTTCTGTACAAAGTCCTTTTCTTTTAATATCATGTTATTTAGAGTCCATCTAAGACTTCTCCTTTGTCCTTTCCATTTCAGTGTTGTTGGATTATGATCTGCCCAAGTACTTGCTTCTATCTCAATTTGTTCTATGTTCAAAGTCAATTCCATTGTTGTCCATACCATATCTAATCTAGACCAAGATGAATGTCTATCAGAATAAAAAGTATATTGTCTGTTTTTTCCATTTGTATCTCTCCATGCATCTTTTAAATTTATTTCCTCAGTCATCTTAAAAAAGGATTTCGGTAATATCTTTCTACTATGTCTTGTTGTTTTATATGTTTTATAGTCCAAATTTCCATTCACTATTCCATTAAAATCTCCCATCATACATATATTATCATATTCCAGTTCAATTACTTTCATATGCAATTTTCTATAGAAGTCACTTTTGTTATTATTTGGGGCATATATGAAAAGAACTTTCATATTGTTGTGTTTTAATTGATTTCTTAGTAAACCTTATATGCACTTCTCGTGGTAACTTATTGCTCATTGCATATCTAGTATAAACTCAATATATCTCATCCACGCCATCCATCATCTTCTCCTTGGTGATTTCTAGTGCTTCTACCAAAATTCCTATCATTGTTTCTGCCAGATTCTCCCCTTTCTCTTCTTCTACATTTTGAAATCTGAGATAAAATTCTGATCTGTCCATTTCCCATCCAATTAATCCACTCCTGCCATGTTCAACTTCTCCCAATCTATTGTCTATATCTTTAATTTTTTTCTTCCTTCTGCTCATTTTTCTCAATTTTTTTGCAGTATCTCTTCATATTTCAACATCATTTGTTGTATACTCTCCACTTTTTTATATGTCTTTAATTGTTGTTGTTCAATCTTCTGGACTACTTGAAGAATCATCTGTAATGTTGTATCTTTTTTCTTTCTTTTTCTTTTTTCTTTTTTTAATTTTTTATTAGATTAAAACATATATACAAAAAAACAAAAAGGAAAAAAAAGAAAAAAGAAAAACACATATAGATACAAATAAAACATACATAACATATATAACATTTAAGAATAACATCTTTTTTAAAATAGTACATTGGTAAATTGTATTTCTAAGTATATATTCCCACATCTCACTTTATATAACGATATTTTGTAAAGTTTTATTGTAGCTCTATTGTATCTCGTTTGGTACATGATTTGGTTCAAATCTTTTAGAATCGTCTTTTTATTTGGTTTTCCTTTTCTCCAACCATTGATACCACTTTTGCCAAACCAGGTAGTATTCAGATTCTTCCTTTTCTTGGATTTCTTTAGTGAGTTTGTTCATCTCGGCACACTCCATCACTTTTGATATTATTTTATCTTGTGTTGGGATTTCTTCCGATTTCCAATTTTGTGCAAAAATGATTCTTGCTGCAGTCAGAATATGTGTAATTAAATATATTGTTTCTTTTCCGTAGTTGTTTGTGAGTATACTCAATAGATATGTTTCCGGTTTTAATGGTATTTTTTTGTTCTGTTATTTCTTCCAATTGGATTTTAATTTTATTCCAAAATTGTTTTGCTTTTGGGCATAACCACCACATGTGGTAGTATGTCCCTTTTTGTATTTTGCATTTCCAGCAAAGTGGGGAAGTGTTGGAGAACATTTTTTAAATCCGACCTGGGGGAAGATACCATCTATAGAAATCTTGTAGGCATTTTCTTTATATGATACTGATAATGTCAATTTGCTATTAACTTTCCATAGTTTTTCCCATTTGTTTAGTTCTCTTTCTTTTTCTTTCTCCTTCCCCTGCTGACGCATCGTCTGAATAGATTGCTGTCCTCCAAATGGCGACAAGGAGGCGTAGGAGGAGGATCCAACTGCTATTACCTTTCTACTCATTTTGTTAGGTAGACACCAATAGCCAAAGAAAAAAGAAAAAAAGAAAAAGCCAAAAAAAAGGAGAAACATAAAAAAAGGAGGGAAAAAGGGAAGATAATTCTTCAGGTTCTTCAATACCCTAATCCACTTCAAAAAAGATTTAAATTAATCCCAATGTCAGTAAAAATGACCTAGAGGAAGGGAAAAAAAAGGAAAAAAAAGCCAAATAGCCAACCAAAGGGAAAAAAATCAAAATCAAACATCAATCTTCAGGCACTTGTACACCTTAATCCAACTCAATTATATATTAACAAAGAAAGACTTTAATTTTTGATCTTTGACCTGACCTCTGCCAGAATGCACCATTTTATTCTAGGTCAGTGATGGCTAGCCTTTTTTTCCTCAGGCATGTGTGTGTGCAACAGTGCACGCATGTGTGCCCACACCTATAACGCCTCCTACGTGCCCCATCCCCTGCGCATGCATGTGCACCCCCTTGTTTACCCTCCCCTCTGCACATGTATGCGTGACTCTCTTGCCCCCCACTTCCCCTCCCCCATGCTCCCCCTGCCCTCATCACACTTGTGCACCTCCCCAGCCTGTTTTTGGTCCCAGAAAGTTTCAGGGAGGTCTGCTAGGCCCAAAATGAGGCATGGGGGAATGCACCACATCTCCCCACACCCCCATGCATGTGCCCTCTTGCCCCCTGCACATGCGTGCATGACCTCCCCACTCAGTTCCCCACACACATGCACGTGCATGTTCGCAGACCAGTTAGCTGGCCGGCAGGAGGCATTCGCACATATGTGGTGGACCTAACATAGGATGATGGCTCACGTGCCCGCAGATATGGTTCCACATGCCACCTGGGCACCCATGCCATAGGTTCGCCATCATGGTTCTAGGTTATACTTTTTTATTTTCAAAAATTGAATCTTAATATAAACCTATCTAGTTATTGGAATGATCATTTCTACATATTGTATATCTAAATTTGTTCTTACCTATCCTTTTTCAACCAATTGCAAAAGCAAGTTATCTGGTTTATTTTAATTTTTTTAATCCTTCTCTATTCCTTTGAACATTTATGCTTCTGCTTCTTAAGAGTTGTTAAATTTTTCCCATCCTGCATATTTATTTATACATTTGTATATGTATGTGCATGCATACTTGCATCTATACAGTATACTGTATATACATATTCATATACATACACACACACATATGTATGTATCTATGTATGAATGAATATATGTGTGCCATCCACATCAGTTATCAGAGTCAGTTTAGTGGTGAAATCACAAGGCTAGAAACTTCTTGTCCTACCTTAACTTAATTGGGTGCACTTAGGCCAATCCTATAGTTTCATCTCTAGAAAGGCAGCACTGGCAAGCCACCTCTGAAATCTTGCCAAAAAAACTGCAAGGACTTGTCCTAGCAAACACCAGGAGTCAATACTGATTTGAAGAAATCCACAGAAACAAACATCAAAGTTATTCTAAGTTTGCTAATAATTCCCTGTGGCTCATATAGTCTGAATTATCAGTGTACATGCAAAACAAATCTTGCATTGTTTTTTTAAAAGAATTTAAAATTACTGAAACCAAAACTAGACACTATTATCTAATTCCAGAAACAGGAACTCAGAAGAGGGATAGGGAGGGATTATTCTGAAGAGGGATAGAGAGGGATAGCCAATGGGATGTAAAATGTTACAGATTCAAGTTTACCAAGACTAATACTGTAAAGGGACAGTTTTTATAATTATGGAGAGAGTACTAAAGAATTATTAGACAATCCATACCTATTGTGTCATTGTTTCAAAGTTATTTCCTTACCTAAGCAGAGGAAGAGGGGGGAAGAGTAGTAAGAACAAGACTTCTAACTTCTTGCTGACTTTTCTATTGAATTTCCTCATGGAAATCTAGCAGGAAGCATCAAAAATCTTCCTTCCTCCCCTTCTCTCCCTTCCCCTCCCAAGGCTGTGTTCTACTTTCCTTTACTACCGGTTTGCATCAGGAGCCCACTTGCGTGCTTCTGCACATGCACAGATCACTTATGATGATATCCAGGTCGGTGGGTGGAGCCTCCCGCCGGTTTTACTACTGGTTCTTGCGAACCAGTACGAACCGGGGACAACCCACCACTGTTCCCTCCCCTTCTCTCCCTTCTCTCCCAAAAACTGTTGAACTTGATGTATCATTTCACCCAGTTAAAGGTTGTAGTAACAAGAGACTTAGTAGGTTACTCAAGCATCTATGCAAAGACAGTATCCAAGATTAGGAAGACCAGTATTTGCAAAGAACAGAAGAAGCTCTTTTGAACATTCTTTGTGCAGCATGAGCCATAGTGGTGCATTGTTTAGAATGCAGTACTGCAGGCTACTTCTGCCGACTGCCAACTGCCAGCAATTCGGCAGTTCAAATCTCACCAGCTCAAGGTTGACTCAGCCTTCCAGCCTTCCGAGGTTGGTAAAATGAGCATCTAGATTTTTGGGGACAATATGCTGACTCTGTAAACCTCTTAGAGAGGGCTGTAAAGCACTGTGAAGTGGCATATAAGTAAGTGCTATAGTAAGTGCTGTTACTATTGCTATTCAGCACAAGACCAGATGTAGCTTAAATGTTTCTCAATCTAAACTCATCCACAATAAGGGATAATAACTCCTAACCCTGAACCTAGTAGGACGTTGATAAAATAGATGCACTTTCTCTTGAAGTGAAATATATTGTCCATTTATTACAAATAATTCAATTTAATTTTTTTTGCTTAAATTTGACCATGTAGTAGGGATACACGGGGTGAGATTTTTTAAAAAAAACTCTGAAGAAACTTCTCATACAACTTCAGGTATTTTTTCCCTTTGTTTTCCTTGGCAGAAATATAAGAATCTACATCAATCTGTTTCATTTTTTACAAAAAAAGAACAAACTGCATATCTAAAGATGAGCTTCCAGCTACTGTGCAAACATGCCTCTATTGTAATTCTATCTGCCATAATAATATCACTAAATAAAATAAACTGATCTCTAATTACAAAGATTATTTACCTTGTAATTAAAGTGGTGCCAGTAATTCAGATTTTTCTTAAGATAGGTTCAATCTTATCTTTAAAAAGAAATTCTCAGGATAAATTACCAAGTTGATGAAACAGAGAAAGACAGCTCCCTGTTTCTCTATTGGAAGGTGTCATAGAAACAACAGACATGGGGAATAAACGTTAGACCAAATAAACATTCATATACCTCCCAACATATGACAATCAGAGGGACATAGTTATGTCAATATACTATGCATAGTGTGGTGACTAATGTTTTTTCTTCTCTTCCACTTCAATATGCATTATATAAAATAATAAAGGCAAGATAGATATCTAATAAATAAATTGAATGGCTCAACATTTAAAGACACTGAGCTTGTTAGCTGGAAAACTGACAGTCCATGTCCAAGGCCTCAACTCTACTCAATGGGATGAACTCCTGTTACTTGTTCCAACTCCTGCTTACCTAGCAGTTTAAAAGCATGCATATGTGGGTAAATAAATAGATACCACTTTGGTGGGTAGGTAACAGCATTCTGTGGATCACAGAAATGTTTCCAGACAATACTGGCTCTCTCAGCTAAGAAATGGAAATGAGTACCACTTCCTAGAGTCAGACATTATTGGACAGAGGAAACCTTTAACTTTACTCTCTCATTCTCTAGTGAGATAAATCCAACACATACATTACATACTGGAATACTAAACCTAAAAGTATACTATGGTAGCATCTTAGGATAATGAAAGAATATGGTTTTGAGACAGGAACAAAAAAGTGACAACTCACATAGTTCTTAAAAGGTTATTTGAATATTCATAGCAAATATTTTTTATACCATCTAAAAGACAAGTCTAAAAATTGCTGGATAAACAACATTTAAATTATACTCTTAAGTAGGACCATGAACTATTTATTTATTTATTTGATGAATCACGATGGTGGTGGTTAGAATGCAGTATTGCAGGCTAACTCTCCTGTTCGATCCTGACAACTCAAAATTGACCCAGTCTTCCATTCTTTCATCCTTCTGAGGTTATTAAAATGAAGATCCAGATTGTTGTGGGTAATATTTCTAAACCACTCAGAGAGCGCTGTAAAACTCTATAGAGTGGTATATAAGTTTATAACTCTATAGAGTGGCATATAAATTTATAAGTGCTATTGCTATTTATTTATATATTTGTTTTAAAATGCAATTTAAATGTAAAAAAGCAAACATGATAATTAACCCCAAAAAATACAATCTCAGAAATAGTTTATAGAATATCCAGTCATTATAAAGAACAGATTTAATGGACAATTCTTAAACAGAGTGGCTGAGAATTCTGGACTCATATTTATAAAGAATTCAAAAATATCCCACATTTAAAAAACAAATGTGGTTGAAATGACTGTCTACTGTTACATTAAAAATAGCTGCAGAAAGACAAAAAGCAAATGACAACCTTGACAGAAGAAAAAAATCATCCAATAAACACCAAATTCCAGAGAAATGCAAGAAGTGGCAAAGACATGTACCTAAATAAGGAATACAAGGAAATTGAGGACAACGATCAAATGGAAAGCACAGCAAGAGATTTCTTCAAAAACATTTGTGAAATTAAGGGAAACTTACACAAAGACAAAATGATTAAAGATAAAAAGACCCCAGATCAGTGATAGGTACAAAAATAGGATCACTGAATAGAACCTGACATTTTGAAAGGTGAAATTAAATGGGCCCTAGAAAATATTGCTAACAACAAAGATGCAGAGTTTGCAAAATACCAGTAGAACTATTTAAAAATGTGCAAGATGCTGCTGTGTTTGTGGGTAGCAGTGGGGGAAAAAAAACCCCACAGAAGGCTGAAAAAGATCAATCTGTATTCCAACACCAAAAAAATGAAGTATTACTACTGAAACTACCAAACAATTGCATTTCTAGCTTTCATGCTAGAAAAATACAGTTTAATATTTTATAATCCTAATTTCAGACATATTTTGAATGAGAAATGCTACAGGTATAAGGAACAATGATAGCATCCATGAAATAAAGAGATATCTGCAGACCTCTTGGGGGAAAGACTGTATAACATATCTAAACAAATTATTAAGGCATAAATAAAGTAGTTTGTTCGTTTGTTTATTATTTCATTCATTTATCCAATTTATTGGTCTCCCGTCTTACCACAGGATAACTCTGGGTAGCTTACGATATTGAAAAAGAGAAAACTATATAAATAAAATACTGTAAAGGTATATAAATCAAAATACAAGAGCTAAAAGATGGGGAAGGAAAGAGTAGGATGAGCAGGGTGGGTTGCAATCTCATATTAATCTATCAACCACCCCCAACCTGAAGCCCTTCCTTTGGAGCCCCAGGCCAGCTGACCAAATGTTTTCTCTACATTATCAACAAAGTGTACATTTGAAAACACCATTTCTTTTCTTCTTCTTTTAACGGTTACAAAGATTTGGACAGTGCTGACTCATGGCCACGAAATGGAGAAGAGAGTCACCTCATATAGTCATCAATTTTACTAGCAGAGTAAAATCTGCAGGGAGTCCTTTCCTTTCCTGTACAAAATTACTGTAAACAGTGGCTCTAAATGAAGAAAATATGGTTTTGTGTTGTGGGACCTAAAGAGGATTATTAAGAATATCTCCAAGAATATCTTGAAGCTTGGACAAATCATCCAATACAACAATCATCTAATACAGCATCTCCTTCCACTTATGACTGTATGACTGTAACCTTGTTTCTGGTATCTTTAAGATTTATATTTACTGTTTCCCTATGACTATCATTAAGTGTTGTAACTTATGATTCTTGGCGAATGTATCTTTTCTTTTATGAACTCCAAGACAGCATGCCCCAAGACAAATTCCTTGTGTGTCCAATCACACTTGGCCATTCCAAGTCACACTTGGAATGACTCATAATGTATGAACAAGAGCTACTGGAGAAGAATAACAGTAGAATAATTGAATATGATCAACAGAAAATGAGATTGCAAGGTGCTATAACTGATGATACATGCATAAACTTATAAGAATTCAAAGAAGCAGTTATTGGCAATCAATCCTGGTGAAAAAATGTCCATCAGATCACAAAGAATAAAAAATGAACAACCACTGCCCACAATTACTCTGGTCTGCTCTCTGTTCGACTAGGAATCTGGAAACGTGTATTTTATCCTTCCTAAGAAATAGACTGGGAACTGTCTTCATGTTTTCAGAGCTCAAGTAGGGTTCAACCTCTGCTTTTTATATCTGAATGCTAGATGTAATCTGGTGATGACAAGATATATCACTAACAAATACAGTTAGTCTACAAGTGCTGTCTTGGGACTAATTTTGAAGCTTCATGTTTGAAACACCTGCCCTAATATTTGGACTTCCTTGCTTCTTTTCCATTGTCTGCTTATTACAACATATGAAGAACTCAAAAAGATGCCACTGTTGGACCATTTAGTTATCTACAGTAAAGCTGTTGGACTACTATGGATGTTGAATGCTAAAAAGACATAGTGATAGTCACCTACATTCATCGATTCATAAGCTCAAATTATACAGGCAATGCTTAAACGATTAGTTTCTGTTAGAAGTATTTATCTTCAAGATTCTACACTACTTGTTATTAATAACACCTTTCTTTTGCTTCTTACTTCTGCTACTTTAGACTTTCTGTTAGCAGAAGAAAGGAACAAAATATATGAATCAACAATTCAACTATTCAACTATTACTTAATTAACCCCTTAGAAACAACCTAGGAATCTTCATCCTTATCAAGTCCCTAATCGTTTATGATGGAGTGAAATGGAAAATCTTGAAAATTAACTTACTGAAGCCAAATATCCTTCCTGGATAGAACAGTCTTCCACTAAATTCAACATATTTTACATCATCTATGATCCAACCTCAGTAAATATGGATATATTTCAGTAACTGGTTGATCGGCGCAAGGCAACAGACGAGAGTCCTTAGTGAATTCAGCACCTTTTTATTTCCAACAAAATGTGACCACACTCTGCCAGCTGGGCTGCTGGAGCTTGCCTTTTTAAGGAGCTCCAGGCAGACCAGCTGGCCAATGACAGCAGGTTAAATCTCCCATGGTCCGGACAGCCAATCAGCGGTGAGCATGAAACCTTATGTAGATTCTAGCCAATCCATGGCGAGCATGAAAATTTATGTAGATTCTAGCCAATCCATACATAACACCATGCATCCCAAAAAATACTGATCCGCTTCTCTCCTATCTACAACACAGTCCTTTCAGCAGTCTTGAGAAGGTTCCTGATTCAGGTGACCTCAAAGTGGCCTCAATGCTTCAGAGAGCTAACATCAGTCTAGATGATTGCAAGAACATAAATCCTTCCAATCCCCACCATTCAGCCATAACTGAAGAAGCTTCTTCTTCTGGATGAGAAGAGAAACGTCGTCAAGGGAAAAAGCCAAGAAAGTCCAGTTGCCTTTTGTACAGAACCTTTCAGGCAACCATATCCTGGATGACTGAAAATATCCATAGACATTTAACACAGGTCCTCTTAACTAAAAAACACGTGGATTTTCCTTTGTTAGCCCAAGTTTTTCTTCTCGGGTTTGTAAAGTGTATGTGAGCATAACCTTTCCCCTCTGTCTTCTAAATAGATGACATGTACTTGTTCCACCAAGAATAACACCAGTATGGGATTACTGGCTATTTTTATCATTTGTGGCAGTTCTCACTTGCAGAGGAGAGCCCCTGAACAGGGCAAGGCTTTCCTGCAGCTTAAAGATTCCACCACTTTAGATTTGAAATAAAATTTACAGCTGCTTGTCAGACAAGAATGAAAGGAAAAGATCTTTTTTCCTCGACTCCCAGGATAGTAGTGTACATCTGTGGAAGCAAATGATCTCACTCTTCAATAGAAAGGAAATTCTTTCCTCTGATGTATCTGAACAATTAAGCTGAATCTTGAATCACTACTCAGAACAGGGTTACTTGGTTTTTCTTTCAGTTTGTTTACAAGGTAGCCAGAGATTACAGGGTAAAACAGAGATTACAGGGAAATGGCAAAAAAAAACCCATAACTGAAAATTAATACCACTAGGTTTTGATTCAGAATCCAGTAGCACGGAGAGGTTCCAGAGAGCTGGTGGATATATCCTTTTTTAAAAAAGAGATAGTCTTTCTTGACCTTTGCTTCACAGGAGAAAGAAAAATGTCGGATGTGTGTCTGAATTTGTTCATATTTTTTTTAAGGGAAGGGAAGAAGAGGGGTGGGAGAAGGGAAGTGGAAAGAAGAGAAGGGAAGCATATATACCCAATGTTACATTCAAAATCCTAGTGGAGAAAAGGAAGAAAAAGCATGTCAATAGATACTGTAACATTTGGTGCCAATAAAGGAGAGGGGGGGGGGAGAGAGAGAGAGAGAGAGAGAGAGAGAGAGAGAGAGAGAGAGAGAGAGAGAGAGAGAGAGAGAGAGAGAGAGAGAGAGAGAGAGAGTGTGAGTGTTCAGGACTAAACAGTGAGGTTATTAATGCTCTGTGAACTTTGTTATTTGCTTGCACTCAACTAGGTTACTCAACTAGGTTAAATCTTTAGTGCTAACCCAGGGCAAGCCTAGACCTAAATGTTACTTAGTTAGACTTACTTGTATAACTGGACTTAGTTAGTCAACAAAACATTTGCAAACAAACAATCAAGTTCAAAGAGCACCAGGACTCAATTTAACAACATTTGAACAGAAATTAGAAAGTAATGCATGCAAGAATCTATAAGTGTGAGGGTCAATTTCTGCAACCCATTGACATTATTGGAAGTATTCTCCAATCTTCTCATCAATCTTCTACTGTTTATTTTATGACATCCTTATCCCTGGTATTCTAGGGGGTTTATAGAAAGGAATACATATCTGAGAAATGGAAGGAAGGCTGGTCTAGCTGCCCCCCTCTCTCTCCCTCTCTCTTCCTCTCCCTCCTTCACTCCCTCACTCCCTCTTTCTCTCTCTCTCTCTCTCTCTCTCTCTCTCTCTCTCAAATGTGATTTTTTATTGGATAAAATAAACATAAATAATATAAATATAAATAAATATTAAACACCCTAAATCTTTTTCTGCCACCAGTAGGGTTTTTTTGTGTGGGGGAGGAGTTAATGATTTTTAAAATTGATAAGCATGTCTTCATTTCTCTTAATTGGAATTAAGACAACACCTCTTCTAAGATTACCCCAGTTGAAACATACAGACCATATTAAAAAACAAGATATATTATTATTTTAGCTGTGTAAAGTGAGTAATATTTCCTAAATTGTCTGACACTTTCAATAAATAACAGAAATAACTAAATTTACAAAAATTATTATAGGAAAATAATTACATGAGTACCCCAATTGTGATATTCCACTTTATAATGTATTCCTAATTTCTCATCATATCAATTTGTGCAGGTTAGCAGTGAAAGAAAGAAAATCGCACTAAACATGCATTATGTTTTTGTTTTCTTCTAAATAACCATTGTAGTATCTCAATGAAGTTCTAAACTGTTCCATAGCAAAACTCTTGACACTTATCAGTGTGACAACTGAACTCATTGCCAATGCAGATTTAGTACTTTTGGCTAATTTTTTTTCTTTGCTAATAACTATTGTAACGTCTAGCATATGGACAGAATCCAAATCTTACATGTAAGTGAGATAATGACTTATATCCTAAATCCTCACAGAGATGACAGATCAGCAGATAATGAGGCAAGTATTTCAGAATTTTCTCCACATGTGTAAAGCCTTGTTTGCATAATATTAGTTTAAAGTAAGTTTGAGATGTATCTTTCCCAATTACCAAGGTACTGTATCCAAGCACTACCTTGAAAACTTCAGGGTTGCTAACCAGGAGGATCTTATACAGCTCCATCATATAAGCTTCCAGAAAATATAAGACTAGGTCTCTAAATTTTCATAATGGACACCTACCATGACTATTAAAGTCAGCTCAATCCCTTTTTTTCTGAAATCCCTCAAATCTAGCTTTGTCATCAGATCTGAGCTCCCAGGAGACAATGAGATGACGTCTTTGCTAATATAATTCCTTGTGTGCCTTCTGCTTTCCTAACTTTTTAATAATGACTTATTTTTAGATGTTTATTGCTTTATATCTTGGTTGTGTGCCACCCAGAGTCACTTCTTGTGAGAAGGGCAGCCAAATAAATTGAATAGATAAATAAAATAAATATGAATAACTCATTTTATGAAAAAAGCAGGAACCAAAATTCAAGAAACCATTTCTTTTTCCTTTTTTAAAGTGTTTTTAAACCTCTAAAAAGTTAAATACTGAAACTAAAGTGGTTAAAACAAGACCACTTCTGTTTGCTGCTGCTTCTTCCTCCTCCTCCCCCCTCCTCCTCCTCCTCCTCCTCCTCTTCTTCTTCTTCTTCTTCACTCTTCTTCTTTTAGACTCATCGGGAGAGACAAATAACTTTTCTCAGTATATGCTAAAATAATCAAGAGAAATCTTTGTTGTCTTTGAGAATAGGCACAGTTTATTACAAACACATCATAATTATTGATCTGTTATCATTAAGAAACATTTATAAAATGTATTTATCACCCTTCCAATGTCACCCTATTCTGCCCACTTTCCTGCCTGATTTGCTAATTTTAAAAGATAACTTAAGTAGGGCATATTTTAGCTCTGCATTCGAATCACTGTCAAGATTTTAGCAGGCAGTTAGCGAATCTCCTCTTCCAGCATTCATGAGATTACTTCAATTCTATATACAGCATATTATCCAACTTTTTCCTATGATGGAATGGAATGAAGGATTTCAGAACCAATTCACAGATTTTCAGTCCTGCTTCATCATATGAACTATACTGTCTACATTCCAATCTAAGCTCAGTACACAAGATTATTTACCACAATGTCCTACCTGTTAATGAATATTTTAATTTCAACCCTAATAACACAAGGGCTATCAATAGATTCAAACTCAATGTAATTTGCTCTAATCTTGATTGTAGGCAATATGACTTCTGCAATAGAGTATTAAATGTCTGGAACATTCTACCTGATCTTGTTGTTAGTCTCCCTAACCCCCATACCTTTTACCTTAAACTGTCTACCGTGGACCTTTCACGTTTCTTAAGAGGTCATTAAAGGGGTGTGCATAAGCACACCTTCCGTAATCATTTTATGTATTTATGGTTATGTTTTGCTTATTTATATCCTTTTATTTGTGCCAAAAAAATTTCATGTGACCATGCCTATATCTATACTGTTACTTGTTTCCTTGTACTTGTTGATAAATAAATAAATAAATAAATAAATATATAATAAATAAATAAATAAATAAATAAATAAATAAATAAATAAATAAATAAATAAATAAATAAATTTATTTGCCATCCTTTGGATTCTATTACCAGAACTATTAGAAAAATCATCTTAATAAATTTAGCTCATAGATACGTGAACCAAGACTATCGTGTCGAAGCAGGTGTTAAGCTAATTTTGAAATATAAAATTTGCTAACTAAATGATCGCAAGCAAGGCATTATTCTGGAAAGAAAACTTCCAAACACCAACAAAAGGCAAAAAGATTTCATTCTAAATCAAGCTGAATTTCTTTGAAGCCTTTCAGCAGTTGATTGGATTCAACCTTATCCAAAAACTTATTGTAATGGCAATTAATGACATGTGCACAGATGGACATCTCGGCTGAAGAAATAGTAATGATGTTTTTAATTGCATGTTCAAAAGACTACCTTCCAAATACACATACAACTATCTCATAAGAAGCAACTACATGACTTGATCATTGGAATCTACATAATGCTAAGATTAGAAACAATCCTTTAAACAAATAACCCAAGTAGAAAACTAAACTACAGTAAATCAGTGGAGAATTAAGTGATAAACCAAAGAACTATTAAGTAGTTGCGATCAGCAAGAAAAATGGCAAAATTAATATATGTCTCTGTGGTGTGCCTTCAAATCAGTCTTGGCTCTTGGTAACTGCCTGGATGAGTCCATGAAGTTTTCTTGGCAACATATTTCAGAAGAGGTTTGCAGTTGCCTTCTTTCTAGGATTGAGAGAGAGCAATTGGCCAAAACTTTCCCAACTGGCTTCATTCCTTAGGCAAAACTAGAACTCAGTGTCTCCCAGTTTCTAGCCCAATGCCTTTAATCACTGCACCAAACTGATTTTCAACCAAATAGATAAGCATCTTGTGTTTAGCTAATTAGAAACAAATCATAATCTCCTTGTAGCCTTCTAAAAGCTGTTGCTAAAATTCAAAAAAAGATAAGGAAAAAGGGACCATTTCTGCTGCCATAATTTTTACACTCTAAATTCTAAACATATCCAAATCCAAAACTGTGGAAAGCAATAGTCTTCTTTTTCTTGCTATGTCCCCATAGTATACTCTATACTCTATCCATTCATTCTATTGAAGACAAAACTAGGCTGTACAATTTAACATAGCATATTCTGGATCTCCAAATTAACCTGCTATATTAAACCCAATGAGGAATCCTGTCCTATCACCCATGTCTAAATAAAATCCAGAAATTCACCTTACTTGGACATAGGTGAAAGGGCAGCATTCTTCATGAAAAGAAAGCACCATTAATCCAAGCAATAAATCATGTTCGATCCACCTTACTTGCTGCTTAAACAAGTAGAAGACTAAATATAGATAGGTTCATTATTGTGATTTTATCCTCTTGTTTCCTTGGACTTCATTTACCACCTTAAATTCATCAGCAGCCATATTTGCCACCATTTGATAAGGCTGATAGATTACCTGTGCCATCTATTTTTCAGAACATTCATTTTAGCCAACAAAGCATCTTTCTTTTCTGAACTTACTTATAATGACAGCAATTAAAGCTTCAGTGTTTTAATGAGTGTCAAGTGACCTGGAAGCATGAATGTAATAAATCATTCATTCTGCCTGGCACTTAACCAAAAACAAGCAAGCAATTGATTGATATGCCACTGCTTAGATTAATGTGGTGATGTTTTTTGGATAAAGCAGGTATTAGGGCTCACAGCGTTACAAATTAGCCAACCTATCTTAGTTAGATAACTTAATCTCATATTGTTTTTGTTTTGCTTTTTTTATTTCAGGAAAATGTGGTATGCAAACCATGATTAAATCACTATGTAGCTATGTAAGCCCATTGATTGATGTTAGAATTGTCCACTATTATTTACCTGATATAATTGATAACAGAAGATAATGAAAAACAGAGTGCAGCAGCAGCCAAAAAAGGCAATGCAATCTTAAACTGCATTAACAGAGGGATTCAATCAAGATCACATAAAGTACTAATACCACTCTATAAAGCCTTAGTAAAACCACACCTAGAATACTGCATCCAGTTTTGGTCACCACACTATAAAAAATATGTTGAGAAAAAGTGCAGAGAAAAGCAACCAAGATAATTAGGGGCTAAATCATATGAAGAACAGTTACAGGAACTGGGCATGGCTAGTCTAGTGAAGAGAAGGATCAGGGGAGACATGATAGCAGTCTTCCAATATTCCAAGGCACCCGAAGGCCAGACAAGGAATAATGGATGGAAACTAATCAAGGAGAGATTCAACCTAGAAATAAGGAGAAATTTTCTGATAGTGAGAACAATCAACTAATGGAACAGATTGCCTTCAGAAGTTGTGGGAGATTCATCACTGGAGGCTTTCAAGAAGAAATTGGACTTCCATTTGTCAGAAATGGTGTAAGGTCTCCTACTTGGGCAGAGGATTGGACTACATGACCTACAAGGTCTCTTTCAACTCTGTTACTGTTATTATCTTTGAAAGAATCAGATAGACCTGACTTATGTCAACAAGATGAAGAAGTGAGAATTGCCTCAATGAGATACTTTGCATCACCTTGAAGTTTCTCCAGCTTTTGTGACAGCCATCGAAAGTTTCTGAAGAAATCTTGGAAGAGTCTAAAGTGACATGAAGAAAACCTGCCTTAGTTTTCAGAAGGAAAAGGTTGCAAGTAAGTCCTAGTAAAAAATTCTGCAAATCCCCAATCTCCAGTTCATATTTATGACAGTTGCAGTGTCCCAGGGTCATGTGATCATCTCTTCTGATCTTCTGACAAGCAACATCAAGCCAGATTCACGTAACAGCTATGTTACTAACTTATCAACTGCAGTGACTCACTTAAGAACTGTGGCAAGAAAGGTTGTAAAATGAGACAAAACAAATGTCTCACTTAAGCAACAGAAATCTTGGGCTCAATTGTCATTGTAAGTCAAAGATTACCTGTATGTATAGCATATTAACAATGCAGCCTAAAGGAATACCATAATGAAGTGTAGCTCTGGTGCAACATGAGAATTATAGTACTCCTCTTTATGCTCATACATACACTGTGCAAATATATAAAATAACAATGGTAAAACACAAGCTAAAAATATTCTACATATTTACTCAGAAATAATTCTTCATAAATTCATTCAAGATTAAATGTTGGTAGAAATTCAGCTTTCATCGTGAGTTCTCTGCTGTCTGGACAAACTACCATGGACCACAAGGGGACTCATGCAAACAAAACCTATATAAATAATTGTTCCTTCATAAATTCATTCATTCATTCATTCATTGGATTTATAGGACTATTGAACTCAAACAATGAGAATCTGGGAAAGGTATGACAGGAAAAAAAAGAACCAAATAACCAGATAACAGTAAATATACACAATATATCTAGTATCACAAAAGAGAGAGCAATTAAGCACAATAATGAAAATAACCAAAAGGGGAACTTCACACTGGATTCCATTTTGGACCCAAATAACTTGGGAAAGAAATAGGTCTTAATCTTCTTACTGTATGTATTTGTAAGAATATTTGGAGAACAAATGTTTTTTAGAAATTTCACTTGAATATTTCTAGAAAACATAGGAACATATTTAAATGTGTATGCATATACATCAGCCAGCCAAAGAATTTACTTCAACATAAAATTAGAAATAGTTCATTATTTTTCATCTGAATACCTGGGAATTGTCTTGTCTCTATCTTTCTTCATAATGGTTTTGCTGGCAAAGATTAAAGAACAAGCCAGCCATAAGATAAATGTGATTATTTCACATGCTCAAAGATAGAGCAGTCCAGCAGTTTCAAAAATTCTGTCTTAAATTATTGGCAGGAGAATTTCAAAACTGGATCAAATTTCATATGGAATATGAATTGCTAGAGAGCCCAGCAATTACTAATGCAATTCCCAATTCCACTTTTCATACTAAGAAGTGGCAAGAGAACAAAAATAGGGTGATAATTGTCAACTTTATAAGCTTTTCACATCACATGAACAGGTGGCAATGTGGCCTGCTTAGAGATGAACATGATTCCTTTAGATTCAAATTGCAATCTATAAAGAGGGAGAGAAGGCCAAAGATATATCAAGATGCCCTCAGTCAGGCTTCAAGAATCTCAGTTCAAAGTCTTCAGCAGCTGCATTCTTGTCATTGCAAATTTAAATCCAACATCTAAAGGTTCATTAACACTTTCTATTTGCACTTAAATATGGATAAAAAGGGGTCTCCTTCAAGTCAGGCTTAACTCCTAGAGAGCTCTTGGGCACTTTATGCAAGCAGATGCAGTTTATTATTGCATTCTTCTGAGATTATTTTGGACTTCCTAGATTAGCCTACAACCCATATTTCCTGGTTGTCAACTCAACAACACCTGAACCTGCTTAGTTTCTAAGCTGAGATAATGCTAAGCAGGTGCTGCCACCTGCTGAGGTTAGATATTGATAAAGCACACACAAAAGAAGCTGGCCATTTTGAGTGGAGCGCACATCTTAAGGCAGCTTCTTTTTTCCCAACTGTATTCCAAGTATTTTTTTGTCTCTGCAACACTCCTGTTCAAATGTTTGCTGACTGGCTGAAAGGGTCTGGAAATTCATGTTCCCCTTCAGCAAGGCCAAAAATTTGACCCACAACTTGGACATTATTGTCCAAGATGAAAAACAAGATGGCATCCCCATTCCATGTACAACAGAACCAACAGCTGTATGAAATTCAAATGGAATTCAACAGTGAAAAAAGTAAGGTTCTACATTTAGGGAAGAAAAACAAAATGCACAGGTACCATATATGTGGTACCTTGCTCAATGGTAGTAACTGTGAGAGGGATCTTGGAATCCTAGTGGACAACTATTTAAATATGAGCCAGCAGTGTGCAGCAGCTGCCAAAAAAGACAACACAGTTCTGGGCTGCATAAACAGAGGGATAGAATCAAGATCACGTGAAGTGTTAATACCACTCTATAATGCCTTGGTAAGGCCACACTTGGAATACTGCATTCAGTTTTGGTCGACATAATGTAAAAAAAATGTGGAGACTCTAGAAAGTGCAGAGAAGAGCAACAAAGATGATTAGGGGACTGGAGGCTAAAACATATGAAGAAGGGTTGCAGGAACTGGGTATGTCTAGTTTAATGAAAAGAAGGACTAGGAGAGACATGATAGCAGTATTCCAATATCTCAGGGGTTGCCACAAAGAAGAGGGACCATTCTCCAAAGCACCTGAGGGCAGGACAAGAAGCAATGGGTGGAAACTAATCAAGGAGAAAAGCAAAGGAGAAGTTTCCTGAGAGTTAGAACAATTAATAAGTGGAACAACTTTCCTGCAGAAGTTGTGAATGCTCCAGCACTGGAAATTTTTAAGATGTTGGATAACCATTTGTCTGAAGTGGTGTAGGGTTTTCTGCTTGGGCAGGGGGTTAGACTAGAAGCCCCCAAGTTCCCATCCAACTCTGTTATTCTATTCTATTCTATTCTATTCTATTCTATTCTATTCTATTCTATTCTATTCTATTCTATTCTATTCTATTCTATTCTATTCTATTCTATTCTATTCTATTCTATTCTGTATTCCTTGAAAGAGAACCTTCTTTGCTATTTACCAAATCATGAAATGGGAAGTGATGCTGTGCTTTGTGTCTGATAGATTGCAACTGTTTCTTTGGACAGAAATGCAAGTTAGAGATCAATTAATCAATTTGTTATTTTATTCAGACATTAAATATATGTTGCATTATCCATGACCTCTGAGGAGGGGAGAAGCAGATCATGTCTGGGCAATGAACATGGTATATTCGGATCTGCCTTCTGTCATTTTGTTGAGAGTCAGGTGGCATACAGGTTTAATATATTATTATGGTTTGTCACACAGTCATCCAGATGTTTAAACTGGATTTAGTATTTTTCCATCTATTAAGTTCTTGCTAAGGACTTGGAGTAGGTAGCTGTTGCTGTTTGATGGTGTTAATGGTATTGTCACAGGATGTAAGCTGTTCCAAGTGAAGCCACCTTTTGCAATTGTCTGATGATGATTTTTGTCAATGTTCATGTTATTCAAATGGTGTTCCAGATGTTTTGGGATTGCAGCCAAGGCACATATAACTATTGGTATTATCTTTACTTTTTGCCACCATTGATCTACCAAAAATGTTGGCAGAGAAATTGGCTGGATGACTTTTCAAAATGTCTGAGTTCTTCATCGATTTCTAAAACACATGTGTTGTCTTATGGCAGAGGTGTTGAACAATGGCCCATTTATGACTTGTGGACTTCAACTCCCAGAATTCCTGAGCCTGGAAAACTCCAGCAGAGATAGTTCCAATAGAGAACTATGTTTATATTTTAGGATTGAATTGTGGGATCCTTGATGCTCTCTGAGCTTGGTTGCTTCCTTGTTTTCTGAGCTATGTAATATCAGTACTATTTGATATTAATATTAGATGTTCTAGATACGCTAGATCATGATGTCCTCCCTTGATATTATATATCAGAGATGACTGTGCAATGAAAAGCTGTTACATTCACATACTGTATATATGAAATGAATAGAGACAGGAATATTTCAGTCCATACATTTTTCAGCAATTCTATTCTCCTCTGAAGAAATTCTATAAGCAAGTTCTCCAACATTGAACAGAATAAAAACCAGCAGAAAAACAAATGGAGAGAATTTGATGACTCACCACTTCTTTACCCTCCTACCATCAGGTAGGAGATATAGAAGCATAGGCAGCCTCACAAACAGACTGAAGAACAGCTTTTATCCGTGGACTGTCAGACACTGATTGCAAAATAACATCATAACTACATAGTATGATGGACTTGCAGAGCCGGCACATTGTGTAACATGTTCACACTGGTGCAATAGGACTGGGTGGTTATTAATATGATTTTTTTGGGTTAGGGATTTTCTGTCTTCACTCTGAGTTGATTTGTGTTGGGGGAGGGATTGCACTGAGGGAACTCAACCAATCACATTGTACATATGTTGTGCACTGACAATAAAGATTTGAATTGAATTAGAATGTATTTACCCAGTATTATTTGGTCCAGACTTCCACAGAAGATGCATAAAGGGTTTGTGATCATGTCTCAAATATTCACAACCAGGCAAGAAGCTAAAAACAAGATAGATTATTCAATGCTTGTCTAGTGCACTATATTTAACTTCAGTGGTTAACCATTCTTAGGTCCTACTTTAAGCAGCCGGTTACAGAACTACTCATATAATTTCATAGTTAAGTTTGTTGTTCATACTGAATGAAGGAAGCTGGAATGCCAGGAAGGTGACCCCCATCTTGTAGTCATTAGATCAGAGACACATTACTGACATGCTTACTGTTGTGAACTGTATAAGCTGCAATATGTATCCTGGTGATCATCAGGATAATGAGGTCAGTTGCCAGTTTCAATCAAAGTGACAGGAATAGATGCTATCAGAACATGAGCAAAACAGAGGGTAGGCATATATTAATGTTCCTGAATGAGAATGGATAGCACTTGTGAAAAATGATACCTCTGATCTTCAGACACCTTCAATGTGCTCCAGGCAGATGTATCACAACACAGTCATATGATTTGTCACCTTGTTGCAATCTGTAAACCAACTTCTTACTGATCTTCAGTTTCTTCCATGTCTTTGTTAGAGGAAAAGCAATAGTAAATTTCAAAAACATCTTGAGAAAAGCAAAGGGACACTGAGGGATAATGAAGAGAGAACAGTTATCAAAATGGGAAAGCCAATTCTTTTGTTCAATCCAAGAGTATCTCCAATGAATTGCCCTCAGGTAAAGTCAAAGCAATCCAGGAAAATTCCAAGAGATTTACTACTGGCAGCATTTAAATGTCTCCCTAACATTAGAATAGCTCAGTATCTTTAAATATCAGCCCTTGAAACCCAAGTCAAGACATCTGACTGGAACTCTACTTTATTCATGCAGTATATAATAACAAAATCTTGAAAGTATGGCTACTGAATTAGGGAGAAGTTAATCTAAATTTCTTTCTCATACAGTATTTATGCTATTTTCCAAGCTTATACTTTAGCTTATATAACCATAATTGTCTCTGCTTAGTTTTCTTAACACAATGCATCTCAATCTTGGCACACTTAAGATGTATGGACTTCAACTCTCAGAATTCCTTGGCATGAAGTTAAAGTACATTATCTTAATGTTGCCAAGGGTGGAAGTTGAAGTACATTATCTGGAAGTTGAAGTACATTATCTTAATGTTGCCAAGGGTGAGATATATTGCCTTAAGATACCTCCATGGCTCTGAATACTCCATTCTACAAAGATGTTACTTTCTCATATACAAAGACAAAAGCACTCGATTTTATTGTTTAGTTTTATGTGTATACCCTTATCCCTTGCACTCAGGAACACTCAAGGCTTGCAGTACACAATAATCAACATACAATAAGTACAATTTTGAAAATACAATCATAAAACTTTAGACTCCAAATATTATATACTAATTTCACTCATTTATTTCTTTAGCTGCATCGGGAAAGAGAAACCCATTTGTTCCATCTAGCTGGGCTAGCTTGATCCCATCCTCTGTTTTAAATTTGAAATTGATTTTAAATTGGGTTGTTTTAATTGTCGGCCGAAAATATTTAATAATTTTTAATTGTTTTTAACTTTTGTATACCATGTTTTATTTTGTCTGTTCACCTCCCTGAGTCCGCAAGGAGAAGGGCGGTTTATAAATTTAAATTTAAATAAATAAATAAATAAACAAACAAACAAGTCCATACAGCCAACGAATATGCTGTAAGCTTTAGGATGAATACCAAAGGACAAAGGATTATATTTTAGCACTTGACTAGATTTGAATTCAAATTCAACAGTCATAGAAGATGATGGATTATTCTGAACCAGTCATTTATCTGCCCAACCACTCTTCAGAGTAATGGTTGGGTTTGAAAAAATTGAGAGAATGATATATATTCTCTTAAATTCCAGAAAAAAGATGTGATTTAAATTAAGTAGCCATTCCATATGACACCTGAATCTTTCCACATATATGTTAGAAATGCATATACGTTCATTTGTAATATAGCTGTGCATACTTGAGGCCCAGGCTGGAGAATGATCTTTCTTCTATGTCCTCCTAGGATTCTTTTGCTCATCAGCATCATAATTCTAAAGAAGAATAGAATAGAATAGAATAGAATAGAATAGAATAGAATAGAATAGAATAGAATAGAATAGAATAGAATAGAATAGAATAGAATAGAATAGAATAGAATAGTTGGAAGTCTTCTATCCTATACCATTTCAGACAAACAATTGTCCAATCTCTTCTTTAAAACTTCCAATGTTGGAGAATTTACAACTTCTGGAGGCAAGTTGTTCCACTAGTTAATTGTTCTAACTGTCAGGAAATTTCTTCTTAGTTCTAGGTTGCTTCTCTCTTTGTTTAGTTTCCATCCATTGCTTCTTGTTCTGCCCTCAGGTGCTTTGGAAAATAGCTTGACTCTCTTTTCTATGTGGCAACCCCTGAGAGATTGGAACACTCCTATCATGTCACTCCTAGTCCTTCTTTTCATCACACTAGACATGCCCAATTCCAGCAACCGTTCTTTATATGATATTTATAGTCTTCCTCTGCCTTGCCCTGACTTGTCCTTTGTATTCAAAATGCTAGAACTGTGTATACAAATATGTGCTTAATTAAATCAATGTTCATTGCTACATAGGCCAACAGAATGAATCCCCATTGGATAATTTTTGGGCAGTTCTGCATATTCTGTAAATCCAACTTGATGAATTTAGTTTATAGCTCCATGACTTGTATGAACTTAAAAAAAGGATTAATTTGAGAATCAAGTTTGTGACATATCCTAAAATTATATTTTATTCAGGTGACTTACGTTCTGTCTTTATATTCTCTATGTTTGTGTGTACATGCATATATATATACACTTACATACACATGCATTCAATATACTGTCAATTCAATACCACATTATTGTTTGATTTTAACCATTTAAAATGCATCTATCTGTTTTTCACTGATATCTGTGGCTTCAAGAATATGTAAGACTACATACAGTATATGCCTATACTAATTCTTTCTCCTTTGATTTGTCATTAGAATATATCAGAGATTAGTTCATCCAATGCCAAACTATTTCTTTTTTATTCTCCCTCCCTATCACAGTCTGCTTCTTTTGCTTCACTTTATGGCTTGTGTTAAATAACTTGCAAATACAGAGGGTTTTTTTTTTCTTCCCTTCAATCATATCTGACTTTCAGAGACTGCCTGGACAAATTTTCTTGGCAACTTTTTCAAAAGCAGCTTGCCATTGCCTCCTTCCTGGAGTTGAAAGGGAATGACTGGTCCAAGGTCACTATCGTGAAATGTAGACTGGATTCCCAGAAGGGAAGAAGTGTATTCTAGGCTAGCAAAAGACAGTGAGATTTAGATGATTGAGTGAGAGGAAAGAGTCAGTATAGCCCCTCCCTAGGAGTTCTTAGAAGTAATGATGTAAGTAGTTTGGTTTAATTTGGAAATTCTGTGTATGGGTGAGGAACGATAAAGGAAACTACCCAGAAGAACCTCAGTATGTTTTCTCTTGGTTTGTGGAACCTGGCAGTCCCCTAGCAGGCCTTAGGCAGAGCTAGAACTCACAGTCTCCCAATTTGTAGCCTTTCCCTTAATGACTACACCATAATTATTTATTTATTTGGATATTATTTATTAAACTTGTATGCCACCCATCTCACTCTCAAAGTGGAACACATCCTTATATGAAACAAGAAATAGAATGAACTTTGAAGGAAGGGTGAGGAACAAACTAAGGAGATGTCCATCCTAAGCACTAAGCACTAAATGTTAAGAATGAAACATTGGCATTACACTCTAGTGTAATTTATTAGCAGTGGTGAACACAACTGTAGAAATCCAAATGGCAATGGCACATGGGAATGACAGGGTGAAGGGATCCAGTCCATGGAATGGTCAGATAATCCCCAGAAGTTAAAAAAAAATGGAGGTTGAGGAAGAGGAGGAGCAGGAGGAGCAGGAGGAGGGGGACAGGGGGGGGGAGTGGGGAGTGGGGAGGAAGGGGAGGGGACAGAAAGAGGAGGAGAGAAGGAGGAGGAGGAGGAGAAGAAGGTTAAAAAATAAAAATTTAAGGAAGATAAACAGTTAACACAAACTAATAGAAAACAAATAGAAAGTAATTAAATAAAAAGCAAAAAATATAATAAAAGAACAAAAAGGGGTGGGGAATTAAAGAAATAATATATAAAGATATTTAGAAGTGGTTTCCAATATTCTTTACAGCAGTTATAATTACAAATATATTTTAATCTCTCTCTCTCTCTCTGAAGTATCATCATATTATTCTTTTTTCTATAATATAGAAAAAATATCCTGCCAATCTTCAAAACCATAAATCACACCAGGAAGTTTTTTTGACTCCCCAATTTGGCCTATCGCCTTGGGAATTCCTGGTTTTCTCCAGTCCAAGCAGAGAGGTCAGCCTTATTAATTACCAGATTCAACTTCAATGCCCCCTTACTGTGTTTTCTTCCCTGGAAATCCATCCTGGATTTGGGCTCATTGCTCAATTCACCCTCTGGTTAAAGCTTTACTGAGGAAGGTATGAGCTGTTACAGATCTCAGCCAATGTTTTGTGTGTGACCCTGGAGCCTTGGAACAGCTCATTTTATTTATTTTTTAATCACTTTTTGCAATGTCATAAGCAGATAACGTAATGGAACATTTATCACTTGCCAAACTGTATAGCAAAATGGTGAAACCAAAGTAGCCTAATTATTGTACAAGCTAAGCTGTTTGCAAATGTTTCTTTGTGAGACAAAGCTGACAGAACTGACATACAGGGAAATTAAGCTGGGCTAATTCACAGGAATTATACGTACCACCTGCTCTGTGTCCATTGAATCAATGATTATCACTGCAAATAACATGAAACTTCAGAAGTAATGTGATTAAAGTTTGTGTGAGAACCGCTCTCTGGTTCAAGGAAATGCTATAAAATAAAAATGCAAACAGAATTGGATCCTGTTATTCACTGTTTCACATTCTGTTTCATTCTTTGGTTTTAACAAATGAATTATGTTTCTCATGAAAGTATTTTTTTCCAAGAAGCCAGAGAAATTATCCAGCAATTATACCCATTAGCAGGGCAAAATGTTTAAAGATGGATATAGAACTGGATCACAACTGAACAAAATGTTTATTTACTGTGAGCCAACTATCTGAAACAGAAATATATAGATCAATTCCCTTCAGTTCTCTCTATTACCATATGCCTAGAATCTTACATTCATCTGATAGGGAGGTTGTGTTTTTACTTATGATTCATCTTCATTGCATGTCAACACCTTTTCTTCCAATTATACAGGACCTGTTGATCACCATGAACATCCAGTAGCTCATTGCAGATAGTCCTTGAGTTACAACTATAATGGAGCCTGCCCATTATCCTTGTAAATCATAATGGTCATAAAATGGATTGTCACCAACCCAATTTTACAAAGTTTCTTGCAGTAGTCATTATATAAAGCAAACACAGGTCATGAAACAAACACAGGGGTGATTAAGCAAATGCTAGAGCTTGCCATGGATGCGTGAACTGACCTGACACTCAGTTTTCATAGTCTGAAATATTTATTCAGACATAATAGTAGATCTGCTCATATATCTCTTTAAGGTAGAATAGAATAGAATAGAATAGAATAGAATAGAATAGAATAGAATAGAATAGAATAGAATAGAATAGAATAGAATAGAATAGAATAGAATAGAATAGAATAGAATGCTTTATTGGTGAAGTGTGATTGGACACACAAGGAATTTGTCTTGGTGCATTCTTTTATGTACACTCTCAGTGTACGTAAAATAAAAGATACATTCATCAAGAATCATAAGGTACCACATCTAATGATAGTCATAGGGAACAAATAAGCAATCAAATCATATTAGGAAACAGTCAATATAAATCATAAGGATACCAGCAACAAGGTTACAGTCATACAGTCATAAGTGGGAGAAGATGGGTGATAGGAATAATGAGAAGATTAATAATAATGCAGTATAGTCGTAATCCAGCACAAAAGGGCATCAACAAACCAAATTCATTGTGGAAACTGTTCTATGTTTTGGAAAATGTATTGTATTTTGAGATCGTGAATGCAAAATAAATTGGCATGGCTAGTCTAGTGAAGAGAAGGACCAGGGGAGACATGAGAGCAGTCTTCCAATATTTGTGGGGCTGCCACAGAGAGGAAGGGGGTCAAGCTATTTTCCAAAGCACCTGAAGGCCAGACAAGGAATAATGGATGGAAACTAATCAAGGAGAGATTCAACCTAGTGAGAACAGTCAACCAATGGAACAGATTGCCTTCAGAAGTTCTGGAAGCTTCATCACTTGAGACTTTCAAGAAGAGATTGGACTTCCATTTGTCAGAAATGGTGTAGCGTCTCCTGCTTGGGCAGGGGTTGGACTAGATCACCTACAAGGTCCCTTCCAACTCTGTAAAGGATCTGACTGGAGGTTTGCTGATGCAAGAACCAATGGCTCAGTGTCCTGATGAGCACCAGGATCACGATTTCAGTTATCCCCTCATCTTTGAAATGGTCCTATCCAGTGGTGGGATTCAAGTAATTTAACAACCAGTTCTCTGCCCTAATGATTTCTTCCAACAACCAGTTTGCCAAACTGCTCGGAAAGTTAACAACCGGTTAACTTTCCGAGCAGTGTGAACTGCTCGGAAAGCAGTTCACAGTGAACTGCTGAAGTGGTGCGAACTGGCTGAATCCCACCACTGGTCCTATCCAGTCAGAGTCACAAATGATTTCACAGAGAAAGAAGTCTTATTTGTCTGCTTCAAACTTTTTTCATTTCCCAGATCCTCTGTCCACTCAATCCAGACAATCAGAAAGTGTTTTTTAAATCCCCTCCTATTACAAAGGGGATGTAATAGGAGCATCCCCTCCTATTACAAAGAACCATGGGCATCCATTCTTCATGGGGGCTCCTCTCTTCTGAAACATTGTGGTTAAGGTGGCTCCCACTGTCATGGCTTTCTAAAGATTAATCCAAATTTGACTCTTTCACAAGACTTTTAGGAATTGATTGTGCCAGAATGGGATTTTTAGGGGGGCTTGTACTATTATTGTTTTATTATCATTGCTGTGCTTTAAGTTTTGTACACTACCTAGCATGTTCAGTCCTTGGGGACTGAGATGGTCAATAAGGCTAAGAAGGAAGGAAGGATAAGAAGGGAGCTAGATTCTGAAGTGCTTCAGGCTTTCATTAGAGTGAGCACACTACTTCTTTGTTGTTCACCTGGTAGCCTATAAAGGTAAATAGGAATAACTTTGAGGGAGAGGAAGGAGAATCATAATCAAGACAATGGTCAGATTTTTAAAAAATTGAGGTGAAGCCAGAAATGTAATTTTAAAAAGCATCTCAGACATGGCCTTTCTTCTCATGAAGATAAAGGGAGGGAAGAAGTACATTCAAGCTTCCAAGGTTCATTTAAAGTTGTAATGGCACTGAAAAAGTGACTTATTGCATGACAATATTTCACTGTTATGGTTGTTGCAACATCCCCAAGGTCCCATGATCAAAATTTGGATGCCTGACAACTGGCATGTATTTATGATGGTTGCAATGTCCCAGTGTCACATGATCACTTTCTGTGACCTTCCGATATGCAAAGTCAGCAAGGAAGTCAGATTCACTTAACAACTGCATTACTAACTTAACAACTGCAGTAATACACTCAGCAAATATAGCAAGAAAGGTCATAAAATGGGGCAAAACTCACTTAATATTCGTCTTGCATAGAAATGGAAATTTGGGGCTCAAGTTCTGTCGTTAGTCAAGGACTACCTGTAATAAATTATTATTAGCATTCATAATCCCTGTTTCTTAGTCTGCTCTGCTTTGAAGGGCTGACCTATTTGAAGCATCTACATGAGGCCATGCAGCAACCAGTTATGACATTTTAAGGAATAGCAGAGAGATACTATGTCTGTGTGGGGTCCACCACACTTTCTCTGAATCATGTTCAAAGTTTGCATAACCCTGTTGCTTGGGTGATTATCATCTCTTTTTTCCTTCTTCCTTTCCTGACTCATCTTTGACTTGTTTCCTGGCTCAGATACATGACTCAACTGTTCTGCCACCACCTTCCAATTGACAGCAAGTCAATATAGGACTATAGAGGTCAAGATCTGACTTGGAATTCCTTATTTTATTTTATTTTTTATCCTGGTTTGTTTTCTCATGCTTACCTGATGTTTTTTTTGGAGAGAGGAAGGATTGTTAAAGATTTGAGGATCTGTATGTTCTGAGTAAACCTGCTTACTTATTGTAGCTACATCTCATGTTACAGATTCTGAAATTCTCCCCAGATTTCAAGAGAAAATTTCAGTCCCCAGAAAAATCATGCTTCAGGTTGATAAAGGACATCATTCTCAGATGACATCAATCTCATTCCATATTCTCTACATTTATTCCCTTTGAGGCAAAGGATCTATTTCCTCTTTTTTATTACTATCTTTGGATTCTCCCTTATCGTTCTCTCATTTGTTCAAGCAACTCAAATGCTGTTTTGTTATCCCCCCAGCTTCAAGTTTATTCTCCCGAGTCTCTTTAAAGTGGATTCCCAGATTAAGATCAGCGGTCCTGACAATCTCTTCATTCAGAGCCCATTTGAAAAGGACTGTGAAAGATTTAAATGCTGCATAATTTCCTTGGGAATATCTCTCACTGGTGAAATGCTATCAACTGCACATCCTGGATATGTGATCTGTCTAGGAGGGTCAACAGTTCAAACCTGATTAGTCAGGTTTTTGTAGAACGACGGAATCCCCCAACTTTTTTTTCCTTTCTGAAAACAAGTCATTCATAAAATTTCCTGAGATAGAGAGAACATATGAAATATTTTGGGGGTGGAGGGAGGCAGTAGTAGTTACTGAGTTCATCCAAATCTGTTAGCTTGGATTAGGAAATGGATGAGTTGGTGTTTTTTGTCTGTATTTGCATTTTTTTAAAGTGACCTTTGGTACAGTGTGCAAACAAATATCCCAGTGCATCTTCTTTTTTTTCCCCTAAAGCAGAAGAAAAATAAATTCTTTCAAAGCAAAAAGAAAAGAAATTGACAGGAAAGAATTATTTGACATCTTTTGTGGATTTAGGAAGGATATCCCCTTAAGACCAAACTGTAGCCCTGCATGATGGGCTTGGAAATACCTGTTCTTCTGTTGCTCAGGAGACAGGATCAAAGTTTAAGTAGAGGCAGGAGAGATGCCATATGCTTATGTCCTACAGCTCCAGGAATAAATGCAGAGATAATCATTGACCAAGCCGTCTCTGAATATGAAGCATCCTTTCCCAAATATCAGAGATCTCCTGTCTTCAAATATTTCCCAGCACCAAGAGTAAGCTATCACAGATCCCACTACCTGAACTACTATGAGCCTTCCCCTTTCCCTCCTTTTTCACACAACTGAGACAGTCACAGAGAATGGAGAGGTATTTCTTTTTCTTCCAACCTGAATTAAACATTTATGTCTGGATGTGCTGCCTCCCAGCAGATCCTGGGAGCCATGATTAATACATTTCAGCCAGTAGTGGATTGCTCCCAGTTCTGTCCAGTTCTTTAGAACCGGTAGTAAAAGCAGTGGGAGGCTCTTCCCACCTGCCCAGGTATCATAATTGATGATCTGCCCATGTGCTGAAGTGTGCATGCTCCCATTGCGAACTGGTACTAAAGGTAGGTAGAACCCACCCTTGATTTCAGCCAATAGCTACCACAACTGTTATAATTTAAATATTTTGTGAGCAGGAGTGTCTGCAGAGTAGATGAAAAAAGAGACCCAAGACGCAACCCAAGAGGCAATTCAAGCCAGTGGTAAAATCCAATTTTTTTTTACTACCGGTTCTGTGGGTGTGGCTTGGTGGGTGTGGTGTAGCTTGGTGGGCGTGGTTTGGTGGGCATGACAGGAGAAGGATACTGCATTACTTCTCCATTCCCACCCCACTCCTGGGGGAAGGATATTGCAAAATCACCATTCCCACCCCACTCTGGAGCCAGCCAGAGGTAGTATTTGCCAGTTCTCCGAACTACTCAAAATTTCCACTACCGGTTCTCCAGAACCTGTCAGAACTGCTGGATTTCACCCCTGATTCAAACCCTTCTCTTCTTAAAGATGGCAGTCGTAGCTGAGTGATCAATGAACCATCCTCATTTTAGAATACACTTTCAACACATACAAAAGGATGTCGCATTATTGTGCAGCTACCATCTTGGCTGTGTAGATTTCCTCCATCCACCTGATTTCCCACATAACTATATACTATTAAAATTCTGGTGTCTGCTTGTAAACTTCAATTGGGTGAAATTGGAAGGCATAGAACAACAATTATTGAAACAAATGGGTTACCTTACAGAATTGCAGGACCCATGACTCCTGTGGGAATGAAATTTGGAAACGTTATGGCCAATACGCTGCAACAGTTAGATGTGGTCACATAATTCTCATTTTCAACACTCCCTTACATAGTAGTGGCCAAAATTGTGGAAACTTTTTTGGGAAAGTGTATTTTCTAAAACTACCTAATAACACCACTTTTTTTTTGTAGTACCATAAAATTATATATCAATGGAAAGATAATTTAATCAAGAATGCAATGAAATAACATTTATGAAAGATTTGCTATTAGAACAGCAGTTACAGTCTAAAGAAGAAAAGTGAAACACAGAAAAAACGAGATATACAAAAATTATCACCATGTCAGTTAATACTTAGTTGGTAACCTTTAGCATGAATTATGGCCTTACAACATCTTCCCATGGGGTGAACCAAATCTTTTAGTTCTGCAGGTGTTATAATGTGAAATCAAGATTGAATGATTGCTTCTATTAACTGGGTTTTACTGCTGGGTCGCTTCTGACTAACAAGTTTCTTTAATCGGCTCCATGGATTTTTTAATTGGGTTACGGTCTGGGCTATTCCCAGGCCATTCCAGCAGTGGAATATTATTATCTTGAAACACCCCCCCCCTCCCAAAAAAAGTGGTTTAGCCACTTTCTCTCCTAGAGAGGCTCTGGAGGCTGGGGACAGCAAAAAAAGTCACTTCCTGTCCAATGAGAAGTTGGGAAACAGGCCATTTCGGTCCTCCGGAGGGCCTCTGAGGGGGTGGAGAAGGCTGTTTTCGCCCTCCCCAGACGCATAGAGAGGATCTGGAGCCAGGTGAGAGAGAAAAACGGGCCTACCAGGCCATCAGGAGTGGGGGGAAAGGGGGGGTTGCACCTGCATGCATGGGGCAGGGCACATAAAATTATGGGTGTGGGCACGCATGTGCATGAACCTCCCCTGCTCCCGTCCTCCTGGCACGTGATGGCAAAAAGGTTAGCCATCACTGTAATAGGTAATAGCTTGTCTAGTGAATAATTTAAAAATTGATAAATGACATCAGTAAAATGAGAAAGATAAGAAGGATTTCCCCCTTTGACTTGAGTAATATGCACTTCCATCCTTTCTTAAACATTTCTACTTTTGGGAAGATATTGCATTCCATATCACTCTTTCCTTGTTTTCCCAGCACCACTTAAAATGCCTGGCAAATTCATATATGATGAAATCCCAATAATTTAAATAATTCTTCATTAGCAGAAAAACTATCTAAAAATATCTACTATCTGGCAAATTACTTCATTTTCACCAAGTAGGAGAGAATGGCTTGTTAGCCGTTCAGCCAAAACCAATGTGAAATGCATCAGTAGAAATGTAATATAATTGTATAAAATGTTCACCATGCAATTCATTTATCTGGATGCTTTACAATCAGATAAGGCAGCAGTATGTTTCAATTTTGGCAGCCTTAAGATATGTGGACTTCAACTCCCAGAATTCCCCAGCCAACATGCTGGCTGAAGTTTATGTAAAGTTGATTTCACATATCTTAAAGCTGCCAAGGTTGAGAAACATTGAGATAAGACATTCAGTGGCTAGAAATAAAGAAAAAAGTGGGATGAAAGGGTGGCTGGTATGAGCGCACTTGAGATATAACACTATAACTGTATAATTTAAGAAAGCCAATGTTGCTTTGCTAATAGAGTGACTTACAGTTTTATGAGCAGTTTGAGAGGGAAGATAAGCTGGGTGGTTATGCTCTTATGATTATTCTAACAGCCTTAGGGGAGGGGGTTCACTGTCAAATTAACTGCTAACCTGCTTCAAGAGTTGGGAAGCTGTAATAAGGATAATGTTATTGATTACAAATCATTACAGAAGCACTGAATGGCGGGCAGGTGAATTGTAGGAGAAGGGATGGCAGAACCTGGGAGCAGAGTGAAAAAGGAAATCAGTCTAGAATCACTACAGAGTCACAAACAAAATCCAATTTCCCTTGAGTTCTGTTGGCACTTATCTTACACCAAAAAGGTTAGATGAGAAGATTCCTGTGCATAGCTTTTATCAATAAATCAATTTAATTGAACTTTCACATGTGGACCTGGTCTTCTTTTTCTGATAGGGTTAAATTTAATTGTGTCTTCTTGCTCTATAGTTCTATGAGTATGAAAGGAATTCATTGCACATTAGCTGGGCTGTTGGCAATAAACAATTTCAATTAGGAAACTTATTTCAATTATAATTGTAATTAAGACTTGCAATTATAGTCATAAATCATGACAGTTGTAAAGCATGTTACCCTACGATAAAAGTAAAGGTTTCTCCTGTCCAGTTGCATTCAACTTTAGTGAGCAATGCTCATCTCTGTTTCTTAGCCAAGGGAACCAACATTGTCTGATGACATTTTCCTGGTCACGTGGTCAGCATGACTATATGAAGAGGTGTATGGAATGTAGTTATTTATCTACTTGCATTCACATGCTTTCAAACTGCTAAGTGGGCAGAAGCTGGAGTAGGTAATGGGAGTTTACCCCGTCACATGGTACTTGAGATTTGAATACAGGCTATCAACTTTCCAGCTAACAAGCTCAGTGTCTTTAATGGCTGAACCATTGCATCCTTTCAAGTGTGTGATAAGACACTGTTTTATGACCCTTTTTGTAATGGTCATCAAGCAAATGCTGCAATCATTAAGTAAAGCCAATGTTTGCTATGGGTCAGTTTTTGCCAAAAAATGGAAGTAGTAATAGCAATAGCATTTACACTTATATACCACTTTACAGTGCTTTACAGCCCTTTCTAAGTAGTTTATAGAGTCAGCATTTTGTCTCCAACAATCTGGGCCCTTTTACCGACCTCAGAAGGCTGGAAGGCTGAGTCAACCTTGAGTTTGGGGAGATTCGAACTGCCAAATTGCAGGCAGCCGGCAGTCAGCAGAAGTAGCCTGCAGTACTGCATTCCAACCACTGTGCCACCAGAACTCATAAATAAACACTGGTTTCCAGCAAAAGCATTGTAAATTACAATTATGTGACCATGTGGCACTGCAAATAGCTGTAAATATGGACTAGTTGCCAAATGCCCAAATATTGGGCATTTCAAAACCAGGTCATGAGTAGTTAACTTAACTTCAAATGATCATTAAAATGAATTATTAGCATTGGCTAGAGGTATACTCTGATATGACATAATAACTGGCCTTATTACAGTTGTCATATTTATGCTGATATAGTAGATCTATTTTTGCTTTGTTTTTCAAGTCCTTGAGCTCTAATTGATTTAACTGGCACTAGGTTTGCTTTATATTTCCATCATACAAAATTACTTAACTTCAATAATCTAAACTCCTTGAACAGAGAATCGGGACAGCTTCTCAAACAATAGGAGAGATAATATCTATGCTCTATTTGTACCCTATGACTAGGGTACAAAGTGTTGTATCTTTTTATTCTTGATTAATGTATTTTATTCTCCTTATAGACACTGCAGGGGTGGGTTCTACTTACCTTTACTACTGGTTCGCAATGGGGCCGCGTGCGCGGAAGCATGTTCATGATGTCAGGGTCAGTGGGTGGAGCCTCCCACTGGTTTTACTACCGGTTCTATAGAACCGGTGTGAACCAAGGGCAACCCACCACTGATACACTGAGACCAAAGACAAATTCCTTGTGTGTCCAATCACACTTGGCCAATGAAGAATTCTATTCTATTCTATTCTATTCTATTCTATTCTATTCTATTCTATTCTATTCTATTCTATTCTATTCTATTCTATTCTATTCTATTCTATTCTATTCTATTCTTATATTTTCCTCTTTCTGTTTCTCCAGTTTCTCTGTCTGCTCTACATTGTCTCTGTCTTGTGATAACTGCATTTTAAATTATCCTTGTGCAACTTTCCCTACATTGTTATTTCTTTTATATGCATGTTTTCTAATCTTTAGATCATCACTACATCTTGCACCAGTGAGTTCCACATGACAAATTATACAGTCTGGAATCTACTGCCAATCACTTTCATTAACTTGTCCAAGAGAAGAAAGCTTGACTAGAAAACCACATTTTCTGACCTTCACTGCCATCTGGTTTTTGTTATTATCACCTGCTGTGTATTAGTCTGCATTTATAAATGCATTCTATCATTTACAGACTGACTTCAAGTTATCCATCTTTTTTGGCAAGAGATGAAACTTGAAGAAGAAACAAACATATTAATGGAGTGAGTTTTTCCCAGCCCAAAAATGCAAAAGGTGCAGTTTTTTTTAACATAAATAGGGGAGTCAGGGAATTGTGTAGACCATGAAGAAGGCGACATCAAGTCTATACAAATCTCTTCCTTCCCTTTGATCAGAGCTTCTTGTAGAAGCATTAAATATTTCTGAAGAGGTGTGTGTGTGTGTGTGTGTGCGCGCGTGCGTGTGTGTGTGAGAGAGAGTGATTGCACATATTTGGCTGTTCTGTTTTAATCTAATTTATTTGAGATTACTCTTTAACTCTGCATTGGGCAAAATGTTGGTTTATTTTCTGCCGGTCAGAGCAACAACAAGCTTTAATTCACCTCCCCTAGCTTGGCCTTGTCACTTTTATTGATTCTGATTGGCTGTAAAGCTTGCAAACTGCAGATGCTCCAGGGGTTTTCTTGACAGCAAACGCAGCCCCAGGCAAACCCAAGTAATCTCCAGCTTAGATGCCTGCTTTTCTAAAGTGCCTCCTGCCTTCTTTCACTGCCATTCTCTTTCTCTCTCCTATCCTCCACTTAATGCATTTTGCATTAATTGTGTATGGTAAGTAGATTTTTAATTAGGAGAACAAATGAAATAAACAAGCAAATTGCCTCGCATTTAATATATTGTTGCTTCAGCACATGCATTTACTACAAGGAGGAGGTCAGAGGTAAATTCCAGGCTTCTAAAGGGTAGAGTTCAGCTCAGGACATATTAGGTACAATTGGATTTAGGTTTTAGCCCCTCCCAAACTTCTCCTCTCCCTATCAGAAGTTAAGAAATCTGTAGTTGGTAATGAAAAGATATTACAGGTGTTCCTCGATTTCTGTTGCTAAATGAAACATTTGTTAAATGAATTTTGCCTCATCTTACGACTTTTCTTGCCACAGCTGTTAAGTGAATCACTGCAGTTGTAAGATAAGGACAGGGTTGTTATGGGAATCTGATTTACCCATTAATTTTGCTTGTCAAAATGTTGCAAAAGGAGAAATCACATGACCCCAGGACACTAAAACTGTCATAAATACGAACCAGTCGCCAAGTATCTGAATTTTTATCACATGGCCACAGGGATGTAACAATGGTCATAAGTGTGAAAAACAGTCCAGAGACACTTTTTTCAATGCCATTATAACTTTGAATGGCCACTAATTGAACTGTTGTAGATCAAGGACTACCTGTATTCATGGTCACCTCAACATCTATAAGCAAGCAGCAATATCTCCTTAAATTTGTATGGATTCAAAGCTAAGCAACATCAGAAATGGTTATTACTTCAGTGAGAGATGTCCTGCTGTGGGTTACACTGAGAAGTTAAAAAAATAAAAGTACTTGTATGGTATTACCAGGAAAATATTAAGGTGTGTCCATGAAGTTATAACATGAGCATGACTCAAAAGCAACTTCATTTTTTTCCCTGATCTTTGGATTACAATATACTCTGTGAACTCTGTGAACTATTATGGAGGGACTAATTACATCCTAACTACATATTATCTGGGCTGGGTTGAATCTTTCTACTCTGGAATACATCTCTCTGTCCTGAAAATCCACTTCCTCATTATATTGCCTCATAAAAATGAAGATAATTTGACTATTGTAGACTTCACACTTTGTAGTCAATAGCCAGTATTTTGGCTTCCAAAACCAGATCTTCACTGGAACCTACATCAAAGAACAAGAGATATAAAAAGTACAAGATATTACACTGTAATAGAGATAGGTTTCCAGCTTAAACCTGTGGTTAAAGAAGAATTTAGAAAGCAGGAAAAGGAGCTAAGCCTAGAAACTTGACCACTATCATATATGAAATACTGAGACAAGAAGAAAGGCTTTGATTAATTAAAAGAAAAGATCTGGAGAAAGATGAAGAGGAAGGATAGATTAGAATGGGAAACGAGAGAGAAAGACCAGAAATGGGGGACTTTAGGGGATAGATTTCATTTAGAGTCTGGTTTTTAGGAGGGGCACATTCAGCACTTGAGTTCACCTAAAGTCACCTGCAGCCGTGGATGGGTGTCTTTTCCTTTCATAGAGTTACTAATTGGAGATAATATGAAAACTCTAACTTAAACCAATGCATCTCAAGTTTGGGAATTTTAAGGTATATGGACTTGAACTCCATGGACTCTCCCATGCTGTTTGGGGAATTCGGGGAGTTGAAGTCTACATATCTCAAAATTGCTAAGTTGAGAAACAATGATTTCAAGCCACCTTGAGCTCCTGAAAAGGTATAAAATGAAACAATAAAAATTTAAAAATTAAGATATATTCCATGTCTGCCATCTACAAGGATGAACCTGTGACTTTTTCTTGATCTAAACCTGTCAATGTTCCTAAATCTCCATCTTTTAAAAGAACCAAGAAATAGGTCTAGGAAAGATATCTCCTGTTCAGGATGTAGAGAGAATAATAACTTGTCAGGGTAGATTTGCCACTCGAGATGGTCCTTTTTTTTAAAGTTGATACTTACACAAAGCCATTTTTTAGCTTGGTGTTGAACAGTTTATTAGTAAAAGTTGCTCTTGCACATAAATCCTCAACATGTTCCCTCATTTTGTTCTCCACAAGATCTCTTAGTACTTTCTTGGTGTTACTCAGAGGTTCAAATTTTTTTGCCAAAATTGGAGCATGTGATAGGATTCATAGCCTCTGGCTAATGAGGCATCACAGCTGTCAATGCCAGCACCATGCTGCAAACTGAGCTTCGGTACAGCAAAAAGAAGATTCCATTTGATTTTTACTAAGGAAGAGAAGAAGGGGTAATTTCACCGGATTCCTCTGTATGCATTCTTCCTCTTCCAAAGCCTTTAACTCTGAAAAATCAGTTTATTTTAAATAAATAAGTTGAACCCTGAACATTCATAAAACCCTGTTAAGCAAAAATGTGTACATCAGTTGCCTTGTTGATAAAATTCTCACTAACTTAAAGAATATCTCCATTATAATGCCCTGAGTTCCTGATAGGCCAAGTAGCTAATTGAGCTCTGCTGGGTAGGAGAGGATATTTAGGAATAATAGTTTCAATTGCTTGGGTCATGGGTGTCAAACTTGTGACATCATGTTGCCTGCACATGATGTTTCATGATGTTTCTCCCATTCACAGAGCTGGGGTGGGTATGGCCTGTATGTGATGCATCTAGTCCTTGGGGCCCCAATTTGATACCCCTGGCTTAGGTCATCTCCCTATTCCATAGATCAGCAGTGGCTTTGATAGCTTTAAATAGTATTTTGCTCCTGTTTTGCTTTTGTTCACTACCCTTGAAATCAAACTCAAGATAACTTTAGGCCACACTGTAATGGTCAACATGTATATAATTTTGAAAAGCAGAGATGTTGATATAAGTATAAAAATTGGGCTAGTTAGGGAAATAGTCTTCCCTATAAAACCTAAGCGCTTCATGGCTTAGGACCTGGGTATTTACGAGACCGTCTTCTGCCACCAATAGCCTCCCACCAATCAGTTTGCTCTCACAGAGAGGGACTCCTCAGGGTGCCATCAGTCAAATTATGCTGATGGCGACCCCCGGGGGAGGGCCTTCTCTGTGAGGGCTCCTGCCTTTTGGAATGAATTGCCCCCAGAGATACGTAACATCTCTTTCGTACTTTCCGCCATGCCTTCAAGACCCTGATGTTCCAACAGGAGGGGCTGACCATTTAAACAATTTTTAATTAAATATTTTAATTTTGGGTTTTTAATTTAATCGGGCCAAATTCTATAATAATTTTAATCTTAATTTTATGATGTCTCTGTGTTTATGTTTTTATCTTGGCTGTACATCGCCCTGAGTCCTATGGGAGAAGGGCGGTATAGAAATATAATAAATAAATAAATAAATAAATAATAAATAAATAAATAAATAAATAAATAAATAAATAAATAAATAAATAAATATGATGTATGGGTGTGAAAGTTGGACATTAAGAATGGCTGATTGAAGAAAAATTGATGCCTTTGAACTGTGATGCAGTTGTGCATTATTGTGCATACCATGGACATCCAGAGCAACCAACAGTGAATCATATTAAACCAGAAACATCACCAGAAGCCAAAATCACAACATCTGATTTACTTCGGCCATGTCAGGCGTGCAAATTCATTGGAGAAGTCACTGACGCTAGGAATGATTAATGGCTCAAGAAGAAGGAGCAAGCAAAGAACTCACTGGCTTGATGCTATCAAAGCTGATTCAAAGAGGTAGCATGGACATTGTCATGCTCCAGCATGTAACTTTTTAATATACTGTTGTTGCTCTCTAGCCCCATTTAGTGGCCGGAGAGACAAATACTAATCTATATTGTTTTGAAGTTGATCCAGTCCTTTATCCATCAGCCGGCACTTTCAAAACCAGTGTATGCTGGGAAGCAAGACTCCATTTTCTTTTAGCATTTGGAGGAGGCAGAAGCACAAAAAAGAATCCATCTTAATCTGTGGCACATGTTCATCCAAGGACAAACCCACATCCCACACCAGAGTATTGCTGGTGACATTTAGAGTACTTGTATTTATTAATTGTTATGTTCAGCAGTAACTCAATACTGCCTATCTTGTATTTAGTTCTTATTATATGTATTCCTATTTTCCCCAGTTTCACCATGTCCTGTTCTTTCAATAAAGCACCCAGTATCCAGATCTACACCTGGTCTGTTTTATTGGAGGATAGGTGGATTTAGCTGCATGTTAAGCTGCACACAGAATAACATATAGTGAGGACACAACAGACATCACTTGCCTATAAAGTTGTCAAGTGTTGGACATGACTGAATAGTTAAAACTATTACTACCTTAAATGCATTTACCTAATTTCTGTTGTTTTTCTAAACCAAGTCCAATTAAAATAGGTATAAAATAAATCTACGTGATTTACTCCTAATGTATCAAATATGACTACCCTTATACTACCTTTTGATAAGAATGCAATGGTTATGAAGGAGAAACTTTAACATATAGGTATGCAATTGTTTTAATATAGACTTTACCATGGTCGTTGCCTAGTCCTCATAGACTTAAATATAAAAATAAAAGAATTTCTGATAAGCTCTTGAGCAAGGGGATTTAACATCTGCCAGATAGTCATTCCCAGGGCTAGAGATACAAGCTCAGTGCAATGCTTCTGCCTGAAGCAAACAGCTGGGAAAGTCAAGATCACTGCTCTTTAAGGTTTCTGCAGGGTGAATGTCAGACACAGCAAATACATTTCCTCAGCGTCATCATCTTGATCTTAAGGGGCTTTGCAAACTGATATGGTAGTAAGTTATATTTTCTCACACATTCATATATACCATTGTTGCTGGTTTAGTTATATTATGCCTTTGTTCCCAGAGGTCTCTCAAGCTCACTAAAAAAAAACCCCTCCTAAAATACAAAACAGTTTAATCGGCTAAAAGAATTGAGTAAACCTTGAGCTGAAAAGGTCTAGCTTGAGACGAAGAACCTAATTCCTTTCCTAAAAAATGGAATGAGCAAAAAGGTGAACATAATTTGCAAGAGAATATATTTCAGCTTTGGGCCAACATGTACTGTTCTTTAAAATTCCTACTAATCAAATAGAACTTTAGAATTAATTTTCATAAAGGGACCCAGAATTCTCTTTGCCCATCGGCAGAACAATTCACCAAATCTGGAAACAAACAGGACCAAATCTGCCCATGCTGGAAAAAGCCAGCAAAAAGTAGATTGACTTCAGAAATGGAACACAATTTAGCCAGGAGCTATGAAGGGGAAAAAAAATAAATTCTCCAATGCATCCCTTTGGGAAAGGCAATGGGCAATGATTCAGAAAGCTGCCAAACCCATTTCAAACTTCTTACCACAACACATTTAGAACACCCTGAATTTCCCAATATTCACATAAACACACACACAAACTCAACGCAAAGGGAGAACAAATATATCAAAAAGGGAGTGAGAGAGGCAATGTATTGTTTTGTTGCATCACCCAAGTGATGTTGTCAAGATTCTTCCTCAGAGTCTGGAGACCTAATGCAAAGCTGTTTGCATTGAGCTCCCTTGCACAATGGGAGTGTTTGTGGACCTGTGATTTTAGAAGTGGTTGACAATGGGGACTAGGACGGCCTTAAAAGAATCCATCTAGTTGGAAAGTTGCACCTGTTACTTGGATAGAAGCTCTGCACACATAGTCATTTATGCCTTTGCAACCCCTCATTTGGTGTATGATCATTTATGAGGCTGCTGTTGAAGACTAGCTGGAAGCTACAACTAACTGTGAATGCAACCCACCCACTTTATATCCATACTCTATAATATTGCTATTGTATAAACTGCATTGATTTCTGATAAGCTTCTAGATACAGTTCAAAATGTTGTTTGCTATCACCTACAAAGCTTTTCATGATACAGACCCAGAATTTTTGAAGAACCATCCATCTCCAAGTGTCTCTGTCTGCCGAGTAACAAGGTTGGCATCTCCGGGTCCTATCTGCTAAACAGTTCTAATTAACAGAAGTCAGGCAGTGGTCTTTTCTCTTATTGTGCATTACCTGCAACCCCTCCAAGAATTTGGAAACCAACCCACAAGCTTGGACAATGAATCTTTACCCTCAGGTTCTTCTACTTCTATTTGTGGGTCTTGTACTTTCCTCCAGTTTGTTCTCTTCTGCTGTTTCCAGATACTTCAACATTTTTTTTGGTCTTATCTGTTTACTAAACACATTTATATAGTCATCCAGCTCTAACACAATGTCTCTTGACAGCACAAATATCTAAAATCTAGTTTAAAAGCCACAATTTAAACCCACCATCCTACCCCATGAGGACAACAACAAAATCATACTTATTTATTAAACAAACACGCACTGACAAAATGTTTCAAAGTGGGAGAAGTTAGAAGGATGATCTCTGCTTTGGTTTTCAGGGTCCTTGTAAGAAAGTCCCTCTGAATGCCAAAGCAGTTGTAATATCCTTCTTGTTTTAAGATGCTTTCTTCCCTGCTTCTCCTTGCCTAGCCTAACAATTTGGTCAGAGACATCCATGGAGCAGCGGCAAGGAAGAACAAATGATAAAAAGAGCTGACCCACCAAAGCTCAGTCTCTGTGGTACTTGCATCATGACATCGCATGCATATTCAGAAGAGGTGGAGCTTTGTGTTGTAACATTGTGAAGCTTGTTTTAGTTTGACAAAGCCATCAATCTCCGTAGATGCTTAGGAGTTCAGTGTATTTAAAGGGTTCTCCCTTTTTCCTAGTCCAAGATATTCCAAACTTTTTACTCAGCCACAGTATTTCTATTGGGTCACTTTGCTTGAAAACCTGAACAGTCAAGAACTACATATGCTTATGATTGTGGATTTAAAAAAAAAAAACCTATGACATGTATCTTTATATGATGAGTCAAATTGACATATGGTCTCTAACTCAGGAGCCTAATAATTACACTTGTTCTCATTTTGCTGAAGAGGAGATCCTACAGCTTTCCAGATGTATTACCTCTCCCCCCCCCCGCCGCCGCTGCCTTCCATCCCTTGGCTACACTATGTAAGGCCAGTGGGATTTCTTTCCTTTTATATATATACAATTCTGAACACAAGTATTTCCCTCCTTTCAAATTTTCTGAATTCTTGCATATGTTTTGCATGGAATGCTATCGCAGCTTCAGATGAATCTGACAAGTATATAAAGTGAGTCTGTGTGGAAGAAAGACACCAATATTTGGTGGGGGGGCATTTTTTCTCATTTATTTCATAAACATTGTCATCCAACGTGATATGTCATCGCAAAGCATCCTTCAGTTCTCCAAATACAGTCAAAGCAGACAGCCGACAACAAAAAGGCTGCTGTGTTATAACTCTTTCAAATGCATGCTTAAAATCTTTCTCTGGATCATTATGAAAGCAATATCCTCCATTCTCTAGATATTCTACAACAATCTTCCATAGACTAGATTTTTTTAAAGTATACGCAGGAGATGGGAGACAAAGCAATGCTTGAAAGCAAAATAATTTGCTCTCAAAAGTAGCCACCTTTTCTCTTCATCTTTCTCTTCACTTTTGAAGCAATCAGGTATATTCAGCCTGAGCTGGAAATCAGACAAGGGAAATTTGTAAAGGGTTTAATCAATTCCAGCCTGATTGACTCACCTAATCCATTCATTGCTTTGGAGACTAAAGAAGCTCTGCAGAATGTCACAGATCTATCCTCCCACAAATGCTCCAGAGCCCTACATTTTATATATGGATTTTTTCCCCCTGCTTTAGCTGACAGACATGGAAAAATGCATGCAGCCATGCCAGACAGCTCCCTGGTGGCCACACATGAGCAGATGTGAGGAGATCACATGAGTTACTGCTGAGGTCAGCATTAATAGAAGCTGGAAATTAAAAACTGAAATTCATACAGCAAATCAGGAGGTGGAGACAACCGAAGATTTCACAATGTCTTTGGTCAAACCAAGGAATTCAGAGATGGCCAAGGGCTGTGAAGATGATATTCTTAAATAGCAGTGGTATTTTGGTGAGACTTTTGAGTCACCCAGCATGTAATAAACCAGTGTAGGAAGTTAGAAGCCACCCCTTTCCTAGAAAAATGAAATATTCTAAGAAATATTAAAAGGCAGAATATTTCCCCTAAAAGAGAAATAGAGACAGAAACTCAGCCCCAGCTCCCTGCCCCAAGCAAATACTTTGGTTATTTACAAGACAAAAGGCTGGGCCAGCTTATCTACAACACAAAAGACATGGCCCTCAGTACATTATAGGATTAACCCTCACTCATGATCCCAATCAGGACAAAGGCATTAAACCATAATAGGAATTGTCCAAAGCCCCTTCATTACATCATCACCCAGCAAGATTCAACCAGGCCTTGGACACAGACAGCCTACAAAGTTAGCTCCCCCTGGGAGTCTGACAGCGAATGGGATACATTTCTTGTACAGGAACAGGAAACTCTAAGACAGGGCCCAAGAGAGTGTATAAATATATCCCTCTCTCTACTCCATGTGCTCTTTTTTTTTGCCCAGGACCCAAAAACCCCATGTGGTTCTGTCCACCATTAAACCATCTTTCCAAGCAGTCTCTGTGTTTCCAGTGTCTTTCTTCCCAGTTGGAACTGAACCCAGATGGACATTTCTTCCAACACCAGCTCCTGACATTTCTATTCTTTCATTTGCCTTCTAGCAACATCTTGCTGTGCTTAAAGAGATGGACGACATGGCCCCAAAAATAGTTTAGAGCAGACTAAACTAGTCAAACTTTCAAACTTTGCAAATTTAAAATGTGTGGACTTCAACTGCTGGAATTCACCTCAATTCCATACAGGCTGCTAAGGAACTCCGTCCTTTGCTTGCTGCCTTATTTTGAACTTCCTACAACTCAATTTGACATTTTCATTGAAAGTGAAACTATCATGTTATCTCTGGAACCAGACATTTTTCAGTACTGTATAGGATTCTCTTCTTACTTTCTTCTTAGACTGCTTGCAAGGGAAAACATGGCCTGTTATTGGCCTTAGGGGTAGGACCATGTTTTTGTGCTCTGCACATGTGATGCAGCTATGCAACTCAGCCTTTGGGATGAAAAAATAAACTGATTTGACTAAATCAACTGAATTCTCCTTCCAGCACTCCCAGAAATATATCTTAAGGACACTAGGGTAGTATAGTATGGAAGGGTCAGTATTAGGTGGATAAGGTGATCATCAGATTTCCTTATGGTATTAGGAAGGCTTTCGAGGGAGGAGGCACAGCTTTAGTGCAGCTGATCTAAATTATTATATTTTCTACTCAATTCCATCTCCATTGAGTTGAGTTGAGTTGAGTTGAGTTGAGTTGAGTTGAGTTGAGTTGAGTTGAGTTGAGTTGAGTTGAGTTGAGTTGTTTAGTCAAATTTATATGCTGCCCTACTCCCGAAGGACTCAGGGCGGTGAACAGCCAAGATAAAATGCTTGGACTACTGCAATGCTCTCTACATGGGGGTCCCCTTGGGATGCACCCGGAGGCTCCAGCTGGTACAGAATGCGGCTGCGCGGGGGATTAGGGGAGCGATGGGGCGCTCCCACGTGACACCTCTCCTGCGTGAGCTGCATTGGTTGCCGGTTGACTTCCGGGTGCGTTTCAAGGTGTTGGTAATCACCTTTAAAGCGCTCCGTGGCTTAGGACCAGGGTACTTACGGGACCGCCTTCTGCCACCAATTGCCTCCCACCGGCCGGTTCGCTCCCACAGAGAAGGCCTCCTCAGGGTGCCGTCAGCCAGACAATGCCGGCTGGCGACCCCCAGGGGGAGAGCCTTCTCTGTGGTAGCCCCCACCCTCTGGAACGATCTTCCTCCAGAACTGAGAACAATTGCCGACCTCCGGACTTTTCGTCGGGCTCTGAAGACTTATCTCTTCCAACTTACTGGACTTGCCTGATCCCTTCTACTTTTTAAAATTTTTAGAGTTTTATTCTGTTTTAAGTTCTCAGCCTAATTTATATTTGTTTTTAGTACGATTTTAACTTTTTTGTATTGGTTTTTTAGTCGGCTGTTCACCGCCCTGAGTCCGTCAGGAGAAGGGCGGTATATAAATTTAATTAATAAATAAATAAATAAATAAATAAATAAATAAATAAAAAAAAATAAAAAAATAAAAAAATAAAAAAATAAAATAGAGACAATACAAACATTAAAAAACCCATTAAAAATATTAAACATTTTGGCCCAAGAACAAATTTAAAAACACCCAATTTATAAAACAGATTAAAACAATTTAAAATTTAAAAATTTAAAAGGGAACATTAGGCCAGGCCACCCTGCTGGAACAAAAATGTTTTAAGAGCATGACGAAAAGCGTGCAGATCCGGGATCCTCCGTATCTCCGGGGGGAGCTCGTTCCAGATGGTGGGTGCCCCCACAGAGAAGGCTCTCCCCCTGGAGGCTGCCAGTCGACACTATTTGGCTGATGGCACCCTGAGAAGCCCCTCTCTATGGGAGTGTACTGGTCGATGAGAGGTTATTATGAGAGGTTATTGGTGGCAGAAGGCAGTCTCATAAATATCCCGTAAATACTTTAGGAAACATTCTACTTTGAACTTATTTATAAAATGCATGAAGTCAACATTTTCTAGAGATTGGAATACACTGAATTGCATATATAAAGTGACCCATCCCATTCAAAGCCAGTGTTCTGGTATAAATAGATATTTATCCTAGGTTTTCATATTCACCCCAAATTCTGGCATTTGCCTTGTAATCACAGCTTCTGCAGAAATGATAGGATTTCTCCTGAGAAGTGGTTCCAGATGGGAGCACTTACCCAACACCAATATGAAATCAGAACCCGAACAATCAGATGTGCTTGCCAAATTGAAGCCATAATATTTGGAAGTCAAATTCAACCTTGTCATCAATTTGCACCAGGAAGATGGTAGGGCTGATTGTCTACTGAATGGTAATAAATCCCTTCAAACCATAACAAGAGTAGAGGGAATGACCACAGATTGAAAATTATCCATGGCAATATGCAAAATATAGAAGATAAAGACAGTAAGAATATCTGTGTGATGACATTCGTGGTATACCATGCTAGGCATAGAACAAAATGTGGCAGGCCCCATAGGCCAAAATAAAATAAATGCTAAGATCAGCACTGGGTTTACAAGAATTCATCCTGAGTAAATAAAAATCTCTATTTGTTTGTTTTACACTATTGTTTATCTCTCCAATTAATTTCAGAATATTGGCTTAGTTGATTAAAAGCATGATAGAAATTCTGGAACTCTGTAAACAGAAAGATCTCCTCTTAAGTGTCATAAATTTGAAGAATTAAAGATAAATTTATTGAAGATAAAAGATAAATTTATGTGTTAGATTATGTTTTCCTTATGTAGGAAGGGAGGGAGGGAGCCAATTTAAATTGTCTCTTCAATGCTGCTTTTTCTCCCAATTCCTACATTCTTTTTCTCCCCATTAAAAATGACATACAAGTTTTTTTCTTTTAGCAAGATAATTAATTCTCTCTGAAGTGTATTATGCAACCTGAATTACATCAACTAAATTTCATAAGTGGCATATCAAGAGCATATTCAGGCTAAATTCCCATGAAGAATCTTTCATGATGCATCTGGGTGCTCTTATTTAGGTGCTGCCAACCACCCATGTATTATATTTACTAGATTGTATTTCCTGAAATCTAGGCCATAGGGATGATCCCAAGACATCATTATCAACCAAACTTCCCCTTTGGTTCTTGAAAATCTTGAAAGACTGGATCGAAACAGATATTATAGACAAAGGAATTTACCCAGTTCCACATTCTGCTGTCTAGATGATGGTTGTCTCTGAAAGCACAGTCTTTGCTCCCAGGATAGCATGATCTTAACTCTGCTCCTCCTTTGACTATCACACACTACTAACAGCCAACAAGTGCTTCAAAGTCCTAAAAATTTGCAGGCATTTGAAAACCAGACTTTTTTGTTCCTTCCTCCATGCATGAACTGTGGATAAAACATGGGGGGAGGGAGAATGCTTTTTTGATATTTTCAGGATTTGCAATGATACCAGGCTTCATAGGATGTCCTATAATATTACTATAACGAATGAACGTCTTTTGCTTTTGTCCTTACTTTGTGATTTCTTTTGTGATTTCAGAACACATTGGGAGCGGGGGGGGGGTGTTTCTACTTATTTTTACTGCTGGTTCACAGCGGGGCCGTGCACACACTCTTCTGCGCAAGCATAGAAACTTCTGTGCATGCGCAGAAGTATTTTGATGATGTCAGGGTCAATGGGCGGAGCCTCCCACCAGTTTAACTACCAGTTCTATAGAACCGGTGCGAACCGGGGAGCAACCCACCACTGATTGGGAGCTCTAGAGGAGAGAAGATAAAATCAGTGATTTTTAAGTACCAAGGCATGGATAGAAGGCCAACTGATTGACTGGATGGTAAACATTGGATAGCTTGTTCTGAGGAACAATTGGCGAAACAAGTTCTAGATCTATATTAGACATAATTGGGACCCACAAACTGTAAAGTCAAGATTGGTTGCTTGAAGCACATTGGGGAAGATTTATATAAAGGACATGAGTGGTGGTATGGCCAAGTTTATTAGAAAAATTTAATAGTTCAAATTATTGAGGGTGGAAGAGTGAGTCTTTAGAAGAGAACTATCTTCTCTGAGGATATTTAACTAAAGGCTGAATATTCTTTGACAGATTATTCATTCTTCAATGAACACTGAACAGTGACTTCCAAGGTTCCTTTTCATTCTATAATTTTTAGAATTCGTGATTTAAATTTCTATTATGTCTGAATTCATTTTCTTTAGTGCATTCAGCAAAGAACCTCCAGCCTTTGTTTAAATGTCTTTGGTGAAGATACTTCCATCCTAAACTTAAGATTCATCAAGTGATCTCCAATGTTTTTTTCCACTCTATAATTTTTAGTATTTATGATCCAGATTTCTATATTGCCTGAATTCACTTTAATGCATTTGAAATACCTAAAAGCTACATTTGAATACAAATAAATCCACTGTTTGACTTTATTTGCGTTTAGCAAAAACTGATTTTTAAACATATGCATTTTCTAAAGATCTGATCCCCATAAGTTTTCTCAGTTCCATCATCCCAAACTAATTATGAATTTAAGAGGCACGAAGGAGGCAAAAGTTTACTTTAGGCATGTGGAGAGGAGGAGGGAGAATGCAAAGCTTTCTCATGTTCTTTCTCACATTAAATAATTGAATAAATGACCTGCAGCTACATCAGTACATTGGATGATTTCATAGAGTCGGCATTCATTATAAATACACTTCAGTCCTGAAAATATTTAATTAAGCTAAATAGAGGCCAAAAGGCAAAATAAGATAGTTTTAAAGTTTTTTTTTAATGACTGCAAAAACTAATGGAGTTTTGCTTTCATGCAACAAAATAGTTCAGCCTTTTCTGAACTACAATTTCTTCAGAATAGAAGGCCATTCTGAAAGGAATTCTGGGAATTGTAGTCTCAGTATGTCAGGAGGCCATGAATTGGGAAAACCTGTGACCATGTAATTTGTTACTTCACAGGTTTCATTTGAGGAAAGTTAGTTCAGTTCTTGCCTTAGTACTGAAGCTTAAACAACAGACACTGGAAACAACAGAAGGCATAGTAAGTTCTAATTTAATTGACATGGTCTTGTGGAGGCTGGATTTGGCTTTTCTATGAAGCAAGGTGTTAAGTATCGAGTGACAATTCAAATAGTCCTATCAGGAACTTTAAAGAAGCATCAGTGGTTGAAGTCAGGGACAGCTCTCGTATAAAAGGAGCTGCTGCGGCTGCTATTACGGCTGTGGAGTTAAATAAACATGTTAGCTATACTGTAAGTCCTGTCCTTCTTTGTGCCCACGATCTAACACTGGTGACGAAGGTGGGGTACTGAAGGACAAAATCGAACACTGAACTCCAAAAAGCAATCATCAGCCACCAGCTCGAAGACACCATATCATCTAGATCATCGGCTACAGAGATGTCCGCCATCACGATCTAACACAAGCTATTGAGTTTGGTGGCTTAGCCAATTCTAGAATTAATTCCTCCAGTCTATTGCAGGTAACCCTCAACTTCCAGATACAGGTTGGAATTTCCATTGCTAAGTGAAGCAGTCATTAACCTAGTAATCCACCCAGTTTTACAATCTTTCTGCAGCAATTGTTAAGTAATTCAGGCAATCATTAATCCACCTTTGACTTCGTTTGTTGGAGGCTGGCTGGGAAAATCACATACAATGATCACGTAATCCTAGGACACTCAACTATTATAAATATATACACACTGCCAAACATCCAAATTATGATAATGTGATTGCTGCGACAATCATAAGTAGGATGACATGACAAAAGTCAGATTTTTAGTGCCGTTGTAACTTTAAACAGTTGCTGAATGAATAATCATAAGCGAAAGATTACCTGTAGTTGTGAATGGTTCTTAAACCATCTTTGTTTAGTACAAGATGGAAATATGCCAAATGCTTTCCTTGCAACTTCCAGCAGTTTTCTTCCAAGTATTTTAATTAAGAAAAAGATCAAGAATGGTGGTTGGGTAGCCAATCCAAAAAAGTGTTGAAAAAAGTACACTTCTTCTGTTCCTCCGATGCTTCAAAAATTGCCTTTTATGTACTTGTAGAATTTTACAGAGATTCCTAATGGAAGCTGTTACTAACTGTGTAGTTCATCCATGCTTCAGAATATAGAGCAATGTTTTCTAAACTTGACAACTTTTAAGACGTGTGGACTTCAGTTCCCAGAATTCATCAGCCAGCATGCTGGGCACACATCTTAAAGTTGCCAAGTGTGAAAAATATTGATTTAATCCATTTGAAATGTTAAATGTTTTAACATGCAGAGCTAAATATTTAGCAAGCACGAAGAACAAATAAGGACATAAAAATAGTTTCTATATTGTATTCATAGTTAGGCTCCAAGATTAAGTTAAGGGTTTTGGAACCCCGAGAGGTGGCATGCCGCGAAGAGGGGGCTGAGGGGATTTTTAAAATTGTCATTAGCTAAATTTTTAAAGGGTGGGGGGAGGAGGGAGGGTTATTTGGCGAGGGAGGGTGTAGGTCAGGCCCGGCACAGGGGCATGTTGAGGGAGTTGTGGAGTGGGGAGTTGAGGGGGTTAGTATTGGTAGGGAAGAGGGCGATTCCATCAGGACCGTGGCCAGGAGGGGCAGATATGGTGGGAGCAGGAGGCCAGATCGTGTTGTGGGGGCATGCACCCGCTGTCTTCAAGCGGTGGCGTGCTTCGGCCCCCTAAGCTCCTCTCATTCCCTGGGTTGCCTGGAGTCTTAGAGCCCGAGCCTTAGGCTGATGCTGTGCAACACCAGGTCCATGGTTAATAAGGCCCCCCTCTTCTGTGAGTTAATTCAGGAGGGAGGAGCGGACCTGGTGGGTATTACGGAGACCTGGTTGGGCCAGGGGGGGGTCCCTCTGGTAGAGTTGTGCCCACCGGGCTTCTGTGCATTTCATCAGCCGAGGGCGGAGGAGAGGGGTGGGGGAGGGCAGTCATTATAAAGGAAGGTCTTGATCCTAGGGAGACCACTGTACCTCAGATAGCCGGATGTGAGTCTCTCCTTGTGAAGTGGGGTCAAGGGAAGCAGGTGGGCTTGCTGATTGCGTACCTGACTCCCTGCCATGTGATAGCAGCCCTGCCCGAGCTTCTTGGTGTTATAGCCAGGGAAGCGGTTGATACCCCCAACCTTTTGGTGATGGGGGATTTCAACCTGCCGTCCATCGACAAGACGTCTGAGATGGTTTGGGAGTTCATGGCTTCCATGATAGCCATGGACCTGACTCAAGTAATTCATGGCCCTACTCACATAGAAGGACACACTCTGGACTTGGTTTTTGTCTCTGGGCAGTGGTTGAATGGACTGGTTATAGGGGATATAGCTATTGAACCCCTGTCATGGTCAGAACATTCTCTCCTGAGGCTGGACTTTCTGACCACTACACCCCACTGCAGGGAGGCTGAACCGATCAGATGGTTTGGTGCCAGGCGCCTGATGGATCCTGATAGGTTCCAGATGGAGCTTGGGCCATTTCCTGAGTCTCTGGTTCACGACTCGACTAAAGACCTGGTGGCTGCCTGGGACAGGACGGCCACTGGGGCTTTGGACTGAGTCGTGCCTTTGCGGCCTCTGACCCAGCACCAGATCTGCCCAGCTCCTTGGTTTTCTGAGGAGCTGAGGGAGATGAAGCACTAGAAAAGACGCCTAGAGTGTGGTTGGAGGGCCAGTCACTCCGAATCCAACCGAACACTAGTTAGATCTCATATTAAGACCTACTTAGTGGCGATAAAAGCGGCAAAGTGTAATTACTTTTCCGCTCTTATTGCATCGGCAGATAATCACCCAGCTGCCCTGTTTAGGGTGACCCATTCCCTCCTCCACCTAGGAGCATGGGATGACCCCTTGCAGGGACGGGCTGAGGATTTCGTACAGTATTTGCACGATAAAATCGCTCAGATTCGGGAAGGCTTGGACTCTGACTGGGTAGGTTCCGGCGAGGTGTCTGGGGCAGGTCTTGAGACTGTTGTATGGGATGAGTTTGACCTGTGACTCCTGAGGACATGGACAGGATCCTGAGGAGGTTGAATGCAACCACATGTTTATTGGACCCGTGTCCCTCCTGACTAGTGCTGGCTACCCGGGAGGTTACACGAGGCTGGCTCCAGAGGATTATAAATGCTTCTTTGAGCAAGGGTTTCTTGCCTCCTGCCTTGAAAGAGGCGGTGGTGAGACCCCTCCTCAAGAAGCCTTCTCTGGACCCGGTTGTTTTGGGAAATTATCGTCCAGTCTCCAATCTTCGCTTCTTGGCGAAGGTTGTAGAGAGTGTGGTTGCGCGACAATTCCCGCAGTACCTGGCTGACACTGTCTATCTAGATCCGTTCCAGTCCAGCTTCAGGCCTGGGTACAGCACGGAGACAGCATTGGTCACATTGGTTGATGATCTCTGGAGGGCTCGGGACAGGGGTTGCTCCTCTGTTCTGGTCCTATTAGACCTCTCAACGGCTTTTGATACCATCGACCATGATATCATGCTGTACCGGCTGGAGGGATTGGGAGTGGGAGGCACCGTGTTGCAGTAGTTCTCCTCCTATCTCTCCGACTGGTCGCAGTCCGTGTTGGCAGGGGGGCAGAGGTCGACCTCGAGGCGCCTTGCTTGCAGGGTGCCACAAGGGTTGGTCCTCTCGCTGCTCCTGTTCAACATTTATGTGAAGCTGCTGGGTGAGATCATCCGTGGTTTCAGGGTGCAGTGTCATCTGTATGCTGATGATACATCTGTACATCTCCACCCCGGATCACCCCAATGATGCCCTCAAAGTGATGTCCCAGTGTCTGGTGGCCATACATGGATGGGGAGGAACAGGCTCCGACTCAATCCTTCCAAGACCGAGTGGCTGTGGATGCCGGCGTCCCGATATAGCCAGCTGGTGCCTTTGCTGGATATTGGCGGCAAGTCTTTGGCCCCCACAGAGAGGGTTCGTAACTTGGGCGTCCTCCTGGATCCACAGCTGTCTTTAGAAGAGCATATGATGGCCGTGGCCAGGGGAGCTTTTTATCAGGTTCGCCTGATACGCCAGTTGCGTCCCTTTCTGGATCGGGACTCCTTATGCACAGTCACTCATGCCCTGGTCATTTCTCGCCTGGACTACTGTAATGCTCTCTACAGGGGGCTCCCCTTGAGGACCACCCGGAAGCTCCAACTGGTCCAGAATGCGGCCACGTGGGTGATTATGGGGGCGACTTGGCATTCCCACGTGACACTTCTCCTGCGCAAGCTGCACTGGCTCCCAGTGGTCTTCCGGGTGCGCTTCAAGGTCTTGGTTCTCATCTTTAAAGCGCTCCATGGCTTAGGACCTGGGTACTTACGAGACCACCTTCTGCCACCGATAACCTCCCACCGGCCAATACGCTCTCATAGAGAGGGTCTCCTCAGGGTGCCATCGGTCAGGCAATGTCGACTGGCGACACCCAGGGGGAGAGCCTTCTCTGTGGGGGCCCCGCCCTCTGGAATGAGTTACCTCTGGGGATTCGATTAATCCCAGACCTCCGCACTTTCCGCAAGGCATTAAAGACTTTTCTATTCCAGCAAGCCGGGCTGGCTTAACGTAGATTTTAATGGGTGAATTTTATGAGGGGTTTTAAATTTGGGAAAGCCAAAATTTGATTTAATTATGTTTTAGATTATTTTAACTTTTATATTGCTTGTATTTTAATGTTTGGCTGTTCACCATCCTGAGTCCGTCAGGAGAAGGGCGGTATACAAATTTAATAAACTAAATTAACTAACTAACTAAACTAAGTTGGCTAGAAATAGCTGAAGCTGTGGTCTGATCTCTGGCAGGTACATTTAATGTACCATAACTTAGCATCTTGGGTTTGTTGTAAAAGTATATTTTTATAATTATTTTACAAATAATCACATTTATAATCTTGTATTTCCCTGATATTTGATTAAAATATGGCCTGTCTACTAGGTATCAGAATCTTGCCATATGTGCTTGTCCTAGTCCTGCAAACCCATCATAAAATGCCTGGAGACTGGAGCATGCTGGTGTCCTAACGAATTTCATCTTGAAAAGAGAGAGAAAATGTATAATTTTCAAATGGAATGGAACAAAAGTTATCCAAGACTTTTCTCCCACATATGAAATTAATAAATATTCTAACATTATCCATATTATTACTCATTCATTTGGTGAAAAATACATTTACACCATTAGCAATCCATTTATATTGTAAAGGTAAAGGTAAAGATAAAGGTTCCCCTCACACATATGTATTACTCATTCCCAACTGTAGGGGGCGGTGCTCATCTCCGTTTCAAAACTGAAGAGCCAGAGCTGTCCAAAGATGTCTCCATGGTCATGTGGCCAGCATGACTAAATGCCAAAGATACACGGAATGCTGTTTCCTTCCCACCAAAGGTGGTCCCTATTTTTCTACTTGCATTTTTTATGTGCTTTCAAACTGCTAGGTTGGCAGAAGCTGGGACAAGTAATGGGAGCTCACCACATTACATGGCAGTAGGTATTCGAACCGCTGAACTGCCGACCTTTTGATCAACAAGCTCAGCGTCTTAGCCACTGAGCCACCACATGCCTATATTGTATATTATATTATTATATTTGTTTTCTGAGGTTTTTGCGGGTGTTTGTATGTAGGTCTTTGATTATTCGGGTCTTCTGCGTAAAATTGGAAGTATCTTGGCAACGTTTCGATGAAGTCTCATTCATCATCTTCAGGCTGGTGTTCTCAGCTTCGTGCTTCCAGGAGCAATGGAATAATAATAATATATTATTATATTATACATATATATCTGTGTGTGTGTGTGTGTATATATCTGTGTGTGTGTGTGTGTGTGTGTGTGTGTGTGTGTGTGTGTGTGTGTGTGTGTTTTCATAGGTTTTCATGGGTAGAGATATGCACGTTTTGGTGTATTCGGGTCTTTTCCCAAGTAAGATTGAAAGTATCTTGGTGACATTTCAACGTGGTCCCACTCGTCATCTTCAGGCTGGTATCTTTGGCTTCGTGCTTTGTGAGGAAAGCATGATCAGAGCTGCCGTCTCTCTATAAATACTGGTGGGAAGGTGTGGGCTGCTGGTGAGGTTGCTATGAGCCGGTTGGTTGCCTGTGTTGTTACATCTTGATTTGTTGATGGAGTTAATGTTTGCAGATTAGTCAGCTGTTTCGTAACATCCTGTATGGGTGAGATCCTTGATGTGTACCCATTAGTCTTTTGTGTTTTAATGACCTAGGTAATGGGCTGTGTTGTAACATCCTGAGTTCTAGTGTTGTGATATCCTGAGTTTTTTGATGTAATGTCCTAAGCAGATGGCTGTGATGCCACATCCTGGGCTTTAGTTTGGCTCCGAGTTTGAGGTCTTGCCATGTGTTCATGGCTTGTGTCAATTTGCTCTGTGTGAGGATCGGAGGAGGGTGCAGCTGCTGGTGATGCCGCTGTGGTCTGGCTTCTGGATGATGGTTGTATTTCGTCTATGGGATGGGTTGGGTTTGAATCTGGTGAGGATGATTGGTGGTAGTGTCATGTGTTATTTTGGACCTGGTGCTAATCTTTGTGGCTGGGACTCTTCCGTTGACTAGGGCTAGTTTCCAGATGTCCGGTGGATGGGAGGTATTGTCGCATTTATTCATGCAATTGGGGTGTTTCTCTATTTTGATGGCTTCCATGATTATTCTCTTGTTGAAGTGTTCAGTTTTGGAAATTAATTTGGTTCCTTCAAAGTCAATTTTTGTCCTGTTGTTTTAAGGTGCTGGAAAAGGGAGGAAATTTTTTCTTCTTTTCTGATTGCATTCCTGTGTTCTGCAATGCGTGCCTTTATTCTCCCATTACCGTATTTTGATTGCAGGCAGGGAGATTTAGTTGCTTGCTGATGCAATGGATTGCAGGCAAGGCAAGGCAAGCGTTGCAGCTAGCAGCTAAGGTAAGCAAGCTGGAGGGGAGGGGATTTTTGCTACCTACCAATTAGCAGGCAAAAATTAGCAGCCGGGATGGCCAGCGTTGTGTAAAAGGAAAGTTTTTCCCTTTTACACAGCGCTTGGCCATCCAAGCTCTGGCGATCCCAGCTAAGGTGCCTGCTAATCAGGCAACTCAGCTGGGATGGCCAGCCTTGTGTAAAAGGGAAGTTTTTCCCTTTTACACTGGGCTTGTGTGTAACTCAGCTGATTAGCGGCAACTCAGCAAGCAATTCAGCTTGGCTCCTTGGAGCCATTTTAGGCTTGTCAAAGCCTTTCGGGCTGGTCTGCCTGGTTACAGGAGACCAACACCTGGTGTATAAGATGACCCCCGACTTTTGCGAAGATTTTTTTGTGTTAGAAAGTCATCTTATACGCTGGAAAATATGGTAGTTTGTCCAATGCTGGGCAGATTTTGCATGGTATTTCATAGACGCCTTGGTTTTCTAGCTGGATCTTGTCTTTGGGGTTTCTTAAGATGTTCACTATTTTTTGGTCAGTGCAGAAGGCTGTCTTAATATTGTGTTTGTGAAGAATTTTGCTGATTTTATCTGTGGTGTCTTTGATGTAAGGGACGAGGGTGATGCCATTGTCCTGTTCTGTGTCTCGGTTCTTGGGGGTGTCTCCCTTTGGATAAGGTTGGTAATTGTGTTTCTTTGGAATCCGATAGAGATTAATACATTTGTGAGAGTGTAATTCAGTTTTCAGGTGGTCTTGGTCAGCTAGGCGTTTGGTTCTGGAGATGAGAGTCTTGGTTACGGAGTTGATCTGTGCAGGGTGATGATATGATTGTGTGTTTAAGTAGCGATTGGTGTGTGTTTTTTTCCGGTAGATGGTGTGTCCTATCACCACCCTGCACAGATCAACTCCTATATATTATGTCATATCATGTCATGTCATGTCATGTCATGTCATATATCATATCATATCATATCATATCATATCATATCATATCATATCATAACATATCATATCATATCATATCATATCATATCATATATCATATCATATCATATCATATCATATCATATCATATCATATCATGTTGTACTTAACCTCTTTGCCTGGCTGTACTTGTGAGACAAGAGGAGCTTGATTTGACTTGGGTTTGAATCCAAATGACAGAGAAATGCAATGAGGGCTGTCCAGTCCTGATGGCCATTTAATGAGTTGCAGGCTCAGAAGAAGAGACTTGGCACCACTTGTCTAAAAGGGGGAAAATCTAATGCACCACAACAATAGCATGATAAATAATTAAAGCAGGGAAAGATTTTGCTTTAGTGACCTGAGAGCCTCTCTCCTCTACTGCATAATAAGGATTGTCAGATGGAGAGACAGCTGTGGAAAAACTTGCATATAATTCAAAGAAGACGATGGTCCTCCCTCATTCTCTAGAAGGAGGCTGCCTTCTCTCGGGAGCAGGAAGCTAACTTCTGAAGCAGGGGTGGGTTCTATTTACTTTTACTACTGGTTCACATCATGCCCAAATACCATGCTCTTCTGCACATGTGCAGAAGTTTCTGTGCATGCACAGATCACTTCTGATGATGTCTGGGTCATTGGGCAGAGCTTTCCGCCAGCTACTACCGGTTCTTGTAAGCCAATCCGAACCGGGAGCAACCCACCACTGTTCTGTAGGCCTGCTAATGGAAAGCAACATGTGTTTTTAACTGAGTGAAGCATCAAGGCAGAGCCTCTTCTGTGATATTACAAAGAAACCATGGCTTTAGCACCAAAATAATCTCCAATGAACCCAATGAGGACAAAAGCTTGTTCTAGATACAAGCTTTTCTTTAATTCATAAAAATAAGTGAATATTCAAGACGGAAAGAAATGGAAGGGGGAGGGAGGGAGGGAGGGAGGGAGGGAGGGAGGAAGGAAGGAAGGAAGGAAGGAAGGAAGGAAGGAAGGAAGGAAGGAAGGAAGGAAGGAAGGAAGGAAGGAAGGTTGGTGCTTGATCAGCATTGGATAAGATGCTGCAATGGCCTAAAAATATCCTTAACCTGATTCAAAGCAACCTAAGGTGTACAAATCTAGTTTAAGATGGGAGGGAGGGCAGGACGAAGGAAGGAAGGAAGGAAGGAAGGAAGGAAGGAAGGAAGGAAGGAAGGAAGGAAGGAAGGAAGGAAGGAAGGAAGGAAGGAAGGAAGGTCAAGGTGGGAGAATTTGAGAATTTCATACATCATTCATGTCATCCCAAAGACCTTCCAAGGAAGCAAGGGAAATAATGTCATCCAGATAGCACCTTTGACAGGAGGAATAATAGGAGGATCTATTGAGCAAGAAATAAGTCAATTAGCCTTGAGTTGCAGTCTTCCAGGAATCAAGGAGGGAAGTGAATTCTACATCAACTGCATTTTTCTCCAACCCTCCTTTCCTGTTCGGGGAGACAAAATATATACTTTAGAGGCAAGACAACCCCCTTGTCTAGTTATCAGAAATTCTGTGAGAGCTGCAGCAGTTGCATAAGCCAAGTGGGCTGGGGGTACAGAGGGGGAGTGCGAGGTGCGTAGGATGAAGCATTCCTAAGAAAAAGTGCAGGATGTCCCATCTAGTGTCAGTTATAGAAGCAAAATATTTTTCTAATACCTGAGCATGCCCAGAGGAACGCGTCTGTAAGCAGCTGTGAAACAGAGCTCTCTTTTTTCCTTTTTCTTAAAAAAAACCCCAAAACTTCAGGGTTTGTGTGGGGATCTCATTAGCACAGCCTCAGCTCCCTCTAAACAGCCTGGTTTGCATATTGAAGCAATTGAATGTGAATGGAGTTTTCTTTCTTTCTTTCTTTCTTTCTTTCTTTCTTTCTTTCTTTCTTTCTTTCTTTCTTTCTTTCTTTCTTTCTTTCCTTCCTTCTTTCTTTCTTTCTTTTTAGGAAAAGAGGCGGAGGAAGAGAAGGACTCTGCAGCCGGCAGTCGCTACGCCCTGACTGACGTTTCTATCTGGGCTCTTGTGTTTACAAGAGAATAGTGAAGCTGTTCCAAAGCCCCTACCGGGCCTGATTATTATGCAGAGGCTTCTTAAATTATATATAATTGATATCCATTTTCCCTCCAGCTAACCAATGGCAGCTCTCAAGAGTAATGCTAATTCTCACGCAGCTCACCAATCAAGCAAATACAGCAATTGTTATCTTTCGCTCTGTGTAATCATTGTTTAAAAGTCCTCAAACTGACATTTCTTCATTTCTTTCTCTCTTTATATCAGAAGCACAAATGAATATAGTGTGGTTGTTTTATTAGCTATGCCAGGTAGGAATCACGGATCAAAGAAAAGTAAAGTGGAGAGAGGAAAATTAAGAAGTGTTAAGGGAAAGAAAGGCACATTCAGGTTTATAGTGACTCAAGTAGGGGCATGCAATGTATTTTATGTACACACTTAAAGGCGAGAATAACTAGTGGAAATTAGGCAATGCACGTGTTCCTTGATAGGGAATCATCCTCCTTCTAGCTTCTCAGGAAAAAGAATAAATGCACTTTGGTAAGCAGGGATAGGTGGAAATGAAAAGTAGCACAATGCATGGCATTTCTGGGTATGCAATTGAAATTGGTGACATCCAACAAATACGTAAAACTTTCTTTCTCCATTTAAAAATTGTGATTTTTATACACATCATTTGTTTTGTTGCATTGTTGACCTTATCTCATAAGGTAGCAATAGCACTTAAACTTATACCACTTCATAGTGCTTTATAGCACTCTCTAAGCATGTTTTAAATATACAGTTTACAAAGTCATGATATTGTCTCCAACATTCCAGTTCTTATTTACTGACCTTAAAAGGATGAAAGGCTGAGTCAACCTTGAGTGGGTCAGGATCAAACTCCTGGCAGTAGGCAGAGTTATCCTGCATTCTAACCACATGCACCACCATGTCTCGTGTTATCTATTTTTCAAGCCTGAATATTTTGCAGTCTTACAAAAATAGGAATGCAGAATTTTGAAAGATGTTGACAATGAATTTTGTTAAGAGAACAGATCTGTTAACAGTCCATGAGCTGGTTCCAGTCAGTGTTGGTAGAAGGAGGGTGACTTTCACCTCTAGTCATCTTTTATGTGGGATGATTCAGGTCTCTCATCTTTCCCATTTCCTGTTTAACATCTACACAAGACCTGACAATTCAGTATTGTTAGTCTATGGATAATAATCAGTTATGCATTTCAATCGCTGGCTAGGCACTTCAGTTGCTGACTCAGTGCCTGGAACCTATAGGGTCTGGATGGGAAAGAACTACCTTACACTCAATCCTCACAAGACATCCAGTGAATTGTCATCCTTGACTCCCAATGGGGTCGAGCTCCTCCATACAGAGTTGGTGTGCAATTTGAAGATCCTATTGAACTTATGGCTCTTGACCAAGAACAGGGAGTAGCCATAGCTATTGTAGAATGCACAGATTTTTCTTATGCTTCAATTGCACCCTTTCCAGGACCAGGAGCCTTCCTTAATTACTTCTAAATTGGATTACTGTAATGCACTCTACATGGGGTTGCCCTTGAAGACTACTTGGCCATTGCCATTGGTCTAATCTATGTAGCAACATGTATAGTTGTAAACATTTCATGCTTTGCCTCTCTGCTGCATGAGCACAACTGGCTTCCAGTTGCTTTCTGGGTACAATTCAAAATCCTGTTTGTCACTCCTAAAGTCCTAAATGACATGGGGACAGATCATCAGCCATTAGGTCAGATATGGTGAAATTGCACCAAGCACCTTCCGTTCAATAATGTCATCTGAGGGGCCTTGAAGATGTTGCCTTGACTTCAGTAAAGATTATAGAGTGAGCTGTTTCCCTTAAATCGTGCAAGTCCTATGGCGAGACCAAGGGAAGTCTAGCAAGTGAGGTTGAGTGAGTGAGGCTTATTTCACTGACCCTTTGGTAGATTCTCAACTTAACATTCTGGAAGAGCAACTCAACTCCACAGCCCTCTTGAAAATACTTTGATAAAGTGAAATCAAAGATACTGACAAGTACCGTAAGTTCATGGCAGTAGTGAAATCCAATTTTTTTTATTACCGGCTCTGTGGGCATGGCTCAATGGGCATTGTGTGGCTTGGTGGGTGTGGCAGGAGAAGGATACTGCAAAATCTCCATTCCCATCCCACTCAAAATTTCCACTACCGGTTCTCTAGAACATGTCAGACCCTGCTGGATTTCACCTCTGCTTCATGGTCCCAGTTACTCTACAGTACTGGAAAATATTATTTGACTGATTATTTTATATTAAAATGAATCATACATACATGCACGTGCGCGCGCGCACACACACACACACACACACACACATATATATATATATATATATGTTTTCATAGATTTTCATGGATACAAGTATGTAAGTCTTGGCATATTTAGGTCTTTTCGCGTGTAAGATTGAGAGTATCTTGGCGACGTTTCAATGAGGTCCCACTCCTCAACTTCAGGCTGGTGTCTTCGGCTTCATGCTTGTGTGAGCAAAGCGTGATCGGAGATGCCACCTCTCTATAAATACTGGTGGGGAGGTGTGGGGTGCTGGCTTTGTTGCTATGAGCTGATTGGTTGCCAAATCAACATCTTGATTTGTTGATGGAGTTAATGTTTGCAGATTCGTCAGCTGTTTTTTAACATCCTGTATGGGTGAGGTCCTTGATGTGTGCCCATTAATGACCTGAGTAATGGGCTGTGTTGTAACATCCTGAGTTCTAGTGTTGTGATATCCTGAGTTTTTTTATGTAATGTCCTGAGCAGATGGCTGTGATGCCACATCCCAGGCTTTGGTTTGGCTCTGAGTTTGAGGTCTTGCCATGTGTTAATGGCGTGTGTCAGTTTGCTCTGTGTGGGGGTGCAGCCGCTAGTGATGCCACCGTGGTCTGGTTCTGGATGGTGGATGATGGCGTGATCAGAGATGCCATGTCTCTATAAATACTGGTGGGGAGGTGTGGAGTGCTGGCTTTGTTGTTGTAAGTGGATTGGTTGGCTGTGTTGTTACATTTGATTAGTAGATGGAGTTGATGATTGCAAATTAGTCGGCTGTTTCATAACATCCCGTGTGGGCGAGGTCCTAGCTGTATGCCTATTAGCCTTTTGTAACGATCTGGGTAATGTGTAGTGTAGTAGCATCCTGAACTCTAGTGTTGTGACATCCTGAGTCCTGTGTTGCAACATCCTGGGTAGATGGCTGTGTTGTAATATCCTGAGCTTTAGTGTTGTAACATCCTGAGAGATGTATTGTCTTGAGCAGATGGCTGTGATGCAACATCCCGGGCTTTAGTTTGGCTCCGAGTCTGAAGTCTTGTCATGTGTTCATGATGTGTGTTAGATTGCTTATTCTTAATTATTCTCTTGCTGAAGTCCTGTCCTGTTGTTTTAAGGTGCTGGAAAAGTTTTTTCTTTTTTTCTGACTGCGTTTTTGTGTTCTGCGATGCGTGCATTTATTCTCCTATTGGTTTGTCCAATGTATGTGGTTGGGCAGATTTTGCATGGTATTTCATAGACTCCTTGGTTTTCTAGCAGAATCTTGTCTTTGGGCTTTCTTAAGATGTTGGCTATTTTTTGGGCAGGGCAGAAGGTTGTCTTGATATTATGTTTGAGGAGAATTTTGCTGATTTTATCTCTGGTGCCTTTGATGTAAGGGAGGAGGGCGATGCCATTGTCCTGTTCTGTGTCTCAGTTCTTGGGGGTGTCTCCCTTTGGATTAGATTGGTGATTGTGTTTCTTTAGAATCTGTTATTCCAAAGAAACACAACCAATAGGAAAATAAATGCACGCATCACAGAACACAAAAATGCACTCAGAAAAGAAGAAAAAACTTTCTCCCTTTTCCAGCACCTTAAACCAACAGGACATGAAATTGATTTTGAAGGAACCAAATTGATCTCCAAAACTGAACACTTCAGCAAGAGAATAATTATGGAATGATGATACCTCTCACCTACCAGACATCTGGAAACTAACCCTAGTCAACAAACGAGTCCCAGCCACAAACATTGACACCAGACCCAGGATAACATATGATGCCACCACCAATCATTCCATCAGATTCAAACCCAATCCCATCCCATAGATGAAATGCAACCACCATCCAGAGGCTGGACTACAATGGCATTGCCAGCTGCTGCACCTTCCTCTGATCCCCACACAGAGCAAACTAACATACGCCATGAACACATGACAAGACCTCAGACTCAGAGCCAAACCAAAGCCCGGGATGTTGCATCACAGCCATCTGCTCAAGACAATACATCACAGAACTCAGGATGTTACAACACAGCCAACTACCCAGGATGTTGCAGATGTCACAACACTAGACCTCAGGATACTACCACACAACCCATTACACAGGTTGTTACAACACAAAAAGCTAATGGGCACACAGCTAGGACCTCGCCCACACAGGATGTTACGAAACAGCTGACTAATCTGAAAACATCAACTCCATCTACTAATCAAGATGTAACAACATAGCCAATCAACCTGCTTACAACAACAAAGCCAGCACTCCACATCTCTCCACCAGTATTTGTAGAGATACGGCATCTCCGATCACGCTTTGTTCGCACAAGCATGAAGCCGAAGACACCAGCCTGAAGATGACGAGATACTCTCAATCTTACACAGGAAAAGACCCAAATACACCAAGACTTTTATATATATATATTGTAATCCCACCTTAAGTACAAAGTCAGCTGGGTGACCTTGAGCCAGGTATGCTTTCTAAGCCATAGCAATGACAAACCACTTCTGAAAAACCTTACCAAGAAAACATCAGGTTCTTTTCCAGGCAATCTCCAAGAATCGGATATGATTGAATAGAAGAAGACAAAATATAACTTTATAATGACTCAGATATAATGCATTATTATTGTTGATAATTTAGATAGAATTACATTGCATACATGTCTTTTTTACTAGACATATTCTAGCAAAGGAAGAAATTGTATTTTCCTCAAATAAAATTGCTCCATAACCAAAACCAAACAGTGAGGAAAACAGCAATTTAATATGTTCAGAATTAATAAAGCAGCTATTTAATACATTCAGCATTTAGTTACCCTATTCTGCTATCAAACTAAATAACTGCTGAAACTACATCTTAATCACTATGATCATAAATGCATAAATAAATCACTTAATTGCTGTGATCTTAGATGCAATGTTTTCTTGGGTACATCATAAAATATAAAAGCTTGTTCAATATCAGCCAGTAGTTTGGTGCCTAAAGTAGAATCTGAACAGTCTCCCAATCCTACATGAGACTTAAATGAGTGCATATACTATAATCAGCAACTTCAGGTACTACTCCTATGCTAAGACTTAATAGCAATAGCAATAGCACAGTATATAAGTTTATATACTGCTTCACAGTGCTTTACAGCCATCTCTCAGCGGTTTTACAGTGTCAGCATATTACCCCTAACAATCTGGGTCCTCATTTTACTGACCTCAGAAGGTTGGAAAGCTGAGTCAGTCTTGAGCCTGGTGAGAGTTGAACTGCCAAATTGCAGGCAGTCGGCAGTTAGCAGAAGTAGCCTGCAGTACTGCATTCTAACCACTGTGCTACCACAGCTCTTAAACTCACATAACAGTTCTTTTTCCCCGTAGAATTAGTATGAGCAATCCTAAAACCTCCAATATCAGATCATCAAATTACAATTCTTAAAATGCTTGGGGAAAATGGCACCATAGTTTAATTAACATAAAACCAATAAGTGTTGTAGCATGGAGATATTCTCCAGGCATATGGATTAATTTCCAGAATTCTCACCAATAGCCATGCTGGCTGGAGGAGTTCTGGGAATTGGTGACCCATTTCAGAGGCAGCCTAGGAAAGCTGTAGTAGCAGAATCCAGAGCTAAAAATTCTGGCTTGTCCTCCTCTTCATATTTTCTTCTTCTCTTTATAACATAAAGCAATTTTAAAATACTATTTTTTCATTCTTTTACATCATTAAAAAAAAATTGAAAGGTTGCTTTTGTGATTTTTTTTTAAAGCCAGAAAGATGGTTTGGAAAGGTGAAGTTACTTGTCTTTTTTCCCAAATGTGCTAATTTTCATTCCTGGGCTTTTACAGAGACTGTGTCATAGGCAAATTTGACAGCCAGAAGCCCCAGATTGCTCAAACCCATTCACTAATCCTCAGAATTACCTAACCTCTAGTTGCATTTCATTTTCAATCCATTCCCAGAAGACCATTAAAAAAAATCTATTTCACTGCACACACAGGGCAGGAAGGTTGACAACATTTTAAAAATGGCAACCATTACAGGACAGCCTGTAAGTAAGTTTATATGAAGATGTGCAATTAAACATTTTCACAGGAAGTAATTAGTTAATTAGTTAATTTAGCAAATTTATATAATCTGCCATCTTATTGAATGTAACTATGGGCAATCAACAATACTTAAAATAATGTAGTAACTATTAAAACATTAAACAGAAATAGAGAACTGTAAGATAATAGCAATCATCTATAAAAAAACACAGCTGCTTGTATGCTGTATGTTATGCATATACAATGTTTCTATGGAATGCAAAAGCACTGTGCTTGACTTTACCTTCCATTAGCCACAAGACTTTACCTTCCATTAGCCACCTTTACTATGGTGGCATGAAGCCAGGTCAGATAACTGTCCTTTCCCATGAAAACACAGCCCAGCTAAACGTTGTAGCATTTGCTGTTCATCTTACTGGTGCATCAGAAGTAGAGTGAGCAGCTTCAAAAAGGTGGTTTGCTTGATGAAGCAGTTGACGCATTTATTGAAGTAGGCCCCTGCCAGCTGCAAAAGTCAAAGTGATGTTCCAGCTGACAAGTGGATCCTTTGGACTTTTGGGCAAGGTGAAGCTTCCAATCAAAGCACATCAAACTCACCTCAATGCTTTAGCAAGGCAAAGGACTTCAATAGAAAATGAAATGTCTGACAGAAACAGAGTGGCACTTCAAACTTTCCTACCATCCCTTCTTGTGACTGGTATCTACAGGGCGATGTTCTTTGTTCCCTGTTATTGAAGGAAGGACTATAGATATCAGATCTGCCTATTATATCATACATTCCAACACAGCCATTGCCTGAATATTGAATTTAGCCAAATGTCTACACAAAAAGAGCTATCAATACAAAGAGATGCTAAGCATAATCTGCTTAGATGCCCATTTCATATCTGTGTTGCCTGCATATACTGTATGTCAACCCTACGAGGAAGACTAAGAAACCAAAGTCATGCACGATAATAATACTGCATTTACTACAAGGTTATACTGGCAGAATTTTGCACGTCTGAAAATGTACTTCCCCCATAATGGGCTGTAAGAATAAACTTGAGGAACAAGAGGAAGAGCAAACCAGACAATAGTCAGATAAGAGAAATCTGACTCCATGGCAGAACTGTAATTTGAGAAAAAGTCTCAAATTTAACCTTTCCTAGTTCTCTTGTAGATGAAGGCGAGGAGAGAGAAGGCATTTCCAGACTTGCAAGATTCTGTTGCTCCAACCCTATAATAAAAGTAGTATTAATATTCATAACTTTGATTTCCCACTCTGGTCTATCTTGGAGGGCTGACACCCACTCCCTTCCTTTATCTTCATGAGAATGAGGATAGGGATTTTTTGAGATTCTTTCTCAGGTTACAATTCTGGCCTGGACTCAGATCTGATTATTTGACTTGTGTCTTGGTTATAGCTTTTTTCTCCAAGTTATCCCTTCTGTGCTTCACAATATGTCTATGTGCTTCTTATAAGTTATGATTCATCATACAGTCAGCCAGATGTTTAGACTGAATTTGGCATTTTTATCCACCTCTTGGGTTCTTCCTAAGGACCTGGGATAGGTAGATGTTGATAGCTGATGGTATTAATGATATTGCAGGATGTAAACTGTTCTGAGTCAAGCTGGTTTTTGCAATTGACTTGTGGTGAATTTGTCAATGCCAATGATTTTCAAGTGCTGCTCCAGTTGTGTTGGGTTTGCACCAGTGGTGGGATTCAAAAAAATTTACTACTGGTTCTGTGGGCATGGCTTGGTGGGCGTGGTAGGGGAAGGATACTGTAAGATCTCCATTCCCTCCCCACTCCAGGGGAAGGTTACTGCAAAATCCCCATTTCTTCCCAATCAGCTGGGACTCAGGAGGCAGAGAATAGATAGGGGCGGGGCCAGTCAGAAGTGGTGTTTACCAGTTCTCCAAACTACTCAAAATGTCTGCTACCAGTTCTCCAGAACTGGTCAAAACCTGCTGAATACCACCTCTGGTTTGCACCCAAGTCACCTATAAATATTAGTAGAACTTTTGTTTTCTTTTGCCACAACCATTCCATTTCTATTTGCAGGTCTTTGAATTTTGCTATCTTCTCCAGTTCCTTCTCTTCTATTCTGCTATCTCCAGGTACTGCCATATCCAAACTTTATTATCGTTCTTATTGACAGTTGTTAAATCTAGCATGTTATATGACAGATGCCTGTCTCTTTGATTTCAAAAGCCCTGGAGCATTTTAGTTTCTTCATTTTCTATTATTTTGCTCTGCTTTATGATCCAATACATATGGTTCAATTTATAAGTTATTATTACTATTGTGGTGGTAGTGTTGTTATACATACAGTAATGCATATTGTTATTAGACATAATATATATATTAGATATTATTATGGTATTATTAGTCACACACATACACACACATATGTGACTAATCACATGTCCATGTGCACACCTATGGAAACATTCAAAGTCATCCCTGCAGAAGGGAAAATGGAGGAGATAGCACAAGAAATCAAAAAGAAAAACTAAAACAAAGGATTATTTAATAATACAGTAGATATATTATTTGGAACTAGTGTCTACCTGAATATGTAGGGTACAAAGTTTACAAATGCCTCACTGGTCACCTCTACTAGAAAGATGCTTATTTATTTGCTGCCTGTCTTTTTCAGTTGGTACTTAGACTCAGGGCTTTTTTTTTTTTGAGTAGCTGCTTCCGTGATTGCACATGGATGGTACCGGACTCACAAATGAAGCAACAGCATGAAAAATGACCGCAGGACATGATTATAGTGAGAAATAATTGAAGGTGCTGAAAGCTCTAGGCCAGAATAAATTTCAGCCTGCCACTCACACCGTGTGTATCTTCATTACCATTCATTGGTACACACCCAAAGTTTGCAGCAAACATCAGGAAGTCTCACCAGCAGACAGGTAACAGAGACCAAACAGTCGAGAGCCAGTCTGCCAGAATAAATGTTTAATGACTCAATAAAGAAGCAGAAGAGGGAGCTGGGGGTTGCAGGAAGAGATGATTGCTGCTCCTGTGTGAGGTCAATCCAATTCTAGTTTGCAATTTGATGACAGAAACCAGCCACGACGCCAGTCTTTCCTCTATTATGCAAGCACTGTGCTTACGTTCCCCTGCAGTCTACTGGATTGACAGTGGAGAAGTACCCAGTGCCACAAACACCGGATTAAAAAAAAAAAATCTGTAGCTGCTAATAGATACAAAACCAGCATAGCAACGAGGATCATCAAACCATGAAGAAGTGCACTTCATCCAGAATGTTTTAGCACAGAAATTGCAAAGATGTCATTGCTCACCTTCTTGATTTCCAATGATGAAGGTACCTCAGTCTCAGATAATTATGATACCTGATATATATCACGGGAAATCCTAATTCCCAAATAAATACAACATTCCTAAAACACAATGCACAAATTGGGATGGAATAACCAAAGTGCAATCTAACCAACCCAGAATAGACAAGAAAGAAGTTGAATAAGAAATCTAAAAGTATGCCACATTTAAAAGCTGAGTGGGGCAACCTCAAAACCAGCTAGGAATAAATCTTTAATTCAGCAATAGACCAGCTGTTCCAACCAAGAAAAAATAAGCTGCATTTTCTTTCATTCAGTGTCAGAAGTCAATGTATGAAAACTATCTTGATCACTGTTGTTTTTGCTAAAGTTTTTATTTACTTTCTTTCATCAGATACAATTAAGAATTGCCAACTACTGGTATGAATTTATGAAGTCCATTTCCCATTCTTGGGCCACTGTTACAAAAAAAGAAGGCTCCTGTCAGCCTTTTTCAACACTGTTGAATAGGTCAGTGGTGCAAAGAATTTAGAATATTTTATTTGACTTAGTGTGATTAGACACACACAAGGAATTTGTCTCCATTGCAAAAATTCTCCAAGAATGTGCAAAGCAACAGACTAATAATAATCATAATATAATACCAATAAGAGTGGGTAGTAGAGAAGATAAAAAGGAGAATAATAATATTACAGCCGTACATCGATAAATAGACAAAAAGCAATATTGTGAGGATTAGGCATTTAGCAGAGTGATGGCATGAACGAAAAAACTGTCCCAGGTCTAATTGTTTTTGCATGCAATGCCCTATAGTGGCAGTTGAAATCATTTATGTCCAAGATATGAGTATATATTTTCTTAGCCTTCTTTATGCAATATATGGGTCTTCAATGGAAGGCAGGCTGATTGCAATTGTTCTTTCTGCTCTTCTAACTCTCTGTTGGAATCCGTACCTGTCCTGTTTAGTTACTTTTACCAAACCAGGCAGTTATAGAAATATAACTGACAGATTCAATAATTCCTCTGTAGAACTGTTATCAGCAGCTCTTTGGGCAGTCTGAACTTTCTGAGTTGGTACAAGAAGAACATTCTTTGTTATGCTTTTTTAATGATGGTTCTAATGTTAGGTGTTCATTTCAAATCCTGGGAGATTATAGAATCCATAAACTTGAAGGATTTTACTACTGATGGTGTGCTGTCAAATACAGTAAGAAGCTAGAGTAGGAGAGCTTTTCTCCAAATCCTCTCTCATCTCTAATACAAGTTTTCAGGTTAGGTTTCTTTAATTTCTTGGGAAGAGTTCAAGTGTTACAACTTTGTTTTCAAAGCAATAGAGGTCAGTGCAAAACAATTAGGGATGGCATCACTCAAGAGAATTGGATGTCACTTATCTATCCATCATGGCAGATATGAAAATTAGAGATGCTTCTTATTTTTTGTTTAGGGCTGTCTTTTTAACACTGCAGTATTTCAGAGATTAGACTTAGATCTAGAGCTTCTTTGAGGGCCTGGATGTGGAAAGGGAATTTACTCCATCCTAAATTTTGTCCAAAGCCCAATTTAAGTTGTATGTCCTTGGGAAGTGGTATTGCCAGAGAATGCATATTCCTAATTCTCAACCTTTGAAAATACACTTGATGGGAAGGTAATAACAATTCCAAAAATGCTGAACTCCATTCCCCCAAAAAAATCATTTGGCTATTTTATTTATTATTATTTTGAGTTTCAACAAAACAGCAGGAACTCTTTGATTTTATGATCCCTTGTCTTCAGTTTTTAAGTCCTGCTGCTACCTGGAATATTTTTGGCCTTCCTGTACTACTCTCGTAATCATTTATTTGATATCTCCTATCTGTTCTTATCTCATATTTTAATTATGTTTTGACTACATTGCTGTCCTATCTCAGAGCTTAAAAGCAGACATGTTTAAAGTGTGATAAAGATCCATCTAACAATGGTGGAATACATTTTAACAGCCTACAAAGAAGTCAAGAACTCCTACCCTCAAAACAACACTATAGAGTACTGCACTCCAGAACAACTAGAAACAAGAACAGTTTTTTCCCAAACGCCATCACTCTGCAAGTCTGCATTACTATTTCTATTAGTTTTCTCATCGTTCCTATCACCCATCTCCTCCCACTTACGACTGTATGACTGTAACTTGTTGCTGTATCTTTGTTGCTGTATTGATTGTTTCCTAGTATGATTTGATTGCTTATTTGTACCCAATGACTATCATTAAGTGTTGTACCTTATGATTCTTGATGAATGTATCTTTTCTTTACTGTATGTACACTGAGAGTATATGCACCAAAGACAAATTCCTTGTGTGTCCAATCGCACTTGCCCAATAAAGAATTCTATCTATCTATGAAAAGCATTTAAGAAGCCGAAATATAGAAGTTAGAGTCAAGGAATCACAAACAACCTTATGTGGAGGATTGGCAATCCTTGGATTCATCATTCATCAGTCCATTCATTGTTGTCAGAGCAGAAAGCAGCTAAACTGTTTCAGCTACTGAAGTCTTTACACATGTTGCCAGGAACGACAAGGAACGAAGAAGTAGAATTCCTCGCTTGGAGGCATGCTAAATCAGGAGTTTGCTTTCTGAAGAACCTTTGAGCTTTATTTGGGACTTTGAATACTTCAAAGCGGAACTGGCTACACCATCAGCTCTGCCTATCTCATCACAGAGAACAATAATCTATAGGTAATGTAGCTTTAAAAACCACTTTCAAAGTAGTTGTTAAGGTATCAGGCTGGAAATTGGGAGTTTGCAAGTTCTAGTCCCATTTTAGGCACCAATTCAGCTGGGTGACCTTGAGCTGGTCATTTTCTCTCAACCCTAGAAAGTAAGCAATGGCAAACTATTTGTGAAAAACTTTTCCAAAAAAACTGCAAAGACTTGTCCAGGCAGTCCCCAAGAATCAGACATAATTGAATGGGGTGGGGGAAATGTAGCTTTGGACATCTAAACAATCCCATTGATAATCTGAGCCTCCCAAATTATTTGTACCTGAAGAGTGAACTGATATTCAAAAGGGTCAGTAATTTTACTTCTGATTTCATAAGGCTAGCCAGGATGAACACTTCATATTGGTTCTAAAATTGACTAGCTTTTCTATCTTTGACACCACTTACCTCACAAGGTTGCTGTTATGAGATAAAAAGACATTCTTTGTGTAAACTCCTGAGGAAATGATGGGCTATTGATCCAAATAAACAAATCAGTTAAATTGTTCTATGACTTCTCTAAAGAGAGATTGAGGTTCCATTTCTTATTTCCACCAGCCTTAGGTCTCCTGAGGCAGTGGTGGGTTCTATTTACCTTTACTACCGGTTCACAACGGGGCCGCATGTGCAGAAGCATTTTGATGGCGTCGGGGTCAGTAGGTGGAGCCCAGAGGTGAAATGTAAAATCTGTTACTACTGGTTCTATGGGCGTGGCTTGGGGGTGTGTGACTGGGTGGGCATGGCCAACTTAAAAAAAAAAACTTTTCAAAGCTTTTTTTCTAATGCTTTTTTAAGAGAGGCTTTTTTAAAAATGCCTCTCTGCCAATCAGGGAACTCAGCTGGGATCGTCAGAGACTTTTCAAAGCATTTTTTTTACCACCTCTTCAGCCAAGAGGTTGCAGAAAAAAATTGCTTTGAAAAGCCTCTGATGATCTCAGCTGAGCCTTTTTTTTTACTTTTAAAAGCATTTTTTCTACAACCTCTTCCGATGAAAAAAATGCTTTTAAAAGTTTAAAAAAAGCCTCTGATGATCACATGGTTCAGCTGGGCATGGGGGGGGGTGCGCAGGGATTTTTGCTACTGGTTCTCCGAACCACCCGCTGCTATCGCTACCAGATTGGGCGATCCGGTCCGAACTTGGAGCATTTCACCCCTGGTGGAGCCTCTCTCTGGTTTTACTATCAGTTCTATAGAACTGGTCCAAACAGGGAGCAACACACCACTTCCCTGAGGCTATAGTACACATGCTTTTTTAAGTATAACTCTTTTTTTTCCCCAAAGGTATATCCTAGCCCACACTGTCTCATCTTCAAAATCAACCATAGGTGTTCTGCAAGGTTATGAAATGTACACTGCAATTTATATCATGCAGGAAACAGATATGATACAGAAATTAATGGATAGGATGTAATCAAAATACTATTTTATGTATATTCTTGTATTTCAGGAATATCTTCTAACCAGCGATATATTTGTGTTGTTGTTTCCCTTTTGATGTATTTGTTCTTAAAAATAACCTGAATTAATTTAACAGATCTGGATAGTTGGAAAAGGTTCTTTTCTGATTCTCAAAGACATGCATGATTTGGCTTGCATCCTGTTGATATTTAAATGGTTTCAAACTTCAAGAGGAAGTTTGACAGCTTACTGTACTGTGATCAATAGCCTGAGTGTGTGCTCCAGCACGCACAGTGGAATTGGCTTAGAATATTGGCCCAGGTGGATCTCACTTGTGGATTCTTTGCTCCCAATCCAGCTAAAGAGGAAAAACAGATGAGAACCTAGAAACCAGGAATGTATTTCCAAATATTTCCATATTTACATAGAAGTAAGTCTTCTTGTGTCTAATAAAGACAAGACAGTACCCAACATCCACTGAAAGTTTTACCACAAGAATTCTACTGCAAAGCTAAATGAGCAATTTCAATAAATTGAGAAGGAAAGAAGAAAGAAAGAAAGAAAGAAAGAAAGAAAGAAAGAAAGAAAGAAAGAAAGAAAGAAAGAAAGAAAGAAAGAAAGAAGGAGGGAGGGCAGAAAGAAAGAAAAAAAGGAAGGAAGGAAGGAAGGAAGGAAGGAAGGAAGGAAGGAAGGAAGGAAGGAAGGAAGGAAGGAAGGAAATATAGAAATATAGTTAGTCTTACACTTCCTTCTATACTTTCACCCCAGGTTCAAACTACTAACTGCTTTATAGGGTTAAACAGCTTTTATTGCTATTGTTTATATTGCCAAGGGAGATTTTTTTTTTATGCTGAACATGGGATAGAAATAATTATATGTAAATAAATAATAAATAGAATGTTATAAAATCCCAAAGGGCTTTTTCAAGAGGCAACTAGACTTTCTGTTTTTTCTTTGAAGGAATTTCACTCCTAATCCAAGAAGCTTCTTCAGATCTTCAAAGAAAAATCAAAAAGTCCAGCTGCCTCTTGAAAGAGCACTTTTGGGACAAAAATGACCTGGATTACTGTAAATCTCCATAGATATTTAGTAATGTTATAAAATGAAAGCAATTCTCATTAGCTTAATCTGGTACTTCCAAATGACAAAGCATTCAAATCAAAGGCTTCATAGAAAAGGGAAGTTTTGAGGAATGGGTTGAAAGCCTGAGTAGCGTAGGGGGCTAATGCCTCCTACTAAAGGCAGCAATTAACATCCAGCTGCCTGTAATTCTGCAAGTTCAATCCTAGCCAGGCTCAAGGTCGACTCAGCCTTCCATCCTTTCTAAGGTGGGTAAATTGAGGACCCAGTTTGTGGGGGCAATAAACTGACTTTGTATAAATATATACAAAAGTATGAAGGCTATTGCTTAATGCATTGTAAGCTGCCCTGAGTCTCCAGAGAAGGGCGGCATATAAATCAAATTTTTAAAAAAAAAAAGAAGGAAGGGAGCTTGCAAATTTCTGGAAAAATATCTGGGCATAAAAAGCTGAAAAAGAATTGCAGAATTATAGAAAGAAGACAGAAAATGTTGGTGTGCTAAAATAAGTAGAAATAAAAGATCAAATGTCATGGAAGAAGGATATTACGACTAGGGAGTCAAGATGGAAGTAAAATAAGAATGGGAAATTATAAAGATAAAGAGGTGGAGTTTTCTGGCATCCAGAATAGTAGGCAGGGTTCAGAATAGTAGCAGATGGGCACAATTCTAAATAGAACTGAAGCTACAGAATAAAATGCAAGAGAAGGAAAAACTGCAGTGCCCACAAGAGCCAGTTACTAGGAAGTAAATGTGACTTTTTGCTGAAGGAATGTGGGGGGAAAGGCTGCAGTTGATTTCTTGTTTTGGACAAGAAACTTAAGAAAAACTTTTAAGTGATTGATTGGTAGACTAAGTAGAAAGGGGCAAATAAATCAAATGGAGGCATTGTATTCAGTTGATGTGATTAAGTCAATGGAATGCATAAACAAAAGATGGGATTGGATGAAAATTGAACTCCATTCTTCGACATATTACATATCAAATGCAACGATATATACAGGAGAAATAAATCTGACATTACTACAATATAGGTAGTTACAGAGGGTAGGTTTCAAAGATTTTTACTACTGGTTCACCGTGCATGTGTGCACTTCCCACACATGCGCCCGGCCTTCCACACATGTGCTTTGCTCACACATGGACTTTCCGCATATGCGCCCAGCCTCAAAAACGTGACTAAATAGGATAGCATAGCGCTGGGGTGGGTGGACAGTCCCACCCGCAATCAACATTAGCAGTTCGCCCAAACCGCTACGAACCAGCTGGGTGGTTATGAAACACATGAGAGGAGACCAGATCACTTTCAGTCTTGTTAATATGCAGTGTTGTTCCCATTGATATTATTTCTATGATGGTAATTTATACTGAGGATGGATAGGGATAAACGTAAACTACATTTAAGTTTTGTTTGCATCAGTATTTTGTTTATATAAGCCTTGAATGAAAAATAATGCCTCTGCTATTACAAGTTGTCAAGAGGTGGCAGTACTGACATGTTGGAAGCCCTGATATGTTTGGTTCTTTTCTTTCATTTCAGTGGATGGGAAGTTGCTATGTGGAAAGGTTAGGTTGCTGTTGTTTATGAAATGAAAGCCTGCAGTGATACTTTACTTGTCAGTGCACCTGAACTATCACACTGTCATTGAATTTTCAATTACCAAATACCTCCAATTGAAGTTTACCATAAATGTAAGCTGTTTATGGGGGTGATTGTGTTCTGTGCCCTACTTGGCCAAAAAAATATATCAAAATGGTGAACCAAAAAACCTGTGGCTCAAGAAATAAGTAAATGATCCATGATAGGAAACCAATGAATTGCATATGAGAAAGGTTGAGAAACTGTTTAAGGGTCACCCAAAGGGAAATCGCGATCACATTTGGCATTTCACAGAATGTATGAGAATGTGTACTTCAATATCAAAAGGTTGATTACAGATTAACAGAGTTGGAATGGATCTTGTAGGTCATCTATTCCAACCCCCCACCCAAGCAGGAGACCCTATACCATTTCTGACAAATGGCAGTTCAATCTCTTCTTGAAAGCCTCCAGTAATGAAGCTCCCACAACTTCCGAAGGCAACTTCTTTTCCATTGGTTGATTGTTCTCATTGTCAGAAAATTTCTCCTTATTTCTAGGTTGAACCTCTCCTTGATGAATTCCCATCCATTATTCCTTGTCTGGTCTTAGGGTGCCTTGGAAAATAGCTTGACCTCCTTCCTCTCTATGGCAGCCATTCACATATTGGAACACCATTATCATGTCTCCCCTGGTCCTTCTCTTCACTAGATTAGCCATGCCCAGTTCCTGTAACTGTTCTTCATATGTTTTAGTCTCCAGTCATCTTGGTTGTTCTTCTCTGCATTTTTTCTAGAGTCTCGTGAGTTACTTGAAAGCTGCTAGCAGAGATGAAAGTTTCAAGAGTTGAAATTTGCCAGTAAGTATTCACTGCAGGCTTTCATAATGTGACAATGAAGGTGAGGATTTTCCTTACAACACTGTGACATCCAGCTAACCAATCATTATGATACAGAAATTAAGTGTCAGTCCACAGAATATCATGGGGGGAAAGAATCAAAATTCAAGATTTAGCAGTTAAACCGACAATTACGGGTTTCTCGGGAGACATTATCCGTGTTATTCACATGGATTTCTTTAAGCCTGGCATGACTTTCAACCCTGAGTGCTGCACCACAACACTTAAGACTTTGGTTAATTGGCTGAGTTTAGAACAAAATTCTGTAGCAATATAACAGTGCTAGACATTCACAAGCCATGCAAGAGGCCAAATATAAACTTGGATCTCACCAGATTTATTATCTTCTCCCAAATTGAAGAAATATTTTTGTGAGCATCAAGGTAAGAGACAGAAAGGATTTCAAGATTTGATCAAAGAGTCAAATTCAAAGCTCTCTTTTGACATCTGTAAGAAGATTGGCTTACGGGAAGTGGTGGCTCAGTGGCTAAGATGCTGAGCCTGTTGATGGAAAGCGTTGGCAGTTCCTAGTGCCGTGTAATGGGGTGAGCTCCTGTTACTTGTCCCAGCTTCTGCCAACCTAGCAGTTTGAAAGCATGCAAAAAAATGCAAATAAAAAAATAGGGACCAACTTTGGTCGGAAGGTAACAGCATTCCGTGCTCCTTTGGCATTTAGTCATGCTGGCCATATGACCATGGAGACATCTTCGGAGAGCGGTGGCTCTTTGGCTTTGAAACGGAGATAAGCACCACCCCCTAGAGTTGGAAACGACTAGCACCTATGTGTGAGGGGAACCTTTACCTTTACCTTTTTAAGAAGATTGGCAGACTTATGCAACCAGTAGCTGTAATTATGTGGAAAAGTATAGTTTATAGTTAATATAAGAGCTCATTTCAAAGATTATTTCTTGTTCCATTTACTGCCATTACATTAATTTTCATTCAAAAGTATTGAATGTATTCAATACTTATATACAATATAAAAATTTGTATTTTTAGATTTTTAGATGGGGGGGGTTCAGAACCCAATCCCAGACCTACAATATGTAAATAAAATTCAAAATTTCCAACACAAACTATCTGATGCCAGTAATGGACATCCACATGAAGACCACAAGATGAATCACTAAGATGGAGAAGATACTATGCATAATAACAAATTAATTGGAAGGCATTGCTGCTCAACCTCCATTTCCTTTCAACAGAGCTTATAACTGAGAGTGTATGTTCTTTGTGTTTGTATCGTGTGAAGGGAGGATATATCCTGGAATATGTCTTTATTTAAAACTTGTTTTAGCCACATGATTTAGATAATTAATCTAGTTCAGCTGAGCACATAGAATATGATCTAACAGAATAAACACAGCCCATTAGCAATTTAGTCTGAGCTCCTGGATATCTCACAAGCCTACTTCTTGTGTAGAAAAGCTCATTACCAGGAAACACCTCGGAGTGGATATTTGAGTTGCAATCCAGCTCTCATAGCTGAAGGGGATCCTGCCCTTGAAAACCTGTTAGAGATTTTTCTCCTTTCCTTCCAGGATTTCTGAGCAATTGTGTTCCTGGTTTCTCCATCCAGTAATTTCCTGGAAACTTTTGAAAGGTCATACATGCCCAGTTCTGGCTAATTCTTCTGATTTCAAAATGCAGTGCAGCTCTCTCTGAAGGTTTTCAATTTGGTGGGTGTTTCTTCACCTGAGGCACTTCAGTTGTTACTTCTGAAGTCAAAAAGCTTGATGCAACTTAGCACACAGTCAATAAGGAACAGGTATTTGCGTGCAAGCATGCACCTGAAATGCAAAAGAAAAAGAAGAAACATACTGAGATTTGTATTATCAGATTCAGGAATCAAAAATTAAATCATTTTTTTCCCCAAGTCAGCTCCATTGCTAAGCATGTAATTATCCAGGGGAGAAGAAGGTAGTTATTAAATTCTTAATCCTTTTTGGTGGCTATAATTGCTTTATTGAATCTAAATTAATTCCATTTTTGTAGAAATCATAAAAACGCATTCCTAAGGAATTCAGTTTTTCAAGCTAGGCAACAAGCAAAATCACACTATGGACTCTATTCTAGATTAGACTCTTCTGGAACAGTTTGTTTCTCATATAAACAATCTGTGCAAATGTTGGTTATTTTAATTTGTGTAGCATTGAACCCTTTCGGTACATTGTTAAAAGAATCCATTGTTTTGAGTATTCATGCTCCAATAATCTCAATATTAGTCTTATGGAGCATTTTTATATGTAAGACTTCAGTACTTTTCAAGACTGGGAGTAAAACTTTCCTAAAATGATGTACCATTGTGATATAAAACACCAGGAAAATTGTCTAAGATGTATGAAATATTTCTACTCACAGCTGGAAATGCAAAAAACATGAAGGGACATTTTATCACGATGGTAGATTTGTGAAAAAGTAACACAATACATATAGTGAAAAGATGCATATGATGTTACCTAATTTGGGTTGTCTTCAAGAAAGTAACCAAATTCAAAGTACCAAAAACTACTCATTTCAACCTTGAGCTACACATATTCTTCTGTATTGATATAGTGATTCAGAGATTTCTCACCAGAATTCACATATATAGATAGATAGATAGATAGATGAGAGAGAGAGAGAGAGAGAGAGAGAGAGAGAGAGAGAGACTGTAGCAAAACTACTAAATGCACAAAGATATCGAAACCACAATAATGGATGAACAGATTGTGAAGTTGGCTGTGTTTGCACAAATGGCTAAATTGTTTGATTAAAAAGGGAACTACAACCTCTTTTATAAAAGACTGGAAACCCTTTATGAACTTTTCGCTGAAAGTAGAGAAAAATGAATTTCTCATTTAGGGATTGATTAATTCAAAAGGTTTATTTATGGGTGGAAAGGAATTATGATATGCTGCGAAGAAGATCGAGCATCACTTCTTTAGATATCTTTTTTCTTTTTTGTTTCTTTTTCCCTTTTATAATGTTTTTCTATTTCTTCTTCCATGCTTCTGTGGTTTTTTAAAATCTTTTTCTAATTCTTCTCTTAAGTTTCTATAGTTTTTTTTTATTGTAAATCTTTTAATGAAAATTATTCATTATAAAAAGATGGGAATATAGGGGTTTCTTATTGCTTGTTCAACCTGTTTTCATCATTTCAAATGGTAGTTATTCATTTGTACAATCCATGCCCAGCCAGGGACCTTGAATGTAGATCTGGTTGTATCATTAAGCAGATAGAACAGACACTTCAACAGTAGAAGCCTCCTGGAAGTGACTTCTCTTGCCCCTTATCATTTATTCCATGTCTGGAGGTTTTGGTAGTCAGGCTCAGAAAAGTTTGAAAGGAAATCTATGCAAAAATCTTACAGACTGAAAAGAAATCAAAGGAAATACAGTCTGTTCGGCTGGCTTAAAACCAAAAACATAAATGTTCTTTTCCTGGTCACTTGAGATTAATTTGGTGGTTGTTTAGTAAAGATATATCTGATCTGTCTCTCACCAAACAAAAGCTTAATCCACAGAGACTGAAAGAAATGCTAAAAAAGAAAGCAGACAATTAATAGAAGACTTGGTTCAACACTGAGGCTTTCTACTTGATAGAGGAAAACTAAACCATACTTTTCATTCTTCACCTTGTTTGTTCCTGCCCCCAGCTAAATTTATGAAACAAAGGTGTGTAAGGATAGAATCCACTGAGCATGTCCTTACATGGGCCAGATTTTATTAAACATCAGTGGAATAGATGAGACAAGATCAGGGGCGTCCACAGAAGGAGTCAAAATAGTCAAGATAGCAGTTATAACTATACAATCAAAACATGCCCTATTTTGATACGTGTTGCTTTGCTTGTGCAATTACAACCAGAGTTTTGACTTTTTGGACCCTCTCCCTGTCATCTCTGGATGGGGCACCTGAAATACAGCTCTCCTGCATGTGATGTCTTCATCTCTCTTTCTTGCATGATAGCAGCTTCATTGCCAAGAAGGCATTACAAATTCTATCTATGGAGATTTTCAGTCACTCAGGTCATGGTTGTCCCTCAAGAAGCAACTGGATTTTCTTTTTCCTTGAAGATGTTTTGCTTCTGATCCAAGATGTTTCTTCAGTTCTGATTGAGACAATTCTTCAGTCAGAACTGAAGAAGCTTCTTGGAGGAGAAACGAAACATCTTCAAGGAAAAACAAAAAAAGTCCAGCTGCCTTTTCAAAAAGCACCTTACTAGGATAACAGAGTTGGAAGAGACCTTGTAGGTCATCTGTTCCAACCCCCCTGATCAAGCAGAAGACCCTATACCATTTCTGACAAATGGCTGCCCATGCTCTTCTTCAAAGCTTCAAGTGATAAAGTACCCACATCGTCTGAGGTAAAGCTCTTCCATTGATTTATTGTTTTCACTGTCAGAAAATTTGTCCTTATTTCTAGGTTAAAGCTCTTCTTGATAAGTTTCCATTCTTTATTCCTTGTCTGGCCTTCAGGTGCTTTGGAAGATAGGTTGACCCCCTCCTCTTTGTGACAACCCCTCAGATATTGGAATACTGCTATCATGTCACCCAGGGGTGAAATCTAAAATCTGTTACTACTGGTTCTGTGGGCGTGGCTTGGTGGGGGGGTTATGTGATTGGGTGGGCATGGACAACATCGTTTTTTTAACTTTTAAAAGCACTTTTTCTACAATCTCTTCAGCCGAAGAGGTTGCAGAAAAATGTGCTTTTAGAAGCCTTTGACGATCCCAGCTGAGCAGCGTGATCATCAGAGGCTTTTTTTTATACTTTTAAAAGCATTTTTTTGGCTGAAGAGGTTGTAGAAAAAATGCTATTAAAAGTAAAAAAATAGCCTCTGATGATCATGCGGCTCAGTTGGGCATGGGGGACGGGAGTGCAGGGATTTTTGCTACTGGTTCTCTGAACCACCTGCCGCCATCGCTACCGGATTGGGCGATCCAGTCCGAACCGGGAGCATTTCACCTCTGATGTCATCCCTGGTTCTTCCCTTTATTAGACCAGCCATGCCCAGTTCCTACAACTGTTCTTCATATGTTTTAGCCCCCTAACCATCTTTGTTGCTCTTTAGGATTGCAAAGTTTGGGTTTAAATCACATATGTTTATTGACCACGAATGAAAGTTTATTGATCAGTTTTATTATTTTTGTTTCTTAACACTTTATAATAGCAGCATTGGCAAGAGTGCATGTAATCCTGGTGATTTAGAAAGAAGGGCTGATTCAGTGATGAAGAAGGACAAAGCCATTAACATTATCCACCGCATGTCATTACAACCTTCCCTTACTAAATAATCAATTGCAAGTCAATGAATCAGAGCTAATGATGTCTATAACTGACTGTCTTGTAGATACTTAAGTTAACTCTGGTCTGTTTCCTTGCTATTGGTTTCTTTTTCAATATATTGCCTTTCAACTGCAAAAAAACCCCACCTAGTCACATAAGTAATGTCTATTCCAGTCCATCATAAAGGTGAGGCATCATGTTAAACTATGAAATAATTCCCACACTAAAGACTATGTTCTAACATTCCTCTGGCAAAGGAATGTTGTTTGAGAAGTGGGTTTCCCTAAGGCTTTTCAAAGTATATCCCTAAGGATGGAAAAGAATTTTATGTCAGACTTGGACTTGTTGCAAAACAAGCAACAGAATTTAATAGTGCCAGACTGCATTTTTCTTTTCCGTGATGAATGGTAAGAAGGAACAAGTTTTAGGATTCACAGTCACATTCAGTGCAAGAAGAGGCCTCACTTCAAAATTAGCTAAGCTCAGGGCAACAAATTGAATATGTTCTAACAGAAGAGTACATACACATCTCAGCACTGAAATGTGGAGTTCTCCAAGCTCTCCAAACTTGATTATCTTATTTCATTACCCAGTTAAGTAACATCATCAGTGCAAGGGAGTGTGAGGTTTGTTCCATGTTTATATATAGCAGCTTGTCATGCCAATGTTGGTAGAAGTGTGGTTTTCTCCTCGGCAGTTCCTTGATTGGGTATTGTTTTCTGTTTTCAAGTTTCTGCACAATGCCGCAACACTGCACAATGATATCTTATAAATAGCACTAGCAATTAGACTTATATACAGCTTCACAGTGCTTTACAGCCCTTTCTAAGTGGTTTATAGTGTCAGCATATTGCCTCCAACAATCTGGATCCTCATTTTACCAACCTCAGAAGGATGGAAGACTGAGTCAACCTTGAGCCTGGTGAGAATTGAACTGCCGAACTGCTGGCAGCCGGCATTCATCGAATTAGCCTGCAGTACTGCATTCTAACCATTGCGCTACTAGTACTCATTATAAGCCTAACCATGAGATCCACCACCGTGACCCTGTTGCTTTCCTATGATTGATTGATTTTTATTGATAGAGCAGTCTAAAATACATAATATAATGGCATCAGTTAGCTGCTTGGACAGTAAACTGTTTCCAAGGCCACCCCTGGGTTTTCAAAAGACATGGTACTTGTCCAAAAGTTATAGATGTGCTGTAGGATTGAAATGACTTAGATATGCAATTGATAAAGCAATAATCTATTTTACTAATGTTGAATATTTGTAAATCATTTCTGCCTTCTCAAATTTATAAGCCCAATTACTGATCTGTCAAACAGACAGCACTTCAAATGTCCAGTTTCAAAAATAAAATCCGTTTACTGGATATATTTTGCCTTTTATACAGAAACCTTACAGAAAAGTTATGTATATGTATACGTGCATATATGTATAGGCTGTGCACACACCCACACCATGTTCTGTCCATTCCTGCTGAATATCTACAATGGCTAAGAAACATTCAGTAGCATGGAATGAAATGTTATTAGTATATTGTATGTTCATAATACAAACCTTTATATCTCCACCACAGGTTGTCCAAGGTTGGATAATGAGATTCTGTCTCAATTTCTAGAGTGGTGGGAGTCTAGGTGGGGAAAACAGGCTTCAGTTCAAACCTAGAAAGATTGGTTGGATCGGAGTTTTAGTTTTTAGGGTTTTTTAGTTTTAGTTTCTTAGTTTTCAGTTTCTAGGTTTTTTCTCATCTTTAGGTTAGGGTTGTAGTACTCCCAAACAAAACCAACTTGATGAATCTCTTGGACTCACAGCTCCTATTGAGGAACAGCTAGCAACTATGTCCAAGAGGATTTTTGCTCAGTTTCATGTTATGCACCAATAGTGCCCATTCCTGGACCAAGGCAATCACTCATGCCTTAATTATCTCCCAAATGGACTACCACAATGAGTTTTACACTGAGCTGCCCTTGAAAAGGACTTTGAATCTTCAGCTGATTCCAAATGCAATGGCACACATAGTTATGTGTATTCTTCAACTGGCATTCTTCCACTGTGTTGAGTTGCATTGATTGCCAATGTGCTTCCATATTCAATTCAAGGTACCCCTTCGTGACATGGGGTTAGTTATGTTGGTGGTGTTTTGGTTTTATCATGGCAGTCAATTATTCATTTATTGTTTTTTTTGTTATGCAGGGTTGGGGTCAGTGGTGGATTTCAAAAATTTTTACTACCAGTTCTGTGGGTGTGGCTTGGTGGGCGTTGTGTGGCTTGGAGGGTGTGGCTTGGTGGGCGTGGCAGGGGAAGGATACTGTAAAATCCCCATTTCCTCCCAATCAGCTGGGACTTGGGAGGCAGAGAATAGATGGGGGTGGGGCCAGTCAGAATTATTACTACCGGTTCTCCGTACTACTTAAAATTTCCACTATTGGTTCTCCACAACTGGTCAGAACCTGTTGAAACCCACCTCTGGGTAAGTTGTACTTACCTTTACTACTGGTTCGTAATGGGGCTTCACAAGTGAGTGAAGCGAGCGTGCGCACTTCTTAGCATGTGCAGAAGCTTTCTGATGTTGTCGGGGTCAGTGGGTGGAGCTTCCTGCCAGTTTTACTACCAGTTCTTGCAAACCGGTCTGAACCAGTGGCAACCCACCACTGTTGTGATGCCATGTTTATAACTGAAGTTAGCTACCCAGAATCATAATAATAAGATCCATATCATTTGAAAACACATACCAACACTCAGAGTGTGGGTTTAATACTGTACACTTTAGAAATGTTCATAGATACTTGACCAACATTCCATGGGTAAAATTTGAGCTTGTTAAATTTGATACACCCTTTCCTCTGCTGAGTGATAATTATTAAAAATGATATTGCATTTTTGCCCTCAAAATTTGGTGAGTCTTTTGCATAAACTGTCATATTGATCTAATTAGTATGCAGAGACTTCAGGAAATCATGATAGGCTGCATATCATAAAATTATTCTGTGGTGGAAGTACACTTGCAGTTTTTAAGGGGGAAGGGGGAAAAAAGCTGAAGATTTTATGTCTTTTCTATTACAGGTAGTCCTTGACTTATGACCACAATTGAGTTCAAAATTTCCATTGCTAAGCATGACAATTGTTAAATGAATTTTGCCTGTTTTTGATGACCTTTCTTGCCACTGTTGTTAAGTGAATCACTTCAATTATTATGTTAGTAATATGGTTGTTAAGTGAATCTGGCTTGCCCATTGACTTTGCTTGTCAGAAGGTCACAAAATGTGATCACATGACACTGAGACCCTGCAACTGTCATAATTACAACTTATGACCATAATTGCCAAGTGTAATTATAGTTCTAACTAGAGAAGTACCTGTATTATAAGTCTGATATTGTTTATTTGAGTAACTGAATGCTTATTTACAAAGTCAAATCTATATTCTTCAGCAAATCTATTGTCTGATTAACCTATTATAGATAAATCTATATATTAGCCATTCTTGTCCAGTCCTGCCCCTTCCCCCACCCTCTCCCTCTCTCTTATTTTTGCCTCTTTCTTTCTCCTTCCAACTAAAAAAAAATTTTTTGGGAGAAAAAACCCTCAGGCTGAGGCAGCTGCTGCTTAGTAGGTGAGAGGATTCTTCCCATTACCTCAGGTGTCTTTTCACTGGGAGCAAGAAAGGTCCAGCTTCAGTCCGTTTCTTTCCTTTCCTCACAATTACAGTTATTCAGCCCAACTATCATTTCATCTTTATTTGATGACCTTCAGTTCCACCTGCCAGTTTCATCACCAAGATTTGTTTCAGAGGCAAATCAATATCATTCTTGTACCTGCAACAGCTGGAAGCCAAGGAGCACGAAGAAAAACAAGGAAAGTGTAAATAAAAATTGTGAGGAGGAAGAGAAATGGTGGGCTGTCAATCTAGCATGGGGAACATCATAGACTGCCATTCTATAGCTGGGTCTCGGCCTGGACTTTTTAAAAAACCAACCTGTTATGAGGCAATAGATTTACCACCAAAGATAAGGTTCCCAACATTCTGGGTGGTGAAATCCAATTTTTTTTATTACTGGTTCTGTGGACGTGGCTTGGTGAGAGTGGTGTGGCTTGGTGGGCATGGCTTAGTGGGCATGGTAGGGAAAGGATACTGCAAAATCTCCATTCCCACCCCACTCCAGGGGAAGGATCCTGCAAAATCCTCATTCCCTCCCCACTCCTGGGGGAAGGATATTGCAAAATTTCCATTGCCACCCTAGTCTGGGGCCAGCCAGAGGTGGTATTTGCCGGTTCTCCAAACTACTCAATATTTATGCTACCAGTTCTCCGAACTGCTCAAAATTTCCACTATCAGTTCTCCAGAACCTGTCAGAACCTGCTGGATTTCACCTCTGTATTAAATCTATTAAATCTAAAAGTGCTTTGGTTGTCTTCAGGACTGTCTTTATTGGAGACTAGATGATAGTGCATTTGTTTTCCTAGATGACTTTACATGTTTTACAGGTACTCCTTGATTTAGGACCACAATTGGAACCAAAATTTCCATTGCTAAACTAAGCAAAGTAATTATTAATTGGATTGGGTCCAATTTTATGACCTTTTTTGCCAGAATTGTTATGCAAATTACTGCAATTGTTAAATAGTTACATAATTGCTAAGTGAATCCACCATCTTCCAGTCACTTCGTTTGCTGTGAAAGTTGTGACTTGCAAACTTATGTCATCAGGACACTGCAACTGCCATAAATATATCCTGGTTGTTAGCATTGTTAGCACTTGAATTTTGTTTGCATTAACTGTGAGGGTACTGTGATGGTCATAAGTAAGGGCTAGTCATAAGTAACATTTTTCAGTGCCATTATACTTTTGAACAGTCATTAAATGAATGATTATAACAAGGACTACCTATAATACCATCAGCCATGGTATCCTTCTAAAGCATCAGGCAGAATTGAGCCTTGTGGGCACTTTTTTTCAGAAGTTTAAATTCTTCTTCTTATGTTGGCTCCAGCAAGGGATGTTGGGTGACTAAATTTCAATAATTAACCCATTTATCTATGATTTCCCACAGGATAGCATCTTGCCCTTTCTGCCATTCAGAATCACTGTGGAGGTACAACACCATCAGTCAACAGATGACAGCAGTTCTATTGCTTTTTGCTCACTAATTCCTAGGAAGCAATTAGTATCTTTGAATTTTGTTTACATTCAATAAGACACATAACAAGGGGAAACAAGCTGAAATTAAGCCTAAATTAGCCAGATGTTTTGTTGGTAAAAAGAAACCCAAATTCTAGACAGAAGTAGAGTTTAGTCAAAACTAGAGACTAGAGTTACATTGAGATTAAGCAACTGTTGGAATAGTAGGTCAGCAATCTGACATGTACACAATTGTGCTAAAGAGTGCATTTGCACTTTAGAAAGTGCTCAGTCAGCAAAACCCATGTCAATATTGCTAAGTGCTTCAGGATACAGTAATCACTCTATTGAATGATTCTCAGTTGCTTACCAAGCAGAGTATAAAGTGTTGGTGTTTATATCTGAACCCTCATGTTTATATCTGAACATGACTATTTAGATGTGTCTTGCTCAAGTTAAAGTTCACAACAACATTCATTTCTTCACTATAGATAAAGATATACTGATAGAGGTTTTGTCACCAAACAAAGACTTTCTTAGGTCCAAGTTTAAAATTATTGATTTTTTCCTTCCAACGTTTGAATATATTGTTTTGTTCTCATGATTTGAACTTTGGTATTCCTGGTCTCAGTTAAGACTTTATATTACAAAGAGAAGGGGAGGGGAGAGGAGAGGGGAGGGGAGGGGAGGAGAGGAGAGGAGAGGAGAAGCCATTTGGAGTACACCAAATTGGAGAAGATTATCTTAAGGTTATAGACTGTAGTGACTACTACAGTTAGGGCTCAAGTTTAGCACTAAATGCTAAAATGTACCAATTCCTCCCATTAGGTACACAAAGGGTTAAGAATCCTGTTTCTCTATGAATGAACTTGTAGTTTTGTGACCCTCAGGCTGGCAGGTCTTAAGGGAAGAAGTTGGCCCAGGTAGTAAATATGCCATGAATCTTAACTTCTTATCCCAAATGCAGGATGTCCCACCCATTCTAGTATTCTCAAGTCTCAAACATATTTCCGAATAGCATAGTTCCTCATGTTAAAACAAGCACTCCTGTTTCAACAACAATTGAGCAAAAGTGTCATAAAGAACGCTAACACTGACATTTTAAAATATGCCTAACTTTTAAGATGTCATCTATGAGCCAGTTTTGCAATGGCTGGCTTAATGGGGGTAGGGGTAAGGGCAGGGAAGTACTGCAGTAGATCACATAATACGTTATTGACAAAAAATGTAATCCTTCCAAGTCTTGATCGTAAATTCCAGGTACTCTAGTGCATTTCACAGAAGTTATGAGTTTGGTCTTGTTTTCCTCAGAGCTAAATCTGTGTTGCAAAAGATTCCTCTGGAAAGAAACCAGGGGCCTATCAACAAAAGGTTACATGTTGTAGTTCCAAAAAAACCCCAACCCTTAATTGTGTGACTGCAGAATTCATGTGCTGTTATGCTTTATGGAGAAGTAGTAAAAATGACAAGACATTCCACAGAAATATAGAGAAGGGCTTAAATTTGAATGGAAATGGAAATATGGGTAGATACTCTTTGGTTTTCTAACCCAGGAAAAGTGATATTTTCCAGAGTGAGGGTGAAATGTGGAACATAGACTAAAATTCATTTCATTTCACTGACACTTGCTTTAATTCACATTACTATGGTGTAATGTGTATTTAGGGGTATTTAGGAAGTATTTAGGGGTACCAGATCTGGGCTGTAAAAATTTACTATTCAATGAAGCAGCAAAGTAGAATAGAAAACTCTAGCTGTTAATAATGAAGTTTTCTGTCCTCTACCTCATGAGTGTCCAACCTTTTGGCTTCACATTGAGTGAAAAACAATTGTCTTGGGCTTCTATCAATATATATGTAACATAGCTAATGTATACGTTACATTATATATATTGATATATGTCAATATATATGTAACATAGCTAATGTAATGTCGCTCCCATGTAACACCTCTCTTGCACGAGCTGCACTGGCTCCCGGTAGTCTTCCGGGTATGAAGGCCTTCAAGGCACTCCATGGCTTAGAACCTGGATATCTGCAGGACCGCCATCTGTCACCGATTGCCTCCCACCGACCAATACGTTCTCACAGAGAGGACCTCCTCAGGGTGCCATCGGCCAAACAATTCGACTGGCGGCCCCCAGGGGGAGAGCCTTCTCTGTGTAGGCCCCTGCCCTATGGGACGAACTGACTCCGGATATACGAAGGATCCCCGACCTCCGGCCTTCCATCGTGCTCTGAAGACCCTATTATTTCATCAAGCTGCTCTGATGGAACAATGATTTTAATGGGTTTTTTAATGGTTTTTTAAAAATGATTTTTAGTTTTGGGGTTTTTAATTATGGACAAATGATAGAATTAATTTAATGGTTTTTAATTTTTGTGTTGTTACTGTTTTATTATGGCTGTACACCACCCTGAGTCCTTCGGGAGAAGGGTGATATAAAAATGCAATAAAATTAATTTAATAATAATAATAATAATAATAATAATAATAATAATAATAATAATAATAATAATAATAATAGAATAATGTTAAAAGTTTATGATTAACAGAATTGGAAGGAACCTAGTCCAATCCCCTGTCAAGCAGGAGACCCTACACCATTTTTGCCAGATGGCAGTCCAGCCTCTTCTTGAAAGTCTCTAGTGATGAACCTCCCACAATTTCTGAAGGCAACTTCTGTTCCATTGGTTGATTGTTCTCACTGTCAGAAAATTTCTCCTGATTTCTAGGTTGAATCTCTCCTTGATCAATTTCCATTCATTATTCCTTGTCTGGCCTTCAGGAAAATAGCTTGACCCCCTCCTCTCTGTGGCAGCCCCTCAAATATTGGAAGACTGCTATTCTGTCTTCCCTGGTCCTTCTCTTCACTAGACCAGCCATACCTAGTTCCTGCAACCGTTCATCGTATGTTTTAGCCTCCAGTCCCCTAATCATCTTGATTGCTCTTCTCTGCTCTCTTTCTAGAATCTCAAAATCCTTTTTTATGACCAAAACTGGATGCAGTATTTTAGGTGTGGTCTTACTAAGGCTTTACAGAGTTGTATTAGTACCTCCCTTGATCTTGATTGTATCCTTCTTGTAATGCAATTTAGGATTGCATTAGGATCTCTCTCTATTTCCCTCCCTCTCTCTTTCTCTGCCTTCCTTTCTCCCTCTTTCCTTCCTCTCTCTCTCATTCCCTCCCTCTCTCTCTTTCCCTTCCTCCCTTCCTCCCTGTCTCTTTCTCTCTCTCTATGTTTCTCTCTCACCCTTCTGGCAAGGGAAGGTCTCAGCATCTGTGGGGTTCCCACCACCACCTTCCCCTCTCCAAGCCAGACCTTTTCCGGGCACCCTGCCAAGTCCCAGCGCTGTCGACCTCTCTTTACTGCTGCTGTGGTTGGTGTGGGGAGTTGGGGGGGGTGGTAAGAGGAGGCAGCAGAGCCCGGCTAGACTTAGAAGGGAGATCAGGGAATGCAGCAGGGAAGTGTGGGGAGTGTGAAGGGTTGTTGCGGCACAGGAAGGTGGGAGGGAGCCGGACTGAAGAAGGCCAAAGCTAAAGGGTCCTCCTTGCCTTCTCTCTTTCTATTGCTCTGCTGAGGGCTGAAAATTTGCAGGGGTTGATTTGAAAGACCTAATCCTAGTCTGAACCTTGGGGGGGGGCGTTGAATTGTGAAAGTACTCTGCACATGATCCAAGACAATCCTGCCACAGGAAAAGAACATACCAAGGGGACCAAGCATTGGGTGAGGAGGTGGGCAGCGAGGGATCCATTATTGCTGCTCCCTATTCTTTGCAATTAGGTCTCATCAACACACAGGTTATTTATTTGTGTATCTAATTTTTAAAGAAGGCAAGCAAATGACAACTACCGGAGGGAATTGGGGATCAAAAAAGCAAAAGGCGGAGGTAGCGCAGTGGTTAGAGTGCTGTACTGCAGCTACTTCAGCTGGCTGCTAGTTCAGCAGATCAGCAGATCAAATCTCACCGGCTCAAGGTTGACTCAGCCTTCCATCCTTCCGAGGTGGGTAAAATGACGACCCAGATTGTTGGGGGCAATATGCTATTTAGTATACTGTCGATTGTTGTAAGCTGCCCAGAGTCATCGAAGAGTGGGAAGCATAGAAATATGATTAATAAAAAAAATAATAATAAATAATAAGGCTGAGGAGGGTTTTTTGAAACAGAAGGAAAGAAACAGGGACCTTTCACAAACAGGCCCCAGGCTGTCTATCAACTTAAACCGGAGGCGCAAAACGAAATCGCATCCACCAATCAGAGCCCTGTCCTGCCCATCATTTGTTTCAGTGTGTGTCTGGCAGCATTTTGCCTGTGCTGGGGTGACGGAGAGCGTGCCCACAGAGAGGGCTCTGCATGCCACCTATGGCATGTGTGCCACAGGTTCGCCACCAGGAATCTAGGGTGTTGGCTATTCCTGCCAGCTTAGTATCATCCACAAATTTGGTCAGTTCCCCTTCTATTCCCTCATCTAAGTCATTTGGGCCACATTACTAGCTTTCCAGAACCCCATGCCTATGAACTTACCTATGGGCTACAAGTTGGAAATGCCTTCTCTACATGGTAATCTATATTTTTGTAATTCAAATTTTGTCATCTATATTTTTTGTAGCCGAAATCTATTATTGTATATTTAATCATCCTCTGTCTCTATTGTATTAAAGTTTGTAAACAATAATCTGCAAACTTTAATGTATGTTTGGGATCGCGCATACAATCTTAGATAGTCAAGTTGTATATCTTTGGTTCTCATTTGCCGGTAACAGAGGTCCAATTGATCAAAGCCAGGTGTTTCCCTAACTTTTCTAAAGGACTCAAAATTTGAATGCAGGTGTTCTGTTATGTGCAGGTTCTGTTCTGTTATGTGCAGGTGAACTATAGCTCATTCTTTTTTGTGATGTCCTTCAAGACATCCATTCCACAGTTTAATTGTAATACAAACACTTAAGTTTGAGATCATGGGGGACAGAATTAAAGGGCCCCATCAGGTATGTATAAGTTGCATTTCTTGTCAAGTCAAGTCATACCTTACAGGCAAGAATTTTGCCTCTAGTTAGGAAGGATTTCAGCATTTCCCTATGGGAACTTCCAAATCACCACTGTTTTCTTCTTCCAGTACTTCTAATTCCAGTTTTAAATGTATCTAAAAGTGATCTGAGCTGTTCTGACCTTTGACCCTTTCCTTTCCTAGCCATCCTTCCTATATAGACAATGCCCAAGGAGAAATAAGCAGAAATAAAACTGTCTAGAAATAATTGGCAACATAGCAAGCGGATGTTTCTTCAGTATAAGCTGGAGGGGTGGGGGAGAAATCTTCCTGGATATAAAGTGCTTCAGGCTACCAGTGAGATTGTCAGTCTGGAGAGAAAAGCTGTCCTGAAATGGAAGTCTTCACCATGAATCATTGGGGAACCTACTGAGATCTTGCACAATCACCAGCTCCTTGTCTCCAAGAAGCTTCTCTGCTTGATCACCAGGGGGCTCCTCTTGAACCAACTCCGGGATCGTAACCTTGTCTAGTAACCCTTCCTAGGGAAATAAGATGACTACTTGAAAACATTCCAATGGAAAAATAGCGTCTATTTGATTTAACCAAATATGTTGCTTCAGCAGTGAGCAGTTCTGTTGAAGACAGAATTCTCTACATTTCACCATCTTATGGAGAAATAAATGCATCCAAACTTTGAAAAAAAGTTGCTCTTTCAGAGCCAGATCAACTCTTCTCAACATGACAGCCTTAGAAGAATGTCAAGGTTTACTGAAACTAAGCCTCATAGAAAGCCTGTAAGTGTAATTAATTGCTGACTTGGCAGGGAATTTCAGCCAAAGTTCAGCTGCTCAACCCTCGTGTCAGTTAAGCATGTCTGTAATTTTCCCCTAAGGCAGTTTGCATGGAACTGATTCCATCTGAGTAAATCTCATGGCTGAACAGAGCCTAACCCATTGGGAGACACGGAGGGTTGGAGGGAAAGAACCACAGAACCTTCAGTGAAAGTGGGGATGGGGGGAGAATCAGGACAAATATATCATGAAGTCAGAAGATATCCGAGAGCAAGTATCCGAGAGCAAAGGAAGAAACCCGAGTAATGAAAGAAGCTGGTTAAACCCAAAAGTTGGAGCAAATGATTCAGACTCTTCTTGGCAACTGTTTTCCTTTTCTCATAAATGGTAGTGCTTTTTTTTTCCTATGACATGGTGCAAGCCCTACAACCAAAAACAGACACATAATTCAGTCCTTTTCCAAGATTTGTTTCCCTATCTGGAAGCACATACACTTTTTAAAAGGTTAGGATTAACAATGATATACCGTACACACAGACAGAAAGAGAGAGAGAGAGAGAGATTGCTTGCTGATTTAAGAGCAAAAAATATGAGGAATAATCTTATCCTTCCTTGTCAGGTTCCAAGGGAAATCCTCTTGCAGGAAAAAAAAATCTTATTTAAGATATTACTTAACCTGCATCTTGCAAATACAAGGATTTTGCAAGAAATCACTCATCCATTTCATTCTTAATTTATTCTTCTGCTGTCATTACAGGGGCCAGGATGCCAAAATTCAGACATGTTTACGCATGAATATGACCCTTTCCCAATGCTCAGTTCCAACTGATGGCCATGCTGTAATTTATAGTGGAAAGTCCTCTGTTTGGAGGAATGTAAGAGAGAAGACCTCTTACAGTATAATATTTTTTGTTTGAAGGGGTTGAAGAGAACATATCTCTGTTTTCATGATGAGGAACTGAAAAGAGAATATAGGAAATTGGAATAGAATATAGGAAATTAAAGAACCCATGGAAGTTTCCCTGCTAGGTGTCAACTGAGTGGAAACTCAGAGACCCTAATCACAGTCTACAACAATGTTTCTCATATAGACGTTGTTTAAGAGATGTGAGATTCAATTTTCAGAATTAATTCTGGGAGTTCAGGTGCACACATCTTAAAGTTGCTAAGGTTGAGAACACTACTATTCTAGAATTAATCGGTGGAACAGCTTGCCTCCAGAAGTTGTGAATGGTCCAACACTGGAAGTTTTTAAGAAGAGATTGGACAACCATTTGTCTGAAATGGTATAGGGTTTCCTGCCTGAACAGGGGGTTGGACTAGAAGACCTCCAAGGTCCCTTCCAACTCTGTTAATCTATTCTATTCTATTCTATTCTATTCTATTCTATTCTATTCTATTCTATTCTATTCTATTCTATTCTATTCTGGTCGGTTCCGTTCCACTCCACTCCACTCCACTCCACTCCACTCCACTCCACTCCACTCCACTCCACTCCACTCCACTCCACTCTACTCTACTCTACTCTACTCTACTCTACTCTACTCTACTCTATTCCAGCCCAGCCCAGCCCAGCCCAGCCCAGCCCAGCCCAGCCCAGCCCAGCAAGAGAAATGGTGGAATGAGCAGAGGATGAATCTGGCTTGATCATACCCCAATGCAGGGGTGAAATCCAGCAGATTCTGACAGGTTCTGGAGAACCAGTAGCTGAAATTTTGAGTAATTTGGAGAACAGGTAGCGGAAATTTTGAGTACTTAGGGGAACCAGCAAATACAACCTCTGGCTGATCCCAGAGTGGGCTAGGAATTGAGATTTTGCAATATCCTTCCCCCAGGAGTGGGGAGGGAATGGGGATTTTGTAGTATTCTTCCCTTGCCATGCCCACCAAGCCATACCACGCCCACCAAGCCACGCCCACAGAACCAGTAGTAAAAAAAATTGGATTTCACCACTATCCCAACGGATAGCAGCAGCTGATCAATCTTGTGTGATTCTAGGCTTAGAAACTAGAGCAAGGTCAGGCCCGTTTGTCTGAATGGGAGTGTCCAGATGTAAGAGTACCAGAGCTGTGGGCTCGTCTGGAATCTGAAAAAAAACACACGTATAAACCACTTCTGTGTTGATGCCAGGACAATAGCATGCATCTATTCATATAGTCATAAGAATTCAAGCTCAGCTTGAAGGAGGGGGAGCTTTATTTTTTTAAAAAAATAAATCATAACTCTGTAGGAAAGTGTTCTAAAAGAAAAATGTCTAGTCCTGGATGATTCATCTTTCCCACTCCCCACATGGATTTTGTTTCCAAATACTCTCGTTACATTCTTCTCCCTTTCTCACCATCTATTCTCAATACCAAAAGGCAAAAAGACACACAGCAAAGCATGGACAGAACTATGCCGCCCGACTCACACAACTCACCATGCCAGACCTCAGCCACAAGTTAAGATGATTGGTCTGCTGCTTTTCTGTAAGGAACTGCAAGGTTTTAATGGGAACGCAAACACAGCTGCCACCATTGCTGCTTTAAATCCCCAGCTCCCAAAGGTAGCACACCACCCCCTTGCTGGGATTCCACAGTTATTCATTCAGGCAAGGCACGGCCTTGCTCTCGGGCAGTTGGTCCCACAGCATCACATCCAACTCCAATTAGGAATGGCTGGGCTAGCCGGAGAGCATATTGATGTATTCAGCCTGTCAAACTTCATTCAATGAATCTAAAGGGATGATGGGGGAGGAGGAGAGAGGAAGGCCCAGAGAGGGATTCATGAAGTGTCCTAATGGCTGATGCAATAATCCCATATATAGCTTTATATTTTTAAAAAGAAAACACGACAGGAATCCTTATATTAGGAGGAGGAGGAGGAGGAGGAGAATGGAATTATCTTGGGATAAGATTAGCCTTTAACACGTATTACTTCTGGCAGCAAAGCCATTCAGAAGCTTCTAAGCAATTGGAGGCCATCTTAATCAAATCTAAACTGCAACAATGGGCTCTGGAAAGCAAGGAATCACTGTGCTGCCATCCAGTGGGCATCCAGATTTTTGCAATTCAAATATTTATTTTTTTTTAACTTGATTTATATGCCGCCCTTCTCCGGACACTCAGGGCAGCTTACAATGCGTTAAGCAATTGCCTTCATACTTTTGTATATACCTGCCTAGTAGGGCTTTCACGCCCCCCCCCCAAGCACTGTTCTTTTTTTATACAAAGTCATCTTATTGCCCCCCACAATCTGGGTCCTCATTTTACCTACCTTGAAAGGATGGAAGGCTGAGTCAACCTTGAGCCTGATGAGATTCGAACTTGCAGTAATTGCAGGCAGCTGGTGTCACTTTAGCACTACTTAAGCAGGCTCCTATATTGTTATACTTCCATTAAAGACAAAGGAATATCTGAGGAACTGTCACTGAAAGAGGAAGCTGTTCTATTCTCCAAAGCACATGAGTTGAAACTTTATTAAAGAAATAGCCACTAAGGAGTAATTTCCCAACCGTGAGAACAAATAATCAGTAGCTTGTGATCCATCACTGGAGGTTTTTAAGAAGAGACTGAACAGCCATTTATCCACAATGTATAGGGTCTCTTGTATGAGCAATGGGTTGGACTAGAAGACCTCCAAGATCCTTTCCAATTCCGTAATACTATTGTACTACTATTCTACTGGTGGTTCCCAATCTAGATTAACCAAGTCTGCTCACCAATCTGCTACCAATCAAACCAACACAAAAACATGTGCAAAGTTTTGATTTATCCAGAAATGGTCATGAACAAGGTGATGCACAAGCGAGATAATACACATTTTTGAGCATATGCCAAATTAGCTTGCTTTTTAAAAGCAGTCTTTTTGTACAAGTGCAAGGCACCCAAAGGAATAAAGGGAAATCCATTCAAACTGGACTTTAAGTTAAAGAGTTTTTTTAAAGAGGATGGGAGAAATGTGCTCAGAAGGGAAGCAAAAAAATTGAAAGTCCTTTCTCAACGAAGAGAGGGTCAACTTATTTTCCAAAGCGTCAGAAGCCAAAACAAGAAACAATGGATGGAAACTAATCAAGGAAGAAGCAACCTGCTATTAAGGAAAACTTTCTAACACTGAGAACAATTAACCAATGGAACAGCTGGCCTTCAGAAGTTGTGGGTGCTCCATCACTGGAGGTTTTTAAGACGTCTCAAATTTCCTGCTTGACCAGATGATTGACTAGAAAACCTCTAAGGTGCCTTCCAGCTCTTTTCTGATTGATAAGAGAAAACACAAGTAGACATTATTCCAAAAGACATTGGAATTTCCAAAATACGAATTGGGGCACAGCTTGGAAACAGAGCATGGGACATGGCCATCTCATATTGCATCTGCCCGAAAACATCTCTTTATCGAAGAGAAGGGAAACATCTCTTACTTTTTTTCCCCACACTGCTTTGCACATTGCAATCTCACTTGGCAACATCCAAAGGATTTTAACTTGAATTTCAGTTTTCAATTTCCTATGTTTTAATTTCCATCCTTGACATTATGTAAAGAGGAACATTTCTGGTTGTTTTCTAGATGATTGTTCAAGTTAACCTGTAACTATCTTCATTCTTCTTAAGCATAAAATACTTTGGCCACCTAATGAGAAGGAAGGACTCACTGGAGAAAGATCTGCGAAAGATTGAGGACAAAAGAAGTAGGGGACGACAGAGAACGAGGTGGCTGGATGTAGTCACTGAAGCAGTAGACATGAGCTTAAATGGACTCCAGAGGATGGTAGAGAACAGGAAAGCTTGGAGGAATGTTGTCCATGGGGTCGTGATGGGTCGGACATGACTTCGCAACTAACAACAACTACACTAGGATGAAGAGAGGAAGCAAAGAAAAGAAAGAAACCACAGGTAAAGTGAATTGATGATCATTTATTAATGCCACATAGCTTCAGGCTGTGTCTAATTCATGTGGAAGCAACACAGTTACTGCTGTCAGTCAACTCATGCCACATACCTGAGCTTAACAAGTTCTCTAGTTGCCTAAATTTGCTGCATCAATGCCTCTCTGGACAGGTACCTGGTTGCTATCAATGTCAGGAAGAGATCAAGGATTCTGTGCAACTTACACAACTCAGGAAAAGAAAAGCTGGGACATCACTGAAAAGTTCACAGTGACCACTCTTTGAAAAATAAATGAGAAGATGATAAAAATCACTAGAAAGCAGAGTGTGAATTCCCTCCATCCAGCACACTTAATTATTCAAGTTACATCATTTCTCTTCTCTCCCTCCCTCCCTCCCTCCCTCTCTTTCTCTTTCTAGCATTTCCAGTGAACAAGAAACCAATTTTTCCTTGGCTGCCCCTGTACTTAGGTGGGTGTGGAAGTCTAGTTATTCAGTTATTTAGAAAGGCTTCCTGTTTATTTTGCTGTACATTTATTTGCTCCAATTCTAAAGTTCAGGATAGAATGCAGTAAATGACCCCAAGTGTATATCATGAAGGAAGGTATTTTTATGCCTCTGAGAATCTATGAACAGAGAATTAATTTGAGTCCCTGCTCTGCATTCTGGCCATTTTCTTCCTACTGGGTTTTACAGCATGGAATTATTTTCCTCCATTGTTTATGTCCATTGAAGTCTGTCACAGGAGTGAATGGAAAAAATGCAGAATACTGTGGAGAAAAAAAAACCCTCTTGGGATTATTTTTAAGTGATTTATTTCAGAGCCTGGAAAGAAAAATAAAAAGCCACCTAATTATTTCAATACTAAATTATGCACTGAGTGTCTTCTGGGTATGGACCCCAGGGCAATTGCTTCCACTAAGATTTCCCTTTTAAAAAAGACATTATATGGAGAGCAAAACTGATTTGAACAAGTGCAACTTAGTGGGAGAGCACACAGTTTCCACAGAGAAGAACCTGCATTCATTGGATCCTAGTAAGAAAAGGCTACTAACAGTTTCTGCACAAAACTAGAAAAACACTGCTTATCAATGATGATAGTACTGAATTAAGTAGAACAAGGATTTGGCTCTGTTGCATAATATTTATGGTTTATGGTTCATCACATAATCACACAGTTGTTCAAACTGGATTTGGTACTTTGCCTACCTATTGAGTCCTTTCCAAAGACCTGGGCTAGGCAAAAATGGATATTTGTTGGTAAAGGTAAAGGTTCCCGTTGCACATATGTGCTAGTCGTTCCCAACTCTAGGGGGCGGTGCTCATCTCTGTTTCAAAGCTGAAGAGCCAGCACTGTCAGAAGACATCTCCATTGTAATGTGGCTGGCATGACTAAACACCAAAGGTGCATGGAATGCTATTACCTTCTCAGCAAAGGTGGTCCCTATTTTTCTACTTGCATTTTTTACATGCTTTCAGACTACTAGATGGGCAGAAGCTGGGACAAGTAACAGGAGCTCACTCTGTTACGCGGCACTAGGGATTCGAACAGCTGAACTGCCGACCTTTTGATCTTCAAGCTCAGCATCTTAGCCACTGAGCCACTGCGTCCCCTTTTCTTGGTGTTACATATATGCATACACACATGCACACACACCCACATGCACACACACCATCGCACGGGGGTGAAAATTTAGGTGCATCTTATATACCGATTGTAGCTCTGCCCAGCCACTGGCCCCCACCCTTTGGCATCTGCCTCCCAGCAGTTACCTCCTTGCAAGCAAACAGCAGGAAAAAACAGCCCCATTCAGCTTCAGTATAGTCTAATTAGCACAAGTTGATTAGATCGGCCTCCCAACTCTCAGCTGATTTGCTCTCAGCTGTTTTGCGCAGGCTCTTTTGCAAGCTCTTGTTTTGCAAGCTCTTTGCTTGCTGCAAAGAGTGATGGAGCAGATTTTTTTTTCCCCTAGCTAAAACGAAACTGAAAGTAAAGCAGGCTCTGCTGCAACGTGACAAAATGAGGCAGGGAGAGAGATTTTTTTTCTTTTTGCTCACCAAAAAAGGTAGGTGCAAACAATGGGAAATTTAGGGCAAAAGAGGAGAGTTCAAGATTTTAAAACACAAAAGAAAAAAAGGTCTATTTAACTAGGGAATTGTAATAATTGAGATGCTATTAATTGTATATTGTGCTGAAAGCAGAAATGGTTAAGTTATGGTTTGGAGGAATATATGGGGGAAATTATTTGGTTTATTATTATTGGTAAATATAATTAATTGATTTATAATGATTGGGTTGCATGGATATAATTGTTCATATTGATTAATATACAAAAAAGATAGTTATAGCTAATTGATTTATATAAAAATGTTGAATTTGTATTAAATAATTGTAATATTAAATAATTAACCAATGTGAGGATGGATATAAAAATAGATGACAATGGGAAAGGGTATAATATAGAATAGAAGGGAAAAATTGAATTTGATTAAGATTAGGGATGAGAATGAAGGATAATATTGGTTTTTTTAAAAAAATAAATAAGGAATAATTACGGCAAAAAGGAAATATAGAAATTGTAAATTTAATTGAAATGACTAAACACTGTTTAAATTTGTGAACCAGCCAAATACTCTGTTCAAAGAAAATACATTGTATGTTTGTATGTGTGCTTGTCTAAAAAATAGAAAAAAAGTTAAAAAAAACAAAAAAGGTAGGTGCATCTTATACTCTGAAAAATATGGTATGTATATGTGTGTGTGTGTGTGTGTGTGTATTCTAAAAATACAAGTTCCAGGTATATTGGTAAAAAAAGAAACAGACATTCTGCGAACTCCGGAACTTAAGATTTTAAAATAATTAAAATTTGCATGACGACAGCAAAAACAACACAGCTGATTACAAGTGGGAGACTGCTGGAAGGGGAGACACGTGCAAGGCCCCTATTACTCTGCTTTCTTAGAGTCACAGTCGTTCTATTTCTATTTGCAGGTCTTTATATTTTGTGATATGACCCATAGTTTTGTTAAGAGTCATGGTGGCACAGTGATTAGAATGCAGTACTGCAGGCTACTTCTGCTGCCTGCTGGATGCCTGCAATTTGGCAGTTCGATTCTCATCAGGCTCAAGGTTGACTTAGCCTTCCATCCTTCCGAGGTCGGTAAAACGAGGATCCAGATTTTTGGATGTGTTTAAGTTGAACAGTTTACAGCAGTTTACAGAGAGGTGTATAAATCAAAGTGCTATTGCTATATATATGCTGTTTATAAGTCTAAGTGTGGTATATAAGTCTAAGTGCTCTTGCTCTTGCTATCTTCTCCAATTCTTTCTCTTCTATTCTGCTATCTCCAGGTACTGCCACATCCGCTATCCAGACTTTTTTGTCTTTCTTATCGACAATTGTTAAGTCTGGTTTGTTATGTGACAGGTACCTGTTTGAATTGTATTCTGTTTGAATTCTAAAGTCCTGGAGCATTGTGATATAATAGCTTATAGCTTACTTTATATTAAGTTTTTAAATAAAATATTATGATTAAGTAATAGGGGTTCCAGTCTATTCTGGAGGACCACTGGAGCTCCAGAACAACCTTCCTCAAAGAGTCGTGATTACAAGGCAAACTGGAAGATGGGAACACAGTTGTACATGGAACACCTGGAGCTCTTAAATGAAGGGTGGTAAGTAAATATGTAAGTAAATGTTACTGAAAAACATGATTACCGTAAACTGTTCAATTTAAAACACACATGTTTGGAATCTGACAAACTAAACACTTTTATTGAACTTCCATTAACAAAAACTGCTATATATATTTTAGGAAGACTGTTTCATCCGATGCAGTGGATAAAATTTCAGACACCAAAACAGTGGTCAAGATCAGAGCTCAAGAAGGCTACTGGCAGATCACAGCATCTATCAAACTGTTATTACTTCTTTCTTCCATGTGCAATTTTTGATGCCCATCAAAATTCATTGAATGTTTGAAATTCATCTCTCAATTAAAGATTTTAATCCTGCATTTATTTATTTAGCGCATGGCTGGCCACACACAATATTAAAATACTTCATTTTTACAGGTTAAAACATTTTAACCAGTATGTTAAATGTTTTAATCCTACATTCTGGTTTAAATAGATGGGACTCACCGCATTTCAGAATGTTGACAGGTCATTGAAAGCACTGTTGTGTCTCAACCTCAGCAATTTACAGGTGTTTGGACTTTGAGTTCCAGAATTCATGGATGGATGAAGAATTCTGGGAATTGAAGTCCAAATATTTTAAAGTTGCTGAGGTTTAAACTTTGGTTAGAGGGTTATGCTGAAGTGATGACAGGCATGTTCTTCATCTCACTCTTGTATGTCATCATCCAATGCATGAAAGAATCTTAGCTATTATGGATATCATATTTAATACTGAAGTGATAAGCTAGAAGATCTCTATATAAATAAATACTCTAATGAGGTGAGTGCTAATTGGATACACAATTAGCCACAAAAATGCCATTAGTGTTTGTGTGTGTGTGTGTGTGGATATTTTTAAACGGATATTTTTAAAATATCCGTTTTTATTCCCAGGCTCAGAAAATTATATCACATTTATTTATTTATTTATTTATTTATTTATTTATTTATTTATCGAATTTCTATACCGCCCTTCTCCTTCCGGACTCAGGGCGGTGAACAGCCAATTTAAAACCAACAATACAATGAAATTAAAACATACTAAAAAACCTATATAAATTTCGGCTGAACTCTAAAAATTAAATAATTTAAAATAATTTAAAAATTTAAATATTTAAAAGTTAAAATATTTAAAAATATTTAAAAATATTTAAAAATAGGAGGGATCAGGCAAGTCCGGCAAGTTGGAAGAAATAAGTCTTCAACGCCCGACGAAAGGTCCGGAGGTCAGTGATAGTTCTTAGATCTGGAGGGAGATCGTTCCAGAGGGTGGGGGCTACCACAGAGAAGGCTCTCCCCCTGGGGGTCGCCAGCCGGCATTGTCTGGCTGACGGCACCCTGAGGAGGCCCTCTCTGTGAGAGCGAACCGGCCGGTGGGAGGCAATAGGTGGCAGAAGGCGGTCCCGTAAGTACCCTGGTCCTAAGCCATGGAGCGCTTTAAAGGTGATTACCAACACCTTGAAACGCACCCGGAAATCAACCGGCAACCAATGCAGCTCACGCAGGAGAGGTGTCACATGGGAGCGCCCTGTCGCTCCCATAATCCCCCGCGCGGCCGCATTCTGTACCAGTTGAAGCCTCCGGATGCATCCCAAGGGGAGCCCCATGTAGAGAGCATTACAGTAGTCCAGGCGAGACGTGACGAGCGCCTGAGTGACTGTGCGCAGGGAGTCCCGATCTAGAAAGGGGCGCAACTGGCGTATCAGGCGGACCTGATAAAAAGCCCCCCTGGCCACAGCTGTCGTATGATCCTCTAATGACAGCCGTGGGTCCAGGAGGACGCCCAGGTTGCGCACCCTTTCCGTGGGGGCCAATGATTCGCCCCCAATAACCAACGATGGAGTCAGTTGGCTATATCGGGACGCCGGCAGCCACAGCCACTCAGTCTTGGAGGGGTTGAGTCGAAGCCTGTTTCTCCCCATCCAGACCCGCACAGCTTCAAGGCACTGGGACATCACTTCCACGGCATCGTTGGGGTGGCCTGGGGTGGAAATGTACAGCTGAGTATCATCAGCGTACTGATGGAATTCCACCCCAAAACCACGGATGATCTCACCCAGCGGCTTTACATAAATGTTGAACAGAAGGGGCGAGAGGACCGACCCTTGTGGCACCCCACACACTAGGCGCCTCGGGGTCGACCGCTGCCCCCCTGTCAACACCGATTGCGACCGGTCGGAGAGGTAGGAGGAGAACCACCGCAGAACGGTGCCCCCCACCCCCAATCCCTCCAACCGGCGCAACATGATACCATGGTCGATGGTATCAAAAGCCGCTGAGAGGTCTAACAGCACCAGGATAGAGGAGTACCCCCTACCCCGGGCCCTCCAGAGATCATCCACCAACGCGACCAATGCCGTTTCGGTGCTGTAACCAGACCTGAAGCCGGACTGGAGCGGGTCTAAATAGACAGCTTCATCCAGGTACCGGGGGAGCTGCCGCGCCACCACACTCTCAACAACCTTCGCTAAAAAGGGAAGGTTGGAGACAGGACGATAATTTACCAAAGCAGCCGGGTCCAGGGAGGGCTTCTTGAGGAGGGGCCTCACCACCGCCTCCTTCAAGGCAGGCGGAAGGACACCCTCACTCAGAGAAGCATTTATAATCTCCTGGAGCCAGCCTCGTGTGACCTCCCGGGAGGCCAGCACCAACCAGGAGGGACACGGGTCCAATAAACATGTGGTAGCGTTCAGTCTCCCCAGGATCCTGTCCACGTCCTCAGGAGCCACAGGATCGAACTCAGCCCAGATAACACTCTCAAGACTGGGCTCAGTCACCTCGCCCGAACTAACCCAGTCAGAGGCCAGCTCATCCCGAATCTGAGTTATTTTATCATCCAGATATTGAACAAAATCCTCAGCACGACCCTGCAAGGGATCCTCCCGCGCTCCCAGCTGGAGGAGGGAGCGGGTCACCCTAAACAGGGTGGCTGGGCGATTATCTGATGATGCAATAAGAGCGGTGAAATAGTCAGATTTCGCCGCTTTTATTGCCACTAAGTAAGTCTTAATATGAGCTCTTACTAGTGTTAAGTCGGATTCAGAGCGACTAGCCCTCCAACCACTCTCTAGGCGTCTTTTCCGGCGCTTCATCTCCCTCAGCTCCTCGGTGAACCAAGGAGATAAGTGAGTTCGGCGCCGGGTCAGAGGCCGCAAAGGCGCGACCCGGTCCAAGGCCCCACCGGCTGCCCTATTCCAGGCAGCCACCCGGTCCTCGGCCGAGTCGCGTGTCAGTGTCTCAGGAAATGGCCCAAGCTCCGTCTGGAACCTATCAGGATCCATCAGGCGCCTGGGGCGGAACCACCTAGTTGGTTCCGCCTCCCTGCGGTGGGGTGCAGCGGTCAGAAAGTCGAGTCGAAGGAGCGAGTGGTCAGTCCATGACAAGGGTTCTATAACTATATCCCCAATATCAAGACCACTCAACCACTGACCAGAGACAAAAACTAGATCCAGGGTGTGTCCCCCAATGTGAGTCGGGCCCTGAATTACCTGGGTCAGGTCCATGGCCGTCATGGAAGCCATGAACTCCCGAGCCACCTCAGATGTCTCGCCGATAGATGGCAGGTTGAAATCCCCCATAACTATTAGCTTGGGGGTATCAACCGCCACCTCGGCTATAACATTGAGAAGCTCGGGCAGGGTCGTTGCCACGTGGCAGGGAGCCAGGTACGTGACTAACAGACCCATCTGCCCACCGGGACCCCATCTCACAAAGGCGGACTCACACCCGGCTATCTGAGGTACAGTGGCTTCCCTCGGACCCAGACCTTCCTTGATAATGACCGCTACTCCCCCACCCCTGCCCTGGGCTCTCGGCTGATGGAATGCAAGGAAACCTGGTGGGCACATCTCCACGAGGGGAACTCCCCCCTCGTGGCCCAACCAGGTCTCGGTAATACCAGCCAGGTCCGCACCCCCCTCTTCAAGAAGATCACATATGAGGGGGGCCTTGTTTACCACGGACCTCGCATTGCACAACAGCAACCGGAGCCCCGGGTCCTGAGACTCTAAACAACCCGGGGAACAGGAATAGCTCCAGGGACCGGGGCGCGCAATCGCTCGAAGACAGCGAGTGCGCGCCCCCCGCACATGATATGGTCCTCTGCTCTCGCCATATCTGCCCCTCCCACATAACGTAGTTATCGCCCCACCCTCAACCGAGGGCTCATTAAGAGCCCTCTTGCCTCCAGAAACTAAACCCCCCGTGGCATCAAAGACTGTCGGGCCTGTCCCTTTCCCTCCCGGGGTTCCCCCCAAACATAATGTACATTACCCCTACTGGGGAAAAAATGTAACAAATAAAAGGAAACATGTTTTGTTTTATTTATTTTATAGGTTCAGTTTACAAACTGAGTACTAGTGAGTTGTTTTAAATAAGCAGGTAAGCATGTGCTTCTTGATATACAAATAAACTCAAATATATACAATAAAGAGATAAACTTACAAAATAAAATACAAAATAAGATGTCAATTATAATAGAATACTGTATTCAAATATTAGAAGAATATACTAATTATATTAGAAAGCTATCAAACAGTCTACACAAACACTTCCTGGCTATCAAAGACATGACCCACTATTGCTCATGTCAGTTCACGAAGATTCAGAAGGTCACAAATTTGATCTAACCAGGATCACAGTTATAACCCAGGCGAAATCAAGGAGAGAAAGGGAATTCCTTGAAGTCTGGTTTTCCACCAATAAGTCAATGAACAGACACATTGACAACAACACAGTTTAACAATCATTAAGAATGAAAGAACTTCATCAACCATGATCCCAAAGATAACATTTAAAACAAACAAACAGGCACCCCGCTTTGCAGCAACAAAATTATAATTCACCGGCTCATAAGAAATCGGACCACATCTCAGTACTGACAGCCAGCCACTCAAACTATGAAACAAACTGAAACCAGTCTGTGACTCAGATGCACCCAGATAAACAACTCTAATCCTAATCTGCATCACACAGAGGGTACTTAACTACAGCCCAGCAACAACAGCCAACCAAACATCCAAAACCAAACTATGACTTAGAAATATCATTCAACAAACAACATTCAGGCTAATTTGCATCTCATAAAAAGGTATGTTAAGACCTGTGTTCTGACAGTCGAGCACAGTTCAAAACACACCGGCGATGTCTACTTGAACAGTGATGAAACGTTTGTAACCAAATTGTCAAGCTCAGAGCTCAAACCAACAGCCTAACCAATTATATTAAATTAAAATTAAAATAATGAATTAAAACTAAAATAAAATACAAAATAAAGTGTTATGTCCTTATAAGGACATCCGCCGGGGGATTGGTTAGTTCCACCGGTGGGAAGTTTAAATTACTGTCATTGGCTAGCCGGCATGCCCGAGCAGAATATAAGGAGGCCCGGGAGCCATTGCCGGCAGTCTGTTGTTGCTGTTAAATAAAGAGAGCTGAACAGACAGCAGCTGAGTCGTGTTTCTTTCCGGCGCTGATCTAACATAAAGTAAAGTATAAAATAAGCTTACAAAACAAAAGAATGTTGCTGTTTTTACCCTCCTTCATCTATATTTTGTGTGTGGGTGTGTGTTTTATCTGTTTTTATGTTAGCTGTTTTATACTATTGTCATGCACTGCTCAGTCACCTTTGATGAGATTGGTGGTTATATAAGTTTGATTAATAAATAAATAAACTTGTACATTTATTGGCCTGTGGTCTTTATGTGTGCCCTCAGTGAGGAAATTTAAGACTCTGTCTTTTGAAGGGCAGATTTGTAAAATTAAGTCCCACAGTAGCCCATTGATGTTTCCTTCTTTCATGTTAATATTATAAAAGAGTTGACAAGGAAGATGTAACTGTTTTTTTAAAGAAAAAAGAAAAAAACTTTCTCTCCTTGATTAGTTTCCATCCACTGTTTCTTATTCTGCCAATTATTAGTTGCTTATGTCAGCATTTGTTAGATTTATATCCCACTATTCCACCAGTATCTTGCTAGAATGAATAATTCTCAGACAGAGGTGTCTGACCAGTTCTGGAGAACCAGTAGCAGAAATTTTGAGTAGTTCAGAGAACCAGTAAATACCACCTCTAACTGGCCCTGCCCCCATCTATTCTCTGCCTCCTGAGTCCCAGCTGATCAGAAGGAAATGGGAATTTTGCAGTAACCTTCCCCTAGAGTGGGGTGGGGTGGGCAGGGGAAGGACATTATCCTTCCCCTGCCATGCCCACCAAGCCATGTCACACCCACCAAGCCACACCCAAAGAACCCATAGTAAAAAATTTTGAAACCCACCATTGCCCACAGCAACTATATGAGATAGATTCAGATAACAAATTAAGTGGTCCATTGGCCCAAAGTTGACAGAGAACTTCTATAGGTGAAGGTTGACTGATATTTTAACTGTAATGTCACCTGGATTTTAACTTTGCCCTGCCCATTTCAACCACGTAACAACAAAAGAGTGGGCAGATCTTTTCAGAAAATCCTTTTCAGCAGTTACTTTTCCATTGCTCAACGGATGGTGAAATTAATGGAAATTGGCTGAGGTGTTGAAACTAATTACTTTGATTAAAGAAAATATTTAGTCTAGCTTTGTTTCTACATGGAAACCACTTTTGGACTTTTTGCTTAAGATTGAAATAAATGCTACGTCAAAGATTGGGATTTGGTAATTAAAAATACTAATGTGTATTACTGAATTTCAGATCAATAGGTTAGTGTGATTTATATTTTGAACTGTATTGAAGAAAGTTGGAAGTTACTGCCAGGTGCAAGTAACTAGAACCACTCATAAACAGTCTCAAACAGAGGATTTATCATTAGTCACCTGTGTTACAAGTCAGTTACCAGTCTGACTACATTCCCTTGGAAATGGTCAGATAAGTCTTCAGGGATTCTGGGTGAGGACATGCCCCCTTTCTGCAGTGCAAGAATTCTAAGCTTGTCCCCTTCCTAAAACCACCCTCTAGTCTTGCAGGGGATTCCGCCAGTAGTGGGATTCAAAAATTTTTACTACGGTTCCATGGGCGTGGCTTGGTAGATGTGGCTTGGTGGTCATGGCAGGGGAAGGATACTGCAAAATCTCCATTCCCACCCCACTACAGGGTAAGGTTACTGCAAAATCCCCATTTCCTCCTGATCAGCTGGGACTCAGGAGAATAGATGGGGGCGGGGACAGTCAGAGGTGATATTCACTGGTTCTCCGAATTACTCAAAATTTCCACTACCGGTTCTTCAAAACTGATCTGAACCTGCTGAATGCCACTTCTGGATCCCACCCTATTCTCTTTTTATTTTCTTTCTCCTCCCTTTTCCCTTTATCTTTTGCACATTGTCTCTATTTTTTCTTTCTTTTCTGGTTTTTTTATCATTTATTCTTTAAAATAATTTATTTAGTAAAAATAAAGATGTAGAAATTTAATAAAGAATAATTTTAAAATATTGATTTCAATAGAATAGAGAGTAGCTATCTGATATAGTTCAAAGCTGAGTACAGAGAGCAAGACTCAACAGTTCCCATGCACAATAAGTATTTAGGAACACCGAAGAGAGCTGAGCTGAGCTGAGCTGAGCTTCACAACAATACCAGCAAGTGAAATGAGATAAAACCTAATTGGAGGGTTTTTTTAAAAAAAACATATATTTTGATTTTTTTTCCTTCTCTCTCTCTCTCTCTCTCTCTCTCTCTCTCTCTCTCTCTCTGTTTAAATCCTTTAAGTACTGGGGCCATGACAAATTGTTTCAAAAGATTGTAATGCTGATCCATGTCATATTTTACATGTGCATCTAATCTTCAAACTTGTATTATCCAATCAGTTTTGCATTGAGGCAAATGTTAAATTAATCTTAAAGTAAAAGCTTTGTTGCTATATGCAATTCGATCATGGGTCAACCTCTGAAAGGCATTGAATAAAAAACTGTAGGCACAAAAATTTTCTCCTTATGTAATATCATCTATTTCTTTTACTGCAGTTTAACTCCCGCTAGGTTGAATGAAAAGGAAACTTAGTAAAAAGGCAAAATAAAAACCAACGTTGTAAACAGATTAGGGTCAGGAAGAATCTCACATGCCAGTTGTTTAATCTCAATATTAATTGTCCCTTTACTAAAACACAAGCAGGATGTGAACAAAGACATTTATACATTAATTGTAAACGGAAGGAAAAGGATGGTGGAGACAGGAGATGTTAGAGATTCTGCCACAACCTGTTTCAGGTGATCAAAAAGAAGGCAGGGAAAGAGGACAATAAGATGAAACAGGATTAGACCAGGAAGAGCTACTCATTTCTTAAAAGCTGCATTTAAAAGGGTGGGAGGAAACTTGGCACAGAAGTCCCCCCCCTCCCAACATCCTTACCACCCTCTTTTCAGTTTCATGTACTCTGTTTTCTGCATTTACTGATCTATAATTAGGCATTTCAGACAGTGGCTTGTTTGGAAAAAGCTGAATTAGAGTTCCTATCAAATTGGCCCTTTGTTTACTAGTCATTACTTTAATACCCACCCCACCCCCCAATGAACAATACTGCATCAGTTTAATACATATCATCCCCTAACTTACAATTCATTTAATGACCAAAGTTACAATGGCATTGAAAAAACTGACATGATCAGTTGTTACCCTTACAACCATTACAGCATCCTCATGGTACCATGATAAAAATTTAAGCACTTGGCAACTGGCCAAAGTTATGTGATTACAATCTATAACCTTCCCAAATGGCAAAGCCAATGGGAGAAGCCAGGTTCACTTAACACTAGCAACAGCACTTAGACATGTATACTGCTTATCAGACAGAGGTGGGCAGCTGCCAATTCAGACCAGTTCAGGCAAACCGGCCCCTGGCTCTGGCGTTCCCCAGGGCCTCCACCCACATGCCCCCCTCTGGCCTCAAACTATGCCCCCCTTGGGCTGAAGCAATTTATCTGGCCTGTGGCCTGTGGCACTCAGCCAAAGGGCCGGGGGGGGGGGCAGTGCAAGTGCAGCGGGTGGTGTGGGTGCAGGAGCCAAAGTGGTTTGGGTAAGGTTCTCACCTGTAAGAAGTCCCATCTGGAAAGCGCTGCAGTGGAGAGAAGCAGCCAGGTTGAATCTCCAAAGTCTCTCAGATCTTGTAGCTGCTTTTTCCAGCCCTTGGTGTTGGGCAAGCCTCAGTCGCTCACGGAGATGCTCCATGGAGGGCCGAGGTGGCACAGTGGTTAGAGTGCTGTACTGCAGCTACTTCAGCTGACTGCTAGTTCAGCTGATCAGCGGATCAGATCTCACCGGTTCGAGGTGGGTAAAATGAGGACCCAGATTGTTGGGGGCAATATGCTATTTAGTATACTGTCTTTGTTGTAAGCCGCTCAGAAACCTTGGAGAGTGGGCGGCATAGAAATATGAAAAACAAACAAACAAACAAACAAACAAATGTATGCTCCATGTCAGCAGCTGTTTCTCTCCACCCCTGCTCTTACTGGGAGATGTCTGGTGCAGCCCAGAAAAATTTAGCAGCCGTGAGCTGCCACTTTGGGTCCTGTAAGTCCCCTCCAGAAATGCTGTGGGCCTTCTCTCTGTCAGATGGGACTTAGAGGAAAGCAGCAGCTCACAGCTGCTAAATTTCGCTGTGCTGTGCAAGATGCTCTTCCAGCAAGAGCAGCAGTGGAGAGAAACAGCTGCCAACCGCAGAATACATGGAGCATCTCCCCGAGCACCCAAAGCATGCCCAGCACCAACAAGGGCTGCAAGAAGTGACTGTGAGATCAAGCAACATCTTGATGGGTGGGAGGCCTGAAAGTTCCTCCCTGAGGGCTGCCCACCTGGAGTGCCACCACCGCCACTCTGGAGCTCGCTCTTAGGACGGATCAGTAAGTTCTTGCTTTGCTCCCCAGGAAGGGCTCCATCATGGAGGGCTGTGTGCCCAGACCAGGCACTTTCTCTCGGGCATCCCGCCTGCAGCAGTGGGAGGAGGAAGTGTGTGGCAGTGAAGGCTGCCCACAGTTCTTACAATCAAAACCAGGATGTCTGCAAACTTGCGTATGTAGGAGGTCTTCTGCCTTGAGCAGAAGGTATAAGCAGAAATATAAGACTCCTTCTAGCCTCTGATTCTAAAGTCTCCAAAACAAGGGAATTTAAAGTGTGTGTGTGTGTGTGTGTGTGTGTGTGAGTGAATGAGTGAGTGAGTGTGAGTGAGAAAGAGAGAGAGAGAGAGAGAGAGTTTGTGTGAGTGTGTGTGAGAGAGAGAGAAAGGGGGGAGATGTGGCTTCTTAGGGGTGCATTTTGGAGAAGTAGCAAGAGAAATGCTAAAAGGGCAATCAGTTTGGGATTAAATTCTGAATGAAATTGGGTCTTCAGGTGAAGGAGACATGAAGAACTTTCAGCTACAGGTTTCTAAAAATCTAATTAAAATGAATGTCTAGAGACAGCTCTTTAACTCATTAATCCAGAGGGAGCAAAAGAGATAGGCTATCTCTTAGACAAAGAAGTGATATTGAGTTGGCCATGACCACCCAGTCACATGACCACCCAGCCACCCCCACCCAGCCAGTCATTAGGGAAGAGAACCGGTTGTTAAAAATTTGAAGACCACCACTATTCTCAGTGCCTTACAGCCCTCTCTAAGCGGTTTACAAAGTCAGCATATTGTCCCCAACAATCTGGGTCCTCATTTTACTCACCTTGGAAGGATGGAAAACTGAGTCAACCTTGAGCCAGTCAGGATTGAACTCTTGGTGGTGGACAGAGTTAGCCTGCAATGCTGCATTTTACCTACCATGACTCCATGAATCATATATTAACAAATGCAGAGATTTCTTTAACACCTGTGGCAATAAAGGTTGAAAATGGAACACAACTCATTTATCAACTGTCTTGCCTAGTAGTGGAAATGTTGGGCTCAATTGTGGTCATAAATTGAGGACACCTGTATTCCATTTTTTTTCTTATGCTCACATCTCTTTTACAAGAGTTTAACAATACTGACCTTGGGGGTTGATGTAGTTTTCTGAAAAGAAAATCCTGCCACGTTTATTTGAGTAGTCAGGATTTCTATCAAATTTCTTTAAATCTAAGATATAAGACTTTTTAGAAGAGAATTTTTAAAGCCACAGTCTGGTTGTTGGGGACCCCAAGGGAAGCTGGTCAACAGCACAACTACTAACATGCTATATTATAGCTTATAAAAAGTACAAAGAAGAATCACATGCTGGACGAAGTAGGAGGCAGGTTATCTGGAGGACATGTGGTAGGCAGATCTTTTCATACTTAGCACAACAATATATGGTTTAAAAAATCTGCATTTAATGTTGGTGGTGTTCTTAATACTATCACAGGCAGCAGCACAGCACAAGTGATGCATGGATGTTCATTATAAACAAGATATCTGGAAATGAGGTTCTTTTAGGTCCCTTTGTCTCTCAACCAAAGGCAGCACATATTCATTGGAATATTACTCCCAAACTTTGACATCTGAAGAAATAGTAGGCATTCTGTCCACTATTGTGGAAAGTACTCCAAAATGCAGTTTGCTACCTGTTCTGTATGTTTTCATCTTATGGAGATTGATTCAGTCTCAACAAGTTAGAATATGGCCATATTCAGAGTAGGATATTTGCTGGGTGTTTGGGAACAGACTTGTCTTCTTAAAAGTCTCCAAATCTCCAAGAGATCACAGTGTTTATGTGGTTTGACTTGTTCATACAGCAGAATTTCTTCACTTTCTATTCTGGAGCTTGTAGACTGAGGAAGATTGTGGATTTTTTCTTGGGCTGCTGAAATGAGGTTTATGGGTTCTGGATGTAGCAGAGAAAGAATGTGAATAGTTTCTACCTTCTAGTATGCAAGCTGAAATCTAGACCAGTTTTGTCAACAACTAACAATTCTACTGCTCCAAGGTTGAGCAGTAGAATCAAATATCTATTAAAACATGGGGAAAATGGAAGAAAGAAGGCTCAGAATTGAAATATAGCCAGTGGCGGGATCCAGCCAGTTCGCACCACTTTGGGAGAACCGGTTGTTAACTTTCTAAGCAGTTTGGCAAACTGGTTGTTGGAAGAAATCATTATGGCAGAGAACCGGTTGTTAAATTACTTGAATCCCACCACTGAGTAAAGCATATTAAAATCAGCATCATCAAAATCATTGTATTGACAGAAGGGATACAACTGATTTTCAGATTTTTTCCAGTTAAGCAAAAAAAATAAATCTAATTTAGCTGCACTATATCACCTTGTATCTGAGAGCCAGAAATCAAGAATAAATATCCAACCTAGTCAAGACTTGTTAGTCTTGAAATCAAGAATAAATATCCAATCTAGTCAAGATTTTAAAATTTAGGAAATTATATCAAAGTTTTGGGTGAGTAGTATGAACAGAACGGTGCCTTAATTTTAATGGTTAATAAAGACAAAGACCCCATCTTTGGTCATACTAGTTTACTTTTTACACAGTCTTTTCTTAACTTCTCATTAAAAAAAGTTGCATTTATTTATTTATTTATTTATTTATTTATTTATTTATTTATTATATTTCTATACCGCCTTTCTCACGCAGGACTCAAGGCGGTGTACAGTCAAGAAAAATAAGGATACACAAATATCATAAATTGCTAATTAAAATGTGACATAGTTTGGCCCAATTAAATAAAAACCCAAAATTAGATAACATTTTAAAATCATTCACGTTAACATGTTTAGACCCGCCTGTTTGAACATCAGGGTCTTGAAGGCACAGCGGAAAGCACGGAGATCAGGGATATTTCGTATCTCAGGGGGCAGTTCATTCCAAAGGGTTGGAGCCCTCACAGAGAAGGCCCTCCCCTGGGAGTCACCAGTCGGCATAATTTGACTGATGGTACCCTAAGTAGTCCTTCCCTGTGAGAACGAACTGGTCGGTGGGAGGCTATTGGTGGCAAAAGACGGTCTCGTAAGTACCTAGGTCCTAAGCCATGGAGCGCTTTAAAGGTGATGACTAACTCCTTGAATCGCACCCAGAAGACCACCGGGAACCAGTGCAGCTCGCGTAGGAGAGGTGTTACATGGGCGCAACAAGCTGCACCCATAATCACCCATGCGGCTACATTCTGGACCAGTTGAAGCCTCCGGGTGCTTTTCAAGGGGAGCCCCATGTAGAACCACGCATCACTGGTTCTATTAGGTAATCCATGCAAATTTCTTGATTGGCCATCATTGAAACCCATTCTATTATAAATATAATTATTGTAAACCACAATTTTTGGCTTAGCATTGTATGTGAACTTAGCTTTTTTAGTTTATTCAACAAACCAACAAATGGCCGTTTAACTTTAGGGTAAAAAATGTATTCTTTTCTTCTCTTCTCTGTTTTCCCATAAATGTAGGATCTGTGTTTTTGGATCAATCAAGTGATGATTCTTTGGTTGCAACAGGAATTGATTGACTGGCTTGTCACCTGAGATGTTGTGGCTTGAGACCAAAATCACCCAGCTGGCTGTCATGTCTAAGGCTGATCTTGTAGATTCCTGCTTTCTAACCTGGGACCTTTAGCACTAGACCAAACTAGCTCTCAGGGTAAAGAATGCAAATCCTTGTAAGAAATATTGAGCATAGCCCTGGGAAAAGCAATGATTCAGCCAATCATTGGTGAAATTTAACCAGTATTTTGTTTTGCTGACTTGGTAGCTTATTTATGTAGTAGTAATTCCCACTGAATCCACTGAAGCGTATTCCTGCTTACACATGACTTATACCAACTTTCTCCAGTTTAATGACCTTCAGGTATGTGGAGTTCCTTCTTACTAAAGACTTTCAGTGTAACTCAACCTTTGCAGAATCAATACTTTATCTTGCTAGGGTAATGATTTGCTGACTTGATTCCTGCAACTTCCTAGATGACTAACAAAATGCATTGTTCTCATTGGTGTTGTGGTTCAGGAGGAAAGGGCTGAGAAATGAAGACTCATAACATATTAGCAATTGCCCTGGGAATCTAGCAATTTCTGATCAAGACTGCCTTGATCACATCTCCCCAAAAGTTGGGAAGAAGAATAAAATGTATATATTTGGGATCTTGGATAAATTACTTTATTTTCATAAATGTCAAGGCTCGGGATTTAATATCTTAAAATGCAGACAGAGAGCAAGATAAGACCAAGTGATTAAGAACTAACTTTAGGATTTCTTGAATATAAATTATAAGTCAGGAAAGGATCTTAGTCTCAGTGCCAGTTTAACAATCTGGAATCCCATATTAGAGAATCTACTTTGCTTAGCAAAAAAATACAATAATGGTAATCAAACAAGACAGTTCTGTTCTCTGCCTAAGGGTGCAAAAAACAGTAATAATAACCCTAAAGTTTTACAGATTATCTTGTATTCTGAGGAAGGAAACTCCAATCAATATAAGTAATTTTAATTTTTCAAAACTCATGGTTGTGTCTTTTTCGTTAATCATAAAAATTGAACTTAGAATGTATTTTTCCAGAAGGATTTCTGATTTATTTTTTAAAAGTCCAAACGTGTAGAGTTCCCTGTTATTTAGATTAACTTCACATGATATATAGTTTCAGGATTCTTCACTTCTGCCGCCTTCTTGTTAATCCACCTCCTTTCCTTTGCGCTGTTACACTTTCCATGAGCTCTCCAGCTTCCATTCAGAACAATATTCATCAGTTAGAAACTTCATTCTTAGTATCTTAACCTGAAGACTGGTTGAAGGGAGGAGAGGAAACACAACTTCCGTTTGCTATGGGGGAAGAAATCTGCAGGGACACTAGACCCGGAGACATCCAAAAACTAATTACCTTGTAGAAATATCATCTTTCATTTCTCTTTACATCAGCTTGGACAAATTATCTGCCTTGCTAGAAAGAAATAAAAAAAAGCATTAAAAAAAATCAGCAGGTTTTGCAGCCAGCAAATCTTGACAGCCTTCCGATACCTGAATAATGGATGAAAATACTCTGTTTGCAGAGCATGTCTGAGGAAGAAGAGAACTGATAAAGCAGAGCCCTTTCTCTACTTCCTCTCACTGAAACTGGGGGTAAAAATAAGTCTTGTCTTTATTTTATCAAGCAGAGAGATTCAGGTCAAATCAAACCTCTTATTACAGCCATAACACCAGCAGTTAGATGCAAGTGACATTTAAAATATATAAAGATGGGGAAAAAAGGAATTAGCAGAAATTTTCAAACCCAAGGGTGTCAGGTAGCACATATGGAGGGGAAGAATTGAGCAACTCAGAAATATATATTTGAACAATGGTTGTCCAGAACTGTCAAATAAAAGTTATATCACCCTCCCTCCCTCTCTCCCTTCCTCCCTTTGTCTCCCTTCCTCTCTGTCTCTCTCTTTCTCCCTCTCTCCCTCCCTTCCTCTTTCCCTTCCTCTCTCTGTCTCTCCCTCCCTTCCTCTCTCTGTCTCTCTCTCTCTCTCTCTCTCCCCCTCTGTCTCTCTCCCCCCCACCTCTCTCAGACATGATTGAATACTGCCACAAGGGAAGCTGATAGAAAAACTTAGTGTTCTGCCATACACACATACCTCTACTCATACCTGAATAATAACAACTACACATCTTAGGACTTAACCAGGTCAGGTACAACCAGCAGTTCCCTATAATGACCTTTCCTTTATGTCTATTATAAATCTGCTTGGTTTTGATACACAAGATTTGTCTACATTAGAAAGCCAAGATGATTTACAATCACAAATGCTATGTGACATGACCATGGAAAATATCTTCAGACAATGCTGGCTCCCTCAGCCAAAAAGAAAAATGGAGATGAGCACTATGCCCTAAAGTTAGACATGACTGGACAGAGAAATCTTTTCTTTTACCTTATGGTAGAGACCTGTCTTCTTCTAGCTTGAAAAAATGTGATGGGATGCTAAATCTTGATCTTCTGTTGCTCTCATGAATACAAACATTTATGGAATCATATTGAAAATACATTGTCAACAGAGTCTTATATAATTATGACTTCCTATTGTAGGCAATAGCCAATTAGAAGCACAATAATACAACTTAAAGAGGGTACAGAAAGCCAGACCAGTCATAAATGACTGCGAAAAGAAAATTTTACAGGAAATTCTAATTCTTTTTTGCCTTCTCAAGATCATCTGGATTTTTGAAGACTAGATCAGTGGTGGGTTGTTCCTGGTTCTGTCTGGTTCTTTAGAACCAGTAGTAAAAGTGGCGGGAGACTCTGCCCACCTGCCCGGATGTCATAATTGACAATCTGAGCATGTGCACCCAAAACTAAATACAACCTATTTTAACTTTAATGTATTATAAGTGCAGCCATGGATCTTTACACAATACAAGGTGTTATGATGAAAAACAGTGTTAAGACATGGTTATGTTTAATGATGGCTTGTCAAATAAACTGTATTGGTCTGAATTTAGCTATCAGACTAACCACATTTTAGTTTAGCATGATATGGAACCTTGGTTTAAATGCCCCACTCAAAGCATCAGCAAAAGAACAAATATTGTCAAATGGAGTTATTTCAAGGAATATCTGGAAGACATCCCTTTTAGGTACATAAAACTAGATTGTCTTTCTTCAGGTTGATAGTTTTGCACATCCAGTCCAGGGGTGGGTTCTACTTACCTTTACTACTGGTTCGCAATGATATCCCCATAATCATGTCATCAAAATTTGGATGTTTTGCAACTGATTCATATTTTATGATGGTTGCATTGCCCCTGGGTCATGTGATCGCTTTTTGAGACCTTCTAATAAGCTAAGGGGCACAGTGGCTCAGTGGCTAAGATGCTGAGCTTGTTGATCGAAAGGTCGACAGTTCAGCAGTTCAAATCCCTTGTGCCATGTAACGGGTTGAGCTCCCGTTACTTGTCCCAGCTTCTGCTAACCTAACAACAGAACAATAAAAATGTTGGGTTCAGTTGTGGTCATAAGTCTATTTTATGGACTATTTGTGCAAAGACTCCCAAATACAGAGCATGCTGGATGGAAATACATATAATTTACAAAATGTATTAGTAGAGTCTTCAACCAGATTCAATTATGAAAGAGTTCCCTAAGATAAAATAAGCCATTCTGTTTCTCCTGATAAATCAACTTTTTTACATTATTCAAAGCACTGGGAGAGGAGGCAAGTTTCCCATTAGCTTCCCTGCTGCTTTGTTTCAGCTTGCCAAAGAAGAGATATCTTTCATGTCAGGAAGTTGTCAATTAGATTCCATTCCCAAGCTTTATCTGCACCAGGAAATCCATTTAGATTCTTTAAAAATATTAAAACCAATCAAAATAATAAATTGTTTAAAATCCTATTCACTCAGAATAAGTAACAGGATGCTAATTCAAATCAACTCAATTAGGAAGGTGTTTAAGTGAAATTGACTCTATTTGCAATCTCTTCAGTGTTGAACCAAAATATGTCCAGTTTGACGATGTTTGTTTGAAGTTCCCAAGTCAACTAATTCTGAGGAGTGGGACAAAGCCAAGATTAGACCTTCATCATGGAGAAAAGATCATCATTAAAAATTGGCTAGCACCTTTAAAGTTGCTTTCTTTGTCAAAATTAGAGATCATCCCACTTTTGCCTATTTTCTCAATAACAATATAGGTAGTCCTTGACTTACAACCAGAATTTATGTTGCTAAGTGAGACATTGGGTTTAAACTGGGTTTTAAATGTTTTATAGAAATTGAATGTTTTAAATTCTGTCTTCTGAGCCTAAATCATTTAATCTATTTTTAATAGCTTTTAACTTTTGCATGTTATTTGTATTTTATTTTTGGCTGTTCACCGCCCTGAGTCCCTCTAGGAGTAGGGACATAAATGGTATATAAATTCAAAAATAAATAAATAAATAAATAAATCTGTTAAGTAAGTTTTTCTCCATTTTACAACTTTTGCATCCTTCTTTCTTGCCACAGTTTTTAAGTGAACCATTGCAGTTGTTAAGTTAGTACCACAATTGTTAAGTGAGTCTGGCTTCCCCATTGACTTTGTTTGTCAGAAGGATGCAAAAATTGATTACATGACTCTGGGACACTGCAACTGTCATAAATATGAGTCAAATTTCTAAGAATCTGAATTTTGATTATCCATTGGGATGTTGCAATGGTCATAAATGTGAAAAACCATCATAAGTCACTTTTTTCAGTGCGGTTGTAACTTTGTACTGTCACTAAATGAACTGTTGAAGTTTGGGACTACCTGTAGAGTTCAGAGGCTGGGTTGATTTAATAGTTCCTAAGCTCTTATGCGAAAAGACAGCAAATCTAATTTTTCATCTTGAAGCTCTACAGAGCTTCTGGGAAATCCATTCCCATTTTGCTAGGAACTGTCTTTTCATACTATTTCCTAGATAACCTTCCCCTCTTCCCCCAGACATTTGTGATCATGCCCATGAGAATGATGATAAGTCGGCAACTTTATGCTTCTTTTTCACTGGATAATGGAAATTATGAATTTTGGATGTTCTAAAAATTTAGGAAATGGATGAAGCATGCCTACAATCATATACCATGGTATATATCTACTCAGAAATAAATTTTCAGAGCCCAGTGAACCTTATTGCCAGATATATGGACTTAGACTTGTCCTATGTAATAGTTCTGTAGAATATCAACTAGTGAAAAAACAGTAAGAGTCCCTATTTGTTATTATTGCCTCTTCTGTAGTGTCAAGTCTCCTCTTGAAGGACTCAGCAGGAAATTGTAAAGCACATTATCTCTGGAAGTTCTGAGACTGGACTGGGGCAAATGACAATCATGAGAATGTCAATATGCAAATGTTACAACTGACTTGCCTTAGATGCTGGGACACAAGTATTTATGATAAGATATCACTTTGTTTTACTGTGGACACCATTGGCTTTGAGATACAGCAGGAAGCACCAGAACTTTAAAGCAGGGGTTCCCAATCCCCGAGGTGTAGACTGGCACCAGTCCATAACCTCCCAGGAACCAGGCCATGTGCGGGATCCAGACAGCAAGCAAAAAAACCATGTCTCCTAATCCACAGAAAAACCACCCTCCACAGAACTGGTCCCTGAGGCCCAAAAAGTTGGGAGGGTCTGTGTTTATTAAAGGACATCTTCCTGAATTAAGTTCCTTCAAACAACATTTAAACTAATGTGTGATTTATGATTAATATCTTTTAAATTTATAATTATTAGTTTATAAGTCCATGAGTTTCAACAACTGGGACAATTAGCTTGGTTCAAGTAAATCTTAGTTAAGTAAACCCTATGTTAGCATGCTGATAAATATCATCAGAGAGTAATTATCATCCGAGAGCACAGCTCAGCTGAAGATACAAGAAGCTGTACTTGAAAATCTAATGCATTAGTCATTAGGAGGAAAGAAATGATTAAGTTTTGGAAGATACCCCAAGAATTCAGTTTTAATAGCCTTAGTTTTAGTTTCTAAAGGTCTATGGAGATTCTCAATCATCTAGGTCAGGGGTCCCCAACCCCCAGGCAGAGGCCCACTATCAGGCTGTGCACCCTGTTTGAAACTAAGCCATGGAAGAAATGGGCAAATGTGCATGCATGAAGCTCTAATCACACAAGCGGCAGGCAAGCAAGTACACGAAGCTCCACTCATGTGAATAGAGGGCACTTGTACCACCACAGTCTTTCATTCATAGAATAGAATAGAATAGAATAGAATAGAATAGAATAGAATAGAATAGAATAGAATAGAATAGAATAGAATAGAATAGAATAGAATAGAATAGAATAGAACAGAATAGAATAGAATAGAATAGAATAACAGAGTTGGAAGGGACCTTGGAGGTCTTCTAGTTTAACCTCCTTCTTAGGCAGGAAACCCTACACCACTTCAGACAAATGGTTATCCCACATCTTCTTAAAAGCTTCCAGTGTTGGAGCATTCACAACTTCTGCAGGCAAGTTGTTCCACTTATTAATTGTTCTAACTGTCAGGAAAATTCTCCTTAATTCTAAGTTGCTTCTCTCCTTATTAGTTTCCACCCATTGCTTCTTGTCCTGTTGTCAGGTGCTTTGGAGAATAGTTTGACTCTCTCTTCTTTGTGGCAGAATAGATATTGGAATACTGCTATCATGTCTCCCCTAGTCCTTCTCTTCATTCAACTAGACATACCCAGTTCCTGCAACCATTCTTCATATGTTTTAGCCTCCAGTTCCCCGATCATCTTTGTTGCTCTTCTCTGCACTCTTTCTAGAGTCTCAACATCTTTTTTACATCGAGGCAATCAAAACTGAATGCAAAGCTTGTGTGAGAAGTTCCACTTGCATGTGCAGAGGACACATGTGCAGAGGGCACTTGCACATGTGCAAGTGTCCTCTGCTCAAGCGTCTTCTATTTACATAAATAGAGCTTCATGCACAAGCACAAGTGTTTGCGACTGGAGTTTTGTGCATCAGTGCAAGCATCCTTCACGCACATGCAAAGCTCCATTTGTGTAAGCGCAAACGTGCGCACCACTCACACAAATTGAGCTGTGCACATGCATGTGCACCTGCCATTCTCACACACACACACACACACACACACACACACACACACACACACACATGCTGGGCTGGCCGGCCAAGCTGGAAAGGTTGGGGAATGCAGATCTAGGTCATAGCTGTTCCAAAGGTGTTTTTCCAAAAGGCAACTGGACTTTCTTGAGGTTTTTTTTTTTCTTGAAAATGTTTCTCTTCTCTTCTAAGAATTGAAGAAGCTTCTTGGATGAGAAGCAAAACATTTTCAAGGAAAGAAAAAACAAGAAAGTCTGGTTGCCTTTTGGAAAGGCACCTTTGAGTTTCTAACAAATTTTGCCTTCAACTGAATTTTTGGTTGTTTGATTGGCTTAGCATGTTACTTTATTGTATTCTGTGTCTGGACTGTTTCTACAGGTACAGTTTTGCCCTAAGCAGGACATTCAGCCAATTTATATTTCAGTTGTCGCTGGGGAATAAGAGAAGGAGAGTGCTATATTGCCTTCATTACATTCCTTATGTATCTTCTGGAAACATCTAGTTGGGGAAAGAATGCTGGACAATGAGTCTCTCAAACATGAGTTTCTTATTTTAGCAAAGCAAAGTAGGTGTTTTGATTCTAACCAATCCTGTCAAACGCTGTTTTTGGCTTAGCTGCTATGTCTATTCTCAATGTTCTTTTGTAAGTCTACCATTTTACAAAGGAACTAGAATAAATAATCACTGTTGCAAAAAAAAAATGCCAAGAGCACAACTTCCTTGTGTGTTGTTTACAAATTAGTACATTTATCAGGCTCTGATTTACTGTCTGTTGGTTCTAACTTTTAAAACTGCATTTCAGGAAATGGAGAAGTGGAAGGAGAAGAAGAAATATAGTAATCAGCCTCAAATGTTTGCCTACTTTGATTTATCAGTTGAAGGCATATGTATCACAGGAATAAATAGGACGGAAAGCTGGGAAGAAGAGATCCTATAGAAAATAAGTGAGTTTTTCTTAAATCTAGTCATGAAAGTTTCCATATATCTACAATGTATGGAAACTTTCTACAGTCATCCAATATCTACTGACCCCTCACATCCTGGACATAAATTATTTCAACTTCTACCCTCAAAATGACGCTATAGGGCACTGTATGCCAGAACAACTGTACACAAGGACAGTCCCCCCCCCCCCAATGCCATCCCTCTACTAAACAAATAATTCCCTCAACACTGTCAAACTATTTATTAAGACTGTATTACTATTATTATTCTCATCCTTCCTATCACCTATTTCCTCCCACTTATGTCTATAACCTTGTTGTTTACGTATCTTTACGATTTATATTGTTTTATTTAGTTTCCTAGTATGATTTGATTGCTTATTTAGTATCCTATGACTATTACTAAGTGTTGTATCTTATGATTCTTGATGAATGTATTTTTTTTCTTTTTATATACACTGAGAACATATGCACCAAACACAAATTCCTTGTTTGTCCAATCACACATGGCCAATAAAGAATTCTATTCTATTCTATTCTATTCCATTCTATTCTATTCTATATTCCATCCCAGGGTCCCAATTGAAGAGTTTCTCCATTAGTTTTTTCCCCTAATATTCTTCTTCCAAGATCCTGAATGGCAGTTTTGCCACACACATTTCTCTATTTTAACATCATTTATTCTAGTTTTAAAAAGTATTTGCTAACTTGAATATGACTATCAACCATTGCTTGCAAAGGCTGGTAGGACGAATGCTATATAAAGTAGTAATCACACCCAAGTAGCAGCTTCCTTCCATTCTCCAGGCACTTCCCTTCGAGAATGTGGGAATGATTAAAATAAAAGTCTTAATATATTAAAACCAAATAAGTAAACAAATAATAAAGCAATATATTTTAAAAATAACACCATTTGAGCCAGATGTTGCTAATCTCAGTCATGGGAAGTTCATTTTGCATATTTCTAGCCTCCGAAGAGTTCCACTAATCTTTCTGAGATATTTTGACATTTTTCCAGAGAAATCTCCTCTGGAAGATAAGACATCCTTTTCTTAACCAGGAGGTCAAAGTCAGCTCTGAATTTATTACTTCGATTCTGAAATAGAGGTGGCCTTGCAGAACAGTAGTAGCAATCTCAACAGCCTTTCTATTAAATGTCCTAAAATGTATCCAAAATCTCCCAGTTTGTTGTACATCAAACTTTTATCAGTGATTCTGAGCAAAAAAATGTAAGAGAAATGGAAAGCCCGATTTTTTTTTGTCTTAGAGACTTGCTTGATCTCGTCATGGAGACAGCATGGAGAAAATGACAGCTGTCACTACAATCAACCAAGAGCTTCCAATATACAACACACTGGTCTACAATTATCTTGCCAATAAATCCTTCACTGCATTGTCTGAATCCAACCATTGCTATTACAGTCCAGCATAGAAAAAACATCTAGGTAATTCAGTTAATTCAATATACCAGGGGTGTATTTCTTTGAGAGCTGCATCAGGGCTGTGGTTGACCTTGGGAAGCTTGGTGGGCATGGCCAACTGGGTGGGCGTGGCCAGCTTGACGCCATTCCCCAAACTGCTGGCATGTTTCCTCTTTGCATTGGGTAGAGCGGGCCACAGCGACATGGGTAGACCAAGTTGAAGCAATGTGGGTACACTGAGCCAAAGCAACACAGGCATTACATTTTCCAGGACGGCCCCACGGGCCAGATCTGACCACATTGCAAGCCAAATCTGGCCCATTGGCCTTGAGTTTGACACCCCTGCAATATAATGCATCAGATAATGATGGACATTATGTGTGTAATGTATACAGAGCCCATGGTCTTTATGTTCCTTGAAAGTAGTATCACGAAAACATTCCCTTATGTGGATTTCCCCACTCTTTTAGACTCCTAAAAATATTTTTATGAACAAATCAATTTGCATTTGATTAGGGGAAAGAAAAACCTCTACCCTGATAATGTGGGCAACATTAGGAATCTCTGTTTTCTTTTGTTCTCCATGTATGTCTCCTTCTTAAAATATTTTTCCTTGCTAATTGAAGAAAACTTCCTATTCCCCCTCCACTTTTCTGATAATTTATACAAGAAGCTTTTGATTTCTAACGTGTGACAGGTTGGAATGAAACTGGTGGCTGAATTAATTAAAAACAAAGATGAGAGCTCATCCTTCTCTTCCCTTACTCCACCCCTACAATTATAACCCCAACAAACGCTGGCAGGCAATGTTCCACTTTAGAACTATCAACTTGTTTGAGAGGTTTTTATCACTCCAACAGCAGCTCCTGGCTAAAATCGAGAGTTGAAAGAGAGGTGGGTGGAAAAGAATGAGCAGCCTTAGACAACAGAGAAGAGGGGACAGGTTGGAGACAAGTCCCAAGTACCATTTCATAAAGCCCTCAATGAAAAAAAGCCAACTTTTTCAGTTACCAGCCCTTTGTTTTGACTTCAGTTGGGAGAAACAGAACAGGGGAAAATCAAATAAGTAAAAGGGGATGTCTTTTTATTTCAGTTCCTTACTGAGGGGGAAAACATTTAATTTACTTTTTAAAAATTAGGCATGTCAGGTGAGCTGAAAGAACCACCCAGGGATGATTTGGAGTGGGAAGAATCAGGTTTAAATCCATACATTACTCTAGAGCTGAAGAAGTTTCTTGGATGAGAAGCAAAACGTCTTCAAAAAAATACCAGAAAGTCATATAACTGTAACAGCGAACCTATGGTACGGGTGCCACAGGTGGCACGTGGAGCCATATGTGAGGGCACACGAGTGTTACCCTAGCTCAGCTCCAGCACACATGTGCCTGCCACCCAGCTGATTTTCAGGCCTTCTGGGTCCACTGGAAGTTGGGAAATGGGCTGTATCCAGCCACCAGAGGGCCTCCAGGAGGGTGTGGAAGGCCGTTTTTTCCCTCCCCAGGCTCCTAGAAAGCCTCTGGAGCCTGGGGAGAGTGAAAAATGGGCCCACTGTGTCATCATGTGCCAAAAGCAGAGGAGAGCGTGGGGGGAGCATGCACACATGCGTGGGAGGGTGGGGCACAGGTGGGCATTGAATTATGGGTGTGGGCATGCACATGCACGATTCCCCTGCTCTCCCCCCCGCTTTTGGCACATGACAGCAAAAAGGTTAGCCATCACTGTCCTATAACATTTATTGTTTCAGGAAAGGTGATTCTTTTGACTTATTGTCAAATAAATTATGGTTTATGTTTTAGCTACTTTCAAAAGGAAACTGGGTTTCAGTTAAGTTCTCTTAGGGGTATTCTTGTTCAACATGGCCAACATCTCTTTTTTTATAATACAATAATACATCCCCCAGTCTGCAGTCTTCTTGACTTCCCATGTTTCAGTTGAATCACAAAGAATGCGATCAGACCTGACAGTAGGTTTCTCAGCTTGCAAAGGTGGACAGTCAAGAGTTCCTTTGGATTAATAAAAAGGATGTGCAACAGGAAATGACACTAACAGTCATATCATCCTCCACTTGTAACAATAAAGTAAGTTCAGGATTACCACCCAGGGAAGTTGAAAGGGTCCCAAGAATAAGGTGGAAAAACAGAAGCCCCTTTCACAAAGGGAGAAAACATTTGAAAAAGAGCCAGGCTGATTTTGGCACAGCATTAGTTCTTCCTTTGTTCAGGCTCATCTCTCACTCCCTTCCACCAAGAGTTACTTATTTTCAGATCTCTCAGACTTAGAACCCTTTTCCCATTACAAGACACATCCCTGCATGCCCTTGTGATGAAGATTAGCAGCAAGAAGCCTGCTGCAACATGTTGCAGTTGCCTGCTTTCCTCTGCAGGATATTCCATCATATTATTTATGGGCAGAGTTCCTGTCAGCTAAGGAGGGTGTGTGAGAGGAGTCACAGTAGTGTAAATATTTATCTTACCATTCCCTGCCTGTCCACTGGCTCCCTCCAGAGATAGTTAACAATCTCCTGACCTTTGAGAATGAAGGCCAATGTCTATATATCTCTCTCCACTCGCTTCTCTGCAGGAAGACTTATCTTCCCAACATGCATGTGTGTGTGTGTGTGTGTGTGTGTGTGTGTGTGTGTGTGTATGTATATGTATATGTGTATGTATATGTATATGTATATGTATATGTATATGTATATGTATATGTATATGTATATGTATATGTATATGTATATGTATATGTATATGTATATGTATAGATACATACATACATGGTTAGTTATACTCAACAACATTTCACAGAGGAAAGTGATGCTCTTATCACCTTCATCTCCACATAGAAAATGGATACTCCTCATCTGTCACTGGACACCAATGTCTCAATCCTACCATATCAAGGACTCATTGTGAGTTTCAATCCTTGCTGTTCTGATAGAGCAGGGGTGTCAAACTCGATTTCATTGTGGGCCACATCAGGGTTGTGTTTGACCTCAGGGGGGGAATTGCTGGGGAGGGGGTGTCAGCTTGATGTCACTCATCAAGGCTATATCTAGGCTACATTTTTGGCCACAGCGGCCTCCTGAAGCCCTCTACCATCAAAAATAGTGTCCGTGGGGGCATGCGCAGGCTCTGTTTTCAGCTGTGATAGTCTCTTGCAATCCTCTACTGAACAGTCTCCTAAAATCCTCTAGTGCAGAAGCATCATGGGTTGGTCCTTCACTGTTTTCAGGATGGCCCCATGGTTCAGATCTAAGCACATGCAGGCCGTATTCAGCCCACGGGCCTTGACACCCTTGTGATAGAGCATCTTGAATGACAGTGATCAGCCTCATTTGATAGTTTAAGTGAGATTTTCCCTTTTAGAATTTAGATATTTACCAAAAGTCCGCTAGTTACAATTACTATTGGGATCAAAGTTTCCATTATCAAGTAAAGTGTTTCTCAGCTGCCCAATTTTATGAACATTTTTGCCAAGTTTGTTAAGCAAATCATCACAGGTCATAAGACAATCATGCAGTCATTGAGTGACTGCAGCTTCCCCAGTGTTGAAATCCATTTTTTTTTTAATTTGATTTGATTTATATGCCACCCTTCTCCGAAGACTCAGGGCGGCTTACAATGCATTAAGCAATAGCCTTCATACTTTTGTATATTTTTTATACAAAGTCAGCTTATTGCCCCCACAAACTGGGTCCTCAATTTACCTACCTTAGAAAGGATGGAAGGCTGAGTCAACCTTGAGCCTGGCGAGATTCAAACATGAGTAATTGCAGACAGCTGGATGTTTAATTAGGGTGCTTTGTCTGCAGAGCTATCCAGGCTCTTTTTTTACTACCAGTTCTGTGGGCATGGCTTGGTGGGCATGGTGTGGTTTAGTAGGTGTGGCTTGATGGGTATGGCAGGGGAAAGGATACTGCAAAATCTCCATTTCCACTCCACTCTGGGGCCAGCCAGAGGTGGTATTCACCAGTTCTCCAAACTACTCAAGATTTCCACTACTGGTTCTCCAGAACCTGTTAGAACCTGCTGAATTTCACCCCTAGCTTCCCCCATTGCTTGTCAGAGGCCAGCTGGGAACGTTGCAAATGGCGATCACATGACCCCAGGACACTGCAGCCATTTTAAATACAATGCCAAGCACCTGAATTTTGATCATGTGACTGGGAATGCTGCCACAGTCTTAAGCACAAGGATCAGTTAAAGCCACTTTTTTCAGTGCTTTGGAACTCTAAACAGTCACTAAATGAGTGGTTGTAAATCAAAAGTTATCTGTAACCAATCAGTAATGGGATCTCAGTTGAACACATATTTTGAAAAGGTGAAGGATAGTCCCATACAGGTGATCAAGGGGGAACATGGGGGTTATCAGAATGGTCTGTTGCTGATGAGAATTGTAAATTAAATAAAGGAATCTTTTCTCCTCTGATCTTTATTACAAAATATATCTATTCTGGCATTCAGAAGTGGAGACTGCTAATAAGTAGATTGCAATTGTTCCTCCTTCCTTGAAGGAACAGCTTTAATAGAGATTTGAATGAATTTCTGAATGAATTTTATCATGTGGCGCATTTCCCGAAAAGGAAAAAAAAGAACATTTCCCTCAAAATGTGTGTTTAATATAGGACAGCAGTCTCAGACTTCCTGAATTTGGTAATGGAGACAGACAAGTATTTTTCTATCTAATCTTCCTTTTGAATGAGGGGGGTCTTAAATTCAGAGTTATCTTCCTTTCAGGTAAATATAGTTGGTGCAATTCAAACGTATAACTTGTAATATCTAATTTTTAATGCTAGCCCTGAGCTAATGCTTCTTCTAAAGCAACTTTTCACTTCAAAGTGGATGGGAAAAGAAGTAAAAACAAAAAGTTCATTCTTTTCCTTCCTTTAAAAGATACTTTTACCCCTCATTTTCCTGACTGTCCTTGGAATGGTGCTAAATCAAATTACCGCTTAATTCCTGGGACCTTAGATTGAAACACTTATAAAAATATTGTTCATAAATAAATATATTTTAGAGAAGAAGTCCCACCAAAGTACCCAATATCCTCTAGCCACGAATAAGAGAGATAAAACAATTAAACATGACTTTCTATCTACTTTCTCAATCTGTTATCTAACAAATAATTGTAAGTCCAAATCCCAATTATTCAATTATCTTGTGATTTTACTGCCAAATAACTAGCAAGTCCTTCAAATCAAGGTGCCTTTGTATAAAATTGTCTCTCCTGAGCAAAAGATAAGGATGGAGTAATTATAATTGGAGCTTTGGGCCGCAATGATATAGAGATACATGATGGACCAATAAGATATCCCCCTACACATCTTGCTCTCTCACTTCCAATTTTTTAATTGTAGTTTTCTATTTTTAGTGCTACTAGATGATTTTTTATTATTGGTTTTACTGCTTTTAATGTTGTGAGATGGCCAGAGTAACCTCACAGTGAGATGGGTGGCAAACAAATTTAATAAATAAATAATTTAGATTACCAGCATGCATTCAATGGTTATCCTATAATATCGTTATCTGCTTGTTCACTTCAGTTATTTTCATTCAGTTATTTTCAATATTTCCCCCATTTATACCTCACAAGTGTCAAATCTGAACTTTATGATGTTCTTCAACCAGATTTTCTTTAACTAAATTAAATGTTCTCTGATTTGTGTTGATTTCTCAGATCAAGTTCCTATCCCACTTATCCTCTGGAACTCAAGCATACACATTAATCCATCTTTCAATTCTTTCTCATAAAAACAACAACAGCCATGTTAAATAGAATTAACTGCCTCAGAGGGAGCTAATGAACTTTCATGGCTGAGGGTACATTTAAACCAAGTCTCCATTCTTTGAACTTGACATCTGAAGCGCCATATCACACTTTAGTGAAACCCAACACTTCCTCAGAGTAGGCAGTTCAATGAGTATCCATTCTAACTTCTTCCCTAGTGTGCGCTCTCTCTCTCTCTCTCTCTCTCTCTCTCTCTCTCTCTCTCTCTCTCTCTCTCTCTCTCTCTGTGTGTGTGTGTGTGTGAGAGAGAGAGAGAGAGAGAGAGAGAGAGAGAGAGAGAGAGACTGGTGATATTTTGCAATGAAGAAGACAATATGAGAATCTGGTGGCCTAGTAGTAAGTAGTAAGTAGTAAGGTAATGCAAATAGTGGATAAAACTGAGATTTCCAGGCCTTTGTGATTACATAGCAACCAGCTAATAACAAACCCTACTCTACCCTTCCCTAATAAAACCTCTGTGTGGCTTTGTGTTAGTCACAGAAGGCTGAATACAAAATACAAAACAAAAATATAAAATTTTTATTATTCTTATTTTAAACATTTCTGTAATAAAGGTGTAAAATGTAATATTTATTTTATAAATTTAATGTAATTAGATGATAGATGAGTGAGAAAGATGACAGACAGATAGTGATAATTATGAATGATAGGAAAAAGTATAGACGGGAATGTTTTATACATTGTTTTGAGCTCTTGAAGAAGGGACATAATATTCCTCGTTTCTAATTAATAAAATGTGTGTTTATTGTTGGGACTAAATCAAAGCAAGGCATTCTATAGTGTATTTAACAATCTTATGAGATTTATGACAATTTAGAGACAAAGCTGCATCAGTCATCTTGTGACATTGTATAGTGGCATATGGTTCCTGGAAAGTCTGCCAAATTCTGTTTTAATCCAATACAGTTTCACTCTCAGAATCACTTAACCTAATTAGTTGATGAGTTTCATGACTGAAATTATCAGTGGGATGGGATCTTTAGCTGTAGTTGGTGAACTTAAAGAACTTTTTTTATACTAACCAGTGCATTTGAATCTCACTCATGTCTTTTCCTTATTCATTATGCTAGAAAGAACCAACAGCCAGAACCAACTTTCTTTAACATTGAGCCAAATAAAATTGGTTGAGTCATTTTTAAGAACTGGAATATATTTCCTTTCAGGCCAAAAATGGAAAAGAAATGGCTGGACAGTAAATATCTGATAATAAGGTGTGGTAAAATACAGGCTGAGTAAAAGAATAATTTTCCCAGTGATTGAAATAATCTTAGTTCATCTTGGTTCCTTTGTCTATGCAGCATAAGTGAAATGTATCTTCTTAATCTCAAATTCCTAGTATAAGCAACATGTCTAGCTGTTCAATTTTTATTTACTTCCATTCTGGCACCAATTCCATGTGACCACCAGCACTCCTAAAGAGGAAAATTAATTGCAAAAAAGTCATCCCTAGATGTGCCTAACTGATTAGGAAGCTGGAGTGCTGTTCAAGGAAAACACATCCAATTTAATGACATTCAAAGGAATGAATGTTTATTTATGGATTTAAAGTATCAGAAATGATTGGCTGCTCACAAAATCCCGACAGAAAGTTTGTTTTGCTGTTTTAGATGTTTCACTCCTCAGAAAGAAAAAGGAGGTTGAAGACATCACTTTGTAAGTTGAAAGTAGGACGAGGGGATCTGCTTTCCACAAAAAGACAGCTGGAATGCTTTGGAGTCTTCCAGTTCTGAATGGGAACATGCAATCTAATAATAAAGTCTGAAGTCACTCAAATGTTGCCTCTGGTGAAGAAAATGTAGAGTCTTGGAACACCATCCTGTCGCCTCTCTGATGGGTGCTTCAAATGGTAGGAGAAAATCAGTATGTTTCTCTCTTTGGGGCTTAGTTTGGCTTCCTTCATGAGTGCAAATTCTCTTGCTGTTCATTTATCATATTTCATATGTATTCATATATCATAATTCAAATTATTTCAGATATTATGTAAAAGAAGAGCAGGCAGAACAGGGGAGAGCAGAGTTAAGCAAGTCATCAGCCTAGAGTCATTACATTCCCACAAAAGGTCTAAATCCAATCCCTTTTGAATTTCTTGAGTAATATCTAGTGCCAATTTAGCACTGAATGTTAGTTGAATAGATTTTCAATGTATAGGCTTGAACAATAAATCATTTTAAATGCAAATTAATGTATGGTCCTGATTCTTTGTTCCTGACAATTGTCACCACCCAGGATTTGGAGCAACAAGTGCTCCATCTCACCTATTACCCTACATCTCTGAAAGAACAAGTGAAAAGAGATGGATGGGCAAAATTGATATCTAACATTTCTTGGGTTTATATATTTCCTCATATGCAGTGAATGCACACAGGGATAATAGGGCTTGCCTTGTTTGGAAATTACAAACTCCATTGTTGGTCATTGCTGCTAGATTTTAGAATTGCTTGTAAAAGAAAATCCCACTTTTGTCATGCCAGCAACCACATATGAAAAGTGTGTGGCTGGAGATTAAGAAAAACACCTGTATAAAAATAGTGAGCAAAATTTTGTAAAGTAGAAAAATGTATGTTTTAGGAATTTAAGGATATTGGAGATCTTTTCTCTTGGACATATATCTGAATAATGAAACATACAAAAGGATTTCTAACCTTACATTTTAGTTGTGGCTTAGAAGCTAAGTAGAGTTCAAAATGGCTGCCCCTAGGATGGAGGAACAGCCTGCAAATTCCAGAACGGTTCCCTCGACTGAGGAATTGAAAAATATTCCAGAAGAAGAAAATAGCAAATGACTTCCAACATGCTGCCAAGAATATATGCCATGTATCAGGTCACCAGGAGTTGAGTGCAACTTGAAGGACTCTTTCAAGGACTAAAATTTCAATTTTAAACTGCCTTGAGAAGTCAATAACTAAAAAATTGTGATATAATTTTGAAGACATACGTGCACATAAGAAAAATGCAAGTTCTAAAAATGTTTAGCAGGTTGTCTCAGGCTACATTGGACTATTGATAGATCTAATGCTGTGTCTGATGTCCAAAATGTAATTCTCAATGGGTACACACATTGTAACTAACACAACATAGTTAGCGATGTGCTCACATATATATATTTTGACATACTCCATCTTACCTGACTTTTCATGTCTAGAAAAGAGTTTTTATCTTTAAAAATATTAATGGGAAACTGGCTTGGTCTCAAAGCAAAGTATAAAGTCCCAGTTTCATTTTGATTTTTCAGCATATTTTTGGTCTCATTAAAAAATGAAAATGAGAAATGAGAATACACTGTGGAAGATGTTTAGAAATTCTTGTTAACTACTGCTTTTTACCTATGGTAATTATAGCAGGTTTGAAATGGACAAGACCTCTAGTAGTCATATTTCAATATAGCTGGTTTTCAAAAAGCTAAAATATCCCAATCAGCATTAATAGGTCTAATTGATTGTCAATATTTTAACTAAAGAACTTGCCCAGTTTTCTCTCAAAATATTGCAGATGAAATCACAACTCTGTCTGCATTCTCAACCTTTGAACCATGAGTCTGGGTACATATTCATATGGGCATGAGAAATTGCAAGGCAATGTAAATTTTAAATAGTTGCACAACTGCCTACAACTGCTCTTGATCATCTCAAGACAAGAAGAAGTTTAAGCAAACTCCAGAGAGATTTAAGTAACCAGAGATGTATAATGTGAAATTATGTGAAAAATAGAAATGGAAGAGAAGTTACTTGAAAAATATGACTTAGCAAGACTTAATCCATGAATGCTTTTTTGCACATCTTGTTCAAGAATGGAATGGAATGGAATGGAATGGAATGGAATAGAATAGAATAGAATAGAATAGAATAGAATAGAATAGAATAGAATAGAATAGAATAGAATAGAATAGAATAGAATAGAATAGAATAGAATAGAATAGAATAGAATAGAATAACAGTGTTGGAAGGGACCTTGGAGGTCTTCTAGTTCAACCCCCTTCTTAGGCAGGAAACCCTACACCACTTCAGACAAATGGTTATCCCACATCTTCTTAAAAGCTTCCAGTGTTGGAGCATTCACAACTTCTGCAGGCAAGTTGTTCCACTTATTAATTGTTCTATTTTCTGTCAGGAAAATTCTCCTTAATTCTAAGTTGCTTCTCTCCTTGAGTAGTTTCCACCCATTGCTTCTTGTCCTGTTGTCAGGTGCTTTGGAGAATAGTTTGACTCCCTCTTCTTTGTGGCAGCCCCAGAGATATTGGAATACTGCTGTCATATTTTCATTAAACTAGACATACCCAATTCCTGCAACCGTTCTTCATATGTTTTAGCCTCCAGTCCCCTCATCATCTTTATTGCTCTTCTCTGCACTGTTTCTAAAGTCTCCACTTCTTTTTTACATCGACACAACCAAAACAATGCAATATTCCATGTGTGGCCTTACCAAGGCATTATAAAGTGGTGTTAACACTTCAAATGGTCTTGATTCTATCCCTCTGTTTATGCAGCCTAGAACTAAGTTAGCTTTTTTGGCAGCTGTTGCACACGGCTAGCTCATTTTTAAATGGTTGTCCACTAGGACTCCAAGATCCCTCTTACAGTTACTACTATTGAGCAAGGTACCAGGGAATATTTATCTGATTTCATAGTATATTTGGCAACAGACCAACCAAGAAGGTTAATTTGGGGAGCCAAGCAGAGATGGTGGACAGCTACTTGTGATCATATTTTTATTCTTGCTTGCATCTGCCAGAGCAGTTTCCTTTGATATCTTGTGACATAATTCCATCAGGGGCTTTAGAGAGAAATCAGATATGCAATCAGATGTGGGATGTTTGATTCCTAAACATTGTAAAATGGGGTAAGATCAAAATGACAAGTGGAGAGTAGGAGAGCATCACAAAGTTCAGAAAAGGGCATAATTTTGGCGATGATAGCTAACAACACTGATTAAAGCAGAAATTGTTTCATAACGGTTCATTGCATGCAGTTAAATCTCTTCCTTGCTAGCCAGCAGGATCTAGAATTATCTTTTTTTCCCCTTAGTTACAAAAGGGCACTCAGTAGAAATGACCTTCCCCTGCCAATTTTATCACAGAAGCTTAAGGACAAGAAGCACCTGGATTGTTCAGTAACAATGCAAGCTTTTAAAAAGAAAAACAGGTTGAAATTTTATGCTATGCTCAGTGACTCATACTCTTAGTTGGTAGAAAAAAGCATTAGTGCATGAATGTTCCCAGGAATTAATATTCTCTATGTTCATTATTCATATAGGGACATGACTGACCTTCTATCAAACATATAGATGTGAGTAGAAATGTCACCCCAACCAACACAACATTGTCCAAGATTGTTGTTGTTGTTGTTAGTTGTGAAGTCATGTCCAACCCATTGTGACCCCTGGACAGCTTTCCTCCAGACCTTCCTGTCTTCTACCATCCTCTGGAGTCCATTTAAGCTCACACCTACTGCTTCAGTGACCATCCATCCAGCCACCTCATTCTCTGTCATTCCATTCTTCTTTTGCTCTCAATCTTTCCCAGCACTAGGCTCTTCTCCAGTGAGTCCTTCCTTCTCATTAGGTGGCCAAAGTATTTGAGTTTCCTCTTCAGGATCTGGCCTTCTAAAGAGTAGTCAGGGTTGATTTCCTCTAGGACTGACTGGTTTGATCACCTTGCAGTCCAAGAGACTCTCAGGAGTCTTCTCCAGCACCATAGTTCAAAAGCTTCAATTCTTTGATACTCAGCCTTTCTTATGGTCCAACTCCACAGCCATACATTGTCCAAAATACTTGCACAATATTTCTTTTTCCATTGGTTTTCCACCCTTGTCTTACATGCTGCAGTAATCCAGCACACTATCAAACTTTTTGAGCTGATTCTGAAATCTAGGTCTGCTGCATTTTTTTTACTCTAAAATAAATCTATCAATGTATTGAGTTTACAATGTTTGAATACTGCTGACTTTACACAAATACTCAGCAGTTTAGAAGAGTAGCCAAGAATCAGTAACCATTAAAATTAGTCTAGTGTCTACCTAAGTGATTATCTTCCAGTAAAATCCTCTATAAGATCCCTAACATTTTTATTTTTTAAAAAAAAACTCTGTGGAAGAGCTCTACAGTAGTAGCCAGAATTGTGGAAACCTTCTTAAACTAGCTAATAACATCACTTTTTTTCTTTTTTGGACTAGTACCATAAAATTATATATCAATGGAAAGATAATTTAATCAAGAATGTAATGCAATAACTTTTATGAAGGATTTGCTATTAGACTAGCAGTTACAGTATAAAGAAGAAAAGTGAAACACAAAATGAGATATACAAAAATTATCATCATAGAAAAAACAAGACAAACAAAACTTATCACGATATCAGTTAATACTTAGTTGGGTGCCCTTTAGCATGAATTACAGCCTTACATCTTCCCATGGAGTGAACCAAGTGTTTTAGTTCTGCAGCTGTTATAATGTGAAACCAAGATTGAATGATGGCTTCTATTAACTGGTTTTTATTACTGGGTCACTTCTGACTAACAAGTTTCTTTAATCGGTTCCATAGATTTTTTAATTGTGTTACGGTCTGGGCTATTCCCAGGCCATTCCAACAGTGGAATATGATTATCTTGAAACTCCCCCCCCAAAAGTGGTGTTATTAGCCATCAATATTAGCCACGCTTTTCCCAAAAGGTTTCCACAATTTTGACCACTACTGTAATTTAATTACCTCGTTAAACATTATCAGGTTTTGGGAAGCAATCTTAAGTGCCACCATCTGTATCTCTGAGGTTATGAAATTCCATAGGATTAGGGTTAAAGTTAGGGTTAGGATTATATACTAGAGGACTCTGTGTTTTTGTCCCTTTCTCCTAAACTCACACTGAGGGAGGAATGGACTGTCAGCTCCTAAGCTTATAACAGATACTCCAGATATCTTTGTCCTACCTAAAGAAGGCAACCCTACAACAAGTAAGTGACCAGGCAGAAAGATTTTTAGGGCTTAAAACCAGCCATTTGCAAAGATGCTTATTGAAATCCGTTGTAAAAGCCTGTATTGATAGTTCTCATTCACATACTACATGGGCTGCTGGTGTTGTGCAGAATGTAGTTCCAACCTGGTATTTCAAGTTAGCCTCATGTAGAGAGTGTTGCAGACTTGATTGATGTGTTAATTGTAGCCAAGGTCTCATGTCCATCAAAGGCCATATCTAACATATTAGTTTACAATGGATCAAGGACTTCTTAGCCACAGCCTTCCTATTTCTAACTAGGGGGAATTCTGACAGTTTTGGTGCTCTTCAGAGTCCGACTTTTAGCCCTTCAAGGTCATTCATACAAGAAATATAAACTATGAGTACATTATTTTTATGCTAAGATTACATGAACCTTAGCATAATCTTGAAACTCTGAAAGTATTCCTCCTTTCCTTTCCTTTTTCAGAAAACTAGGGATGATCTCCATTGAAGCACTTTCCAGGTCTCCTCTGGTTTTTTTTGGGCTGAGTTTTTTTCCCCATAGTCTGAGACCTTCCTCCTGTCTCCCAAAGTCATTCTCCCATACTATCACAGACTTAATAATTGCTTGGGGGAGTGCATAGGAAATAAGGCTGCAAAGAATTAAGTTGGTAAGTGGCCTCATGCCCACCATTTCAATATGTATGAAATTTGTCAGGTTCTGAAAAGTTGCCCTGGTGAATTCTAGGAGCTGAGGCCCCAGCCCATATGGTGGGTGCCAAATTGGGGCAAGGATGCTCTAATGAAAACATGTTTCAAATGAACCTTTGAAACATGCTTTGGGGTGAAGTATCATCAGTATGCTGATGATACTCAGCTGTACATCTCCACCCCAGACCACCCCAATGATGTCCTCGAAATGATGTCCCGGTGCCTGGAGGCCATACAGATCTGGATGGGGAGGAACAGACTCAGGCTCAACCCTTCCAAGACCGAGTGGCTGTGGTTTCCGACATCTCAATATAGTCAGTTAACGCCATCTCTGACTATTGGGGGCGAGTCACTGTCCCCCACAGATAGGGTTCGCAACTTGGGCGTCCTCCTGGGCTCGCGGCTGTCTTTAGAAGAGCATATGACAGCCGTGTCCAGGAGGAGTTTTTATCAGGTTCACCTGATTCGCCAGTTGCGTCCCTTTCTGGATTGGGATTCGTTACTCATGGTCACTCATGCCCTCGTCACCTCATGCCTGGACTATTGCAATGCTCTCTACATGGGGCTCCCCTTGAGGAACACCTGGAGGCTCCAACTGATCCAGAATGCGGCCGCGCGGGTGGTGATGGGAGCGACGTGACGCTCCCATGTGACTCCACTCCTGCACAGCTGCACTGGCTCCCAGTGGTCTTCTGAGTGCGCTTCAAGGTTCTGGTTACTATCTTCAGAGCGCTCCATGGCTTAGGACCAGGGTATCTTCGGGACGCCTTCTGCCACCAATAGCCTCTCACCGACCAGTCTGTTCCCACAGAGAGGGGCTCCTCAGGGTGCCGTCAGCCAAACAGTGTCGACTGGCGGCCCCCAGGGGGAGAGCTTTCTTTGTGGGGGCACCGGCCATCTAGAACGAGCTCCCCCCTGAGATAAGGAGGATACAGGACCTACGTACCTTCCGCCGCGCCCTAAAAACGCTCCTATTTCATCAGGCTGGTCTGTCTTAAACCTCCCCTTTATAATGGGTTTTATACTGGGTTTTTAAACGTCTTATATAATTGGATTTTAATTTGCTTCAGCCAAATTATTTAATTTATTTTAATTTTTTTAACTTTTGTATAACATTGTATTTTAATCGGCTGTTCACTGCCCTGAGTCCCTTCGGGGAGTAGGGCGGTATACAAATGTGATTAATAAATAAATAAATAAACCTCACATTATATTTCTGTTGAGGGTTTTTTCCTATTGTGATACAGGCATTTCCCACTATCTTCAAGATTTCTCCCAGATTGTTATATTTGCAACATTAAATTTCTATATACTAATATATATTATTACATATTATAATATTATATGAACATTATATTTACTTGAGTAACAACAACTGAGGTTCAATGAAATGGAATTTAATGAGATAGAGATGATAGGGATAGGGATAGGGATAGGGATAGGGATAGGGATAGGGATAGGGATAGGGATAGGGATAGGGATAGGGATAGGGATAGGGAGATAGGCAGGCAGGCAGGCAAATGATAGATGATAGATGATAGATGATAGTTGATAGATGATAAATAGATGATAGATGATAGATGTTGCTGTTAGTTACGAAGTTGTATCTGACCTATCGTGACCCCATGGACAACATTCCTCCAGGTCTTTCTGTCCTCTACCATCCTCTGGAGATCATTTATGCTCACGCCTACTGTTTCAGTGATTCCATCCAGCCACCTCATTCTCTGCCTTCCCTTTCTTCTTTTGCCCTCAATCTTTCCCAGCATTAGGCTCTTCTCCAGTGAGTCCTTCCTTCTCATTAGGTAGCCAAAGTATTTGAGTTTCATCTTCAGGATCTGGCCTTCTAAAGGTTGATTTCCTCTAGGACTGACTGGTTTAATCACCTTGCAGTCCAAGAGACTCACAGGAATCTTCTCCAGCACCATAGTTCAAAAGCTTCAATTCTTTAGCCCTCAGCCTTTCTTATGGTCCAACTTTCACAGCCATACATTGCAACTAGGAAAAACATAGCCTTGACTATATGCACTTTTATTGGCAGGATGATGTCTCTGCTTTTTAGTAAGCTATCTAGATTTGCCATAGCTTTCCTCCCCAGGAGGAAGTGTCTTTTAATTTCTTGGCTGTAGTCCCCATCTGCAGTGAACTTGGAGCCCAGGAAAATAAAATCTGTCACTACCTCGATTTCTTCCCCATCTATTTGCTAGGAATTGAGAGGGACAGATGTCATGAATTATTAATCTTGAGTTTCAAGCCAATTTTTGCACTCATCTTCACATCGGCCAAAGAGGTTGTAGAAAAAAAAAGTGTTTAAAAACCTCTGGCAATCTCCGCTGTGTTGCCTGATTGCCAGAGGCTTCTGAAAGCATTTTTTTCTGTAACTTCTTCAGCCGAAGAGGATGTAGGGAAAAAAATGCCTTTAAAAGCCTCTGGCAATCCCAGCTGAGTTGATCGTCAGAGGTTTTTAAAAGCATTTTTTTCTGCAACCTCTTAAGTTTGTAGAAGAAATGCTTTTAGAACTATAAAAGAAAAAAAATTGGCCATGCCAACCAGTCACATTACTCTCCCCACCAAGCCATGCCCACAAAATAAGCCATGCCCACAGAACCAGTAGTAAAAAAAATTAGAACAACCCCTGGTAGGTAGGTAGGTAAGATGGTAGATGGTAGATGGTAGATGTAGATAGATAGATAGATGATGATAGATAGAAGATAGATAGATAGATAGATAGATAGATAGATAGATAGATAGATAGATAGATAGATAGATAGATAGATAGATAGATAGATGATAGATAGATAGATAGATAGATAGATAGATAGATAGATAGATAGATAGATAGATGATAGATAGATAGATAGATAGATAGATAGATAGATAGATAGATAGATAGATAGATAGATAGATAGATAGATAGATGGATGATAGATAGATGATGGAGGGAGAGAGGGAGGGAGGGAGGGGAGGCGGGGAAAGAGAGAGAAAGGTTCCTACTAGATTCAGTTCTATGTTCAATGCTTCTGTGAAAAAGCTTTTCAAAATTAAATAGGTGACTTTTGAAAACTACTATAATGGTGTCAAATCCCCTTCCTTTATTGGGATTTATTTGAGATGATGGCACTAGGCATTCCAATACATTGTAGGAGATAATGTCATCTTCTAAGAGAAAGCAGCTGAAGAATTTCCATTCCTATTCCAATTAGTCATGCAAGTGAAACTAAGAAATTATAAGAGTTTTATTAAAGTTCCTGATTTTTTTCACCTTTTCTTATTTATCGTTTTATATTTTCCAACTTTTGAACTTTAAATAAATAAAGAAAAGTAATCTTCGTTTAAAATAGATCTTTAAGACAAACAATTCCAAGAAAGAATAACATGGAACTAAAAAGTAGTCACCTCAGTGGTTTGAAATTTGCTTTTGTGCATGAGAAGTTTTTTCTTTATAATACCTCACTAATAAAGTATTATAATATTTACTACATATAATAATACTACATATATTTAGAAATAAAACTAAATATAAGCAATAGGGCATTTTTGAATTTAATGCCATGGGAAAGGAAAAACAATGCCTTCTCTTATTAGTCCTGAGTTATGTACTCTGATTAAAAGGTTAATTGTGAGAAGTGTCTGCAAAAAACTCACATTCATATGTGAGTCATTTTATAATGAATGCCACTGCTTCATTGTTCCATTCCAAGGATACTGTGATTAGTGGTTTTGTAAGTGTTTTGTTTGGGATTAAGGGTTTCTCACCCAAGAATAGTCTCTTGTATTTACACACAGTCAATTCCTTTCAGGTGGGAAGGATAGTGATTGCTTAAGCATACCTAAAAAAATAAGCTAGGTAGTCATAAATAATTTTAAAATGTTGATACCAATTTATGAAGACTTGGAAACAAAGTTCACCAGAAGTGGATGAGAGAGCATTAGAATCGCAAGACTGAAAAAAACAGCAATTGCAATTTAGATACCAGAGGCTAATCACAAAATCTTAAATCCAAGCAACATGAGAGTGGGGAAATAATGTATTCATCTGAAAATCCATCTCTGCTGTTATGTACAGAATAGGAAACAGGTTTACTTTGTTTTTGTTCATTTGTTTTTGTTAAAAAAATATAAGGCTCTTCATAAGGGATTCTAATCTTTCTTATCAAGTACTTTACTCTCAGATTTTCCTCACTATTAAAGTATTAAAAATGTGCCTTATTGAATCAAACAAAGCATCTATCTGTACCACCATTGGAATGATTAATCAGCCACAGAGAGCAATCAGTAGTCACACACATGGACAAGACGGTAGTCTTCTATCCTTGCTGGTCTTCAGCACCTGATAATCTAATGTCAAGTGCCTATAAAATACCACACAGCTATCAAGATTAGTAGTCAGTGATAGAGGTAATTGCCCATGAATATGTCAAGAAGTTTTATTTTTTAATTGTTTAAGCCCTATGGTATTCACATCTGATAGCAGCAAGTTTCATTAAACTCTGTTTGCAGTAAAGATCAAATTAAAAGACCTTTAAAGATAAAAATTATGATTTTGAGAATCTAGAAAGAGTATAGACAAGAGCAACACTGATGATAAAGAACTGAAGGCTAAACTCTACATTGAATGATTAAGGTCTAGCATATCAAAGAGAAGAGTTGGGGTGACATGATAACTTAGCGCTCCAGTACTTGAGGGCTTGTCATGGAGGAGAAAGAGATAATCTATTCTCCAAAGCACCTGAAGGCAGGATAAAGGAGCCTTTTTCCATTGATGGGCAATTATTAAAATGAGAGCCAATCTAGAACTAAGGAGAAAATTCCTGACAGTGAGAACAATTAATTGGTGCAGCGGCTTACCACTGGACATTGTGGGTTCTCCATCACTGGAGATTTTCAAGAAGAGACTGAACAACCATTGTCCACAATGATATAAGATTTCTTGCTTGAGCAGGTAGTTGGGTTAGAAGACCTCCAGCATCCCTCCCAATCCTATGAGTCCATGTTCTATATTCTAAAAACACATCTCGTATAATGATGAAGACTCTCCTTGCATTTCACTTTAGCAGTTAATCAAAATTCAGTTGAGAGAGGAATAAAAACTCCTTTTTGTTTGCATTTTCTACAGGATATTTGATCTTATATATCCAGTGTTTCTCAACCTTAGCAACTTTCAGATGGATGGACTTCAACTCCCAGAATGTTCCAGCTAGCCACATTAAAATTCCAAAGGTTGAGAATCCACTCTTAAATGACCCTTCTTAAAAGTTGCCAAACAAATACTTTCTAGTAAATTTAGAGTGGCTGAAATGCTGTAATCCTCCATCTCCCAGAAGTTTTTTTAGCTGTCTAGTCATTTGGTTGCTATCATCTTTATTATTCATTTTGGGCCAGAAGAAAGAACATGCTGAGAGGTAGGAAGGATTATAGATAAAGCAAAAAATTAGTGCTTCATTCATGTAAAGGAAATAGATTCACTTGCTAAGAAAGTGGGTTTAAGTTATTTTCAGAACCCTAATTAGTACAAGAAATCCTTTACCCCAGAAGAACCTGACTGACTCCAAGTATTATCTTTCATGGCAGTATATTACTCCTGTTACATACTTCCTTATCACTTCTATCTTATGTTTTAAACAAAAGAGAACGTATCACAGTGTAGAACGCGATAAATAAAGAGCAAACAGATCAGATTCAAGTTCCATGGAATTCACTAGGTGAATTCTGGCCAATAACTCTCAATCTTCTAAAATTATTTCCTTAGTGATTGAATGAGAAGAAACCTTCACATATAATATGTGGAACTCCCTGAGCAAAATCTGAACTTCATACAACTTTATATTTTATTATTTTTATTATTATAGAAAATATAATTACTGTAATACGGGGTTTATTTGAATCTATTTTCATGTATATCTACACTATTGCATGCATATGCACTTTTTGACACAATGGAATGTTTTGGAAAAGTGTGTATTCGTATACATATATTCTTCAGCTCTTTCTCAAGGAATTCATCATAAGGTATTTCTGCTTTCTAATCAAACCAATAATTATATTATTATGGTACAATTGTGGTTAGATTAGACTGGAAGATAGTAAACCATATCTGAAATAAAATTAAAATTCTTGGAAACAATAAATGTGTCCCAGCTGATTAAAAAAATGCTTGTTTATAAAAATGGGAAAGTATGCCATCTGATAGCAATAGCACTTAGCAACAACACTTAGACTTATATACCGCTTTACAGTGCTTTACAGCCCTCTCTAAGCAGTTTACAGAGTCAGCCTATTGCCCCCGACAATCTGGGTCCTCATTTTACCAATCTTGGAAGGATGGAAGGCTGAGTCAACCTATAGCCTGGTGAGTTTCAATCTGCCAAACTGCTGGCAGCCTGTGATCAGCAGAAGTAGCCTGCAGTACTGCACTCTAACCACTGCACCACCATAGCTCTTATGTTATGGACATACAATGTTTTACAAATAGATTACTGATAACTCATTTGGTCATTATCCAGTATATTAGCCAACACAGATTTAATGGAATAGATCAGGGGTGTCAAACTCAATTTCATAAAGGGCCACATCAGGGTTGTGTTTGACCTCGGGGGGCTGGAGTGAGCATGGCCAGGGTGGACATGGCTAGCTCAACATCACTCGTGTTGGGGGCACTGTGGTGGCCCAAGCAATCTGCCAGAGAAAATGGGCTCTCCTCCTGCAACCCTCTGCCAATGTGTGGCCCTCCTGAGCTCCATTTTTGTGGCAGAGGCACTAAGAACCGGTCCTTCACTATTTCAAAGGGAGCCCCACAGGCCAGATCAAAGCAGCCCATGGGCCAGATCTGGCCCCCAGGTGTTGAGTTTTAAATTTATGGAATAGATCATTATTTAAACTGTTTTAAATAAGAAAAGGTATCCATTTATCTTATGCTAGATTTGATGTTCGGGAAGTATGAAACAATATTAACAGCCATGGTTAATTTCCAACATAAAGAACTTTTTAAAAAAAAAATCCTTATTGACTTTTTATGGCTATAATCCAGAGGTGAATTTCAGCAGGTTCTGACCAGTTCTAGAGAACCAATAGTGGAAATTTTGAGTAGTTTGGAGAACCAGTTAATACCTCTGGCTGGCCCCACCCCCATCTATTCTCTGCCTCCTGAGTCAGTCCCAGCTGATCAGGAGAAAATGGGGATTTTGCAGTATCCTTCCCCTGCCATGCCCACCAAGCCACACCCACAAAACTGGTAGTAAAAAAAATTTGAAACCCACCATTGCTATAATCCATATTTTATAGACCTCACCCAAAGAATGAAAAATCCTGAGCTTTTTAACTTATTTATAAAAAGGGAAATGAAGTCTAACAGAAAATGCCTATAAAGCTGAGTGTAAACCCACAATTTGTTTCTATTTGTGTGGATTAATGTTCACACTGTTTCCTGTTATAAGAGATGTATTAGTAATGTTTGCAATGTTTAATTTTAACCAACAAGTTCAGGCTGAAGAATAGTTTAGGGAAGCCTATTTCCTGAGTTCAGATCAGAGGTTAATTATGCAGCTACAGAGTTTCCTAGCAAATAGCTGCCTCCTGCCTTCACTTGACTAGATCTAATGACTATAACATCAAGTCCAACACTCATGGTGCAATCTAGGGAGAAGCAATGTGATTTTGGGGAACAAGATAAGAGGATTGGGGTATGTTTGTCTCAATATCTGTATCAAGTGGTAAAAAAAACTTGAATAGCAGAATAACAGAGTTGAAGTAACCTTGGAGTTCTTCTGGTCCAATCCCTGATCAAGAAGGAAACCTTATGCCCTTTCAGATAAATGGTTGTCCAATCTCTTCTTAAAAACTTCCAGTGTTGGAGCACCTACAACTTCTGAAGTTGTTCCACTGATTAATTGTTCTGACTGTCAGGAAATTTCTCCTTGTTTCTAGATTAGTTCTCTCCTTGATTAGTTTCCATCCATTGCTTCTTGTCTTGCCTTCAGGTGCTTTGGAAAATAAGTTGACTCCTCTCTTCTTTGCCTTAGATATTGGAGCACTGCTATCATGTCACCCCTAGTCCTTCCTTTCATTAAATCACCCAATTTTCACAGCCATTCTTCATATGTTTTAGCCTCCAGTTCCCTAATCATCTTTGTTGCTCTTGCCTGCACTCTTTCTAGATTGTCAACATTTTTTTTATATTGTGGCTTTTTTTTTGGCCACCATTTTGTGTGGCTGCTATTCCTATGGATCTTTTCAGAAACAATTTTGCAAGAAGACAAAAGGCACAAACAAGGAGAGATAATTATTCATTTAAACTCTCCATCAGAACTGAAGGACATACCTGCTTGAAAACAGATTGCCTAGACTAAATGTAGAAGAAATAAATAAGCATCCACCCAATGGAGCTAGAAGGAATTGCACAGCTTATCTATGCTTGGTGTGAAAATTCATGTGATTGGAATTAGGAGTAACCTTTAAGAAAACAAAGAAGAGCTGCAACCAGGGGTGGATTCTACTTACCTTTACTACTGGTTTGCAACGGGGCTGTGTGCGCAAGCAAAGCACAGAAGCATTTTGATGATGTCGGGGTCAGTGAGCGGAGCCTCCTGCCAGTTTTACTACCAGTTCAATAGAATCTAGAGTCTGGGACAGAAACATAATTTGAGAAAGCATGCATCATGAAAGCCAATCTGGTCAAGTGACTAAAGTAGCTGGACTATGAGCAGAGAAATCTGAATTGAGGCCCCACCTTGAGCACAGAAGGCAACTGGGCCAATCATTCTCTATCAGCCCTAGGAAGGAGGTAGTGGTAAACAATTTCCAAAAACCCTACTTAAAATCTGCATGGATGTAACCAAGACTAGCTAAAAAGAACATATACAATATTAAACTACTGCTTATTCGCATTGTGTGATTAATACAGAATATTCACTGAATCACTGAACCCAAAGACACTGGAAATTTGGTAAAATTATTGGTCTCTTAGTTAAAGCAAAAACAATGAAATAATATTTCTGTCATCCAGGATGCTCAGAGTACAATATATAATGATTCAGATAAAAGGTATCCATAAGATAAAGATTACTGAGAAAGAAATGAATATTTTTAAAAAATAAAATAGTTTTTCCAGAAATGACAGGTAACCGACCTTTTTAGCTATACTCTTATCTGTTCATCAAAAATGAAACATTATAACATTTCTGAAACATTGGTACTAAAAAAAAATTAGGAAGTGACAATGGCATAGCTTCCAAAATTTTGCCAAGAAAACTGCAGGGACTTGTCCAGGCAGTCACCAGGATTCAAGTGTGTGTGTGTGTGCATAGACACACAAACACACGCACACATAGGAATATTGGAAAGTGGAGTGATGACTTCAAATATTTTTATTTTCTTGGAATAAAAAGTTCTTACTATTGACAAACCAATCACTAGGAGTCTCAACAAATATTGAGGAGAGGAGAGGAGAGGAGAGGAGAGGAGAGGAGAGGAGAGGAGAGGAGAGGAGAGAAGAGAAGAGAAGAGAAGAGAAGAGAAGAGAAGAGAAGAGAAGAGAAGAGAAGAGAAGAGAAGAGAAGAGAAGAGAAGAAGAGAAGGGATCAGAGTTGGAGGTCTTCTAGCCCAACCCTCTGATCAGGCAGAAAACCTTATACCATTTCAGACAAATGCTTGTCCAATCTCTTCTTAAAAACTTCCAGGTTGGAAAATTCACAACTTCTGGAAGCAAGTTGTTCCACTAGTTAATTGTTCTGTTAGAAAATTTCTCTTTAGTTCTAGGTTGCTTCTCTCCTTGATTAGTTTCCATCCATTGCTTCTTGTCCTGCCCTCAGGTGCTTTAGAGAATAGCTTGACTCCCTCTTCTTTGTGGCAACCCCTGAGATATCAAAATACTGTTATCATGTCTCCCCTAGTCTTCTTTTGATTAAACAAGATATACCCAATTCCAGCATTCTTTAAACATTCTATCCCTCTGTCCATGCAGCTTAGAACTATGTTGGCTTTTTTAGCAGCTGCAGCACCCCGCTGGCTCATATTTAAGTGATTGCCCACTAGGACTCCAAGATTTGTATATTTCTTTTGATGAATCATAGTGATTTGGCAAAATATTTTTTTTATGCTTATTGGGTGCCTGGCAGTCATAGTTATTCTGAAAATGTAAAAATATCTAAGGCACATTCATTCATGTCATCTTTTATTTTATTTTAATATACATATGTTCATTAGTTTTAGAAAGAGCCATATGGAAGTTCTGAAGGTGATTTTGATTTATCATACATGTGGTACATTCAAAACAATTACTCTTAAATGGTAAAAAAAAAGTGCAACTGTGCACTTTTAAATGTGCTCATTCTCTGATTATGGATTCACTCTTTATTAATATTATGAAAGGACTGGTCCCTATTAGTCAGTGTGATCATGACCGAAGGTTCTGTTTAAAATCTGGCCTGGTTTTTATTTGAATTTATAGTGATCCTTTTTCCCTTCCTACCCTTTTATATCTTTGTTTTTCTTTCCCATTTTTGTATGGCTGGGTAACTTTGGGCTAGTCATATTTCAACCCTAAGCCGAAAGGTCAAAAAATATCTATATAGAAAATTGACTGAATTCCATAACTTTCCATGAAAAAGCCTTCATCTGAGCTGATGATAATAAGAAAATTATTATTTTATCAATCTGCCAAAGCATACAATACTGTTTTCACCTTTGGTGTCAAATTTGTTACCTAAACTTTTCCAAATCATTTTTCCTTAAGCCTCAGACTGTACATTTAGATGGACTGGAAAGCCAAGCTTTATTGAATTCCCAGACAGCTGTCTTGCATACTGTTTCAGAAAATCCAATCCAAATTAAGAGTGCAATGTATCCCAAGTTCAGAATTCTTGGACAAGGGCTAGCCAAAATACGTTTTTCAACAATAAAAATATAAAAGAAGCTGTTTCCACTCAGTATGAACCCATTTTTTTTCTGGCCATCATCTGATTTATCACTCTTCCATAGTTTAAGGTCCCCCAGAGATTATATGCACAATCCCTCAAACATGTTTAATTATTTTTCAAGACTCTACATTAACCTTTGGGATAAAAACACAAACTATTATCCATCTTCCTTTCCCTCGTCCCTCACGTCCATCACTCTTATTGTTTGCAAGACCAAAGTTTTATTTCCATCCCCTTATTTTTATCTGTCCTTCTGTTCATCTGTCTCATATATATCATCACTGCTGGCCCTGAAATGACAACAGTATAAGAAATATTAGCAGTGAGATATTTACATAAGAATTGTGAAAGAAGCTTGGCTTTTCCATGATCTCTAATGGTGGAAAATTAAGTGGAAATGCTTCTTTCTTAACTCCAAGACTACCTCAAAATTTTCCTTCTCAGCAGTTTCTCTGTTTTAAACCTGAAAACAAAAGGACAGAGTGAAAAATAGCTGTTTTCCCTGAAATCTGTGTAGTGCCAAACAAAATTATTATTGATTTGGAGGTCTTGAGAAGAAGAGATGAAGGGAGGAGAAAAAGAGATGAATTTTTCTCCTCCCTGTGTGTGTGTGTGTGTGTGTGTGTGTCACTCATTTAGGCAAACTATTATTCCAATTAGCAAACAGCTGGAACATTGCTTATTTGGAAGCAAAATGAAGAGTGTGTTAATACAGTGTGGTTTCATTCTCAGTTGTATGGTAAAGATGTTCAGAGGGTAATATTCTACACCAACATCAAATAAGTCATAGAATGCAGAATAACAGGGTTGGAAGGGAACATGGAGGTCTTCTAGTCCAACCCCCTGCTCAAGCAGAAGAGTATACCATTCTGAACAAGTGGCTGTCTACTCTCTTCTTAAAAACCTCCAGTAATGGAGCACCCACAACTTCTGAAAGTAAGCCTTTCCACTGGTTAATTGTTCTTACTGCTAACTGATTAATTGTTCTCACTGTTAGAAAATTTTTCCTAAGTTTTAGGTTGCTTCTCTTCTTGATTATTTACCATCCATTGTTTCTAGTCTTGACTTCTGCTGCTTTGGAAAATACATTTTGGCTTATGTGTTTTTCATGAACCTCCCCACTGTGCTTTCTAAACAATGTTTATGGCTTAACATGTTTTGTGAAGCCAACCAATGGCAGTTTAGTTCATAAACAATATTAAGCAAATATTAAACTAAAAAATTGTACAAAGTTGCTATTGTATGACACTGAAGAGAAGGAAATGCATCATAAATAAAGAACAAAAGAGATGGCCATCTTACATAAAATATATATAGGCTAATTTCTATCTATTGATCAATGTTGGAGAGCCTATAGACACACTTTATGTTCCTGACAACTTACAACTGAAATTGTGGGCTTAATTAGTCATAAATCAAGTGGGAAATATTTTGACCAAGTAAACTTATTTCTTGTTGAATATGGTATCCAGACATGCACTCATTAAAGTTAGGCAAACTCGAGTCTACTGCTATTGTTCCTTTGTTTAAAGATCCAGTTTGGACTGATCTTGGAAAAAAATGCATTTTCTCCATTCATAGAAAGAGTGCTGCTTACACAGGAATTCAAAAAAAAAAATCAGTATTGTAATCCCCTTGTAATGATGTCATGTGATTAGGAGTTGCCCTCCATCTGGAAGATCTCCAGTGATCCATAACCACTTCCAGCACAGAATTTGAGATCCCATCTCTAATAGTAAGTGATGTGTCTTTTTAAAACCAACCTGATGGAAATTCTTGTTGGAGAAACAAATATAAGCACTCCTTGCTTTATCCTGTTGTTCTTCTGCTCCCTTACATAAAATGCTAAAACTTTTGATGGAGGAAGCAAGAAAACAGCTAATCTAGTCTCAGTTTTTTATATAAAATATCCCCAAAAGCAACTGGACTTTCTTGGGGTTCTTTCCTTGAAAATATTTTACTTCTTATCCAAGAAGTTTCTTCAGTTCTGACTGAATGATGGGGAATGGAAGGATTTATATTCCCTAGCAGTCATCTAGTCATTAGCACTCTGAAAAACCAAGGCTAACTCTCTGAGAATTGTTGAGGCCGCTTGGGGTTTATCTGTATACTTCAGGTCATCTGATTGGGTGTGGAATCTTCTTGGGATTGCCTTTTGAAAAATACCTTCGGGACAACCATGATCTGGATGATTGAGAATCTCCATAAAATGCCATATTTTCTTCAAGTTAGATTTTCGGTGGTGTCCTGGTTCCATGCGCCAAAGGTTGAAAATTCTAATTCAAAATAAGAAGGAGAAGGAGAAGGAGAAGGAGAAGGAGAAGGAGAAGGAGAAGGAGAAGGAGAAGGAGAAGGAGAAGGAGAAGGAGAAGGAGAAGGAGAAGGAGAAGGAGAAGGAGAAGGAGAAGGAGAAGGAGAAGGAGAAGGAAGGAAAGAACTGATTGCATCACAATCCTTTTGTTAAACTATTTTAGCAATTAAATTGAGATAAGATTATTTTAACAGACAGATTAACAGAATTAGAAGGGACTTTATAAGTCATCTAGTCCAACCCCCTGCTCAAGTAGGAGACTCTACACCATTTCTGACAAATGGCAGTCCAATCTCCTCTTGAAAGTCTCAAGTGATGAAGCTCCCACAACTTCTGAAGGCAAAGCTGTTCCATTGGTTGATTGTTCTCATTGTCAGAAAGTTTCTCCTCATTTCTAGGTTGAATCTCTCTTTGGTCAGTTCCCATCCGTTATTCCTTAACTAGCCTTCAGGCGCTTTGAAAACAGCTTGATTTACTCCTCTCTGTGGCAGCCCCTCAAGTATTGGAAGGCAACTATCATGTCTCCCCTGGGCCTTCTCTTCATTAGACTATCCATGCCCAGTTCATGTAACCATTCTTCATTTATCATAAACAAACCATTTACCATGGTTCAGTTGGTTAAATACAATGAAGAATGGTTAAAGAGTTGGGTAAGTTTATCCTTTAAAAGAGAAGGCTAAAGGGAGACATGACAGAAGTCTTTAAATATTTAAAAGGTCATTAGAGAGAACAGAGTAACATTGATCAAGATATAGGGTTTCCTGTTTGAGCAGGCTGTTGGACTAGAATACCTCCAATGTCACTGTTGATAATCTCTGTTATTCTGTTAGATCTGGGTACAAATTGGCCAAGATTCTGAAAACTATTGAGAATTGATAAGAGTCACTTCTAGAATCGTCTGCCAACCACTGGTATTATCTAATTTCACTCCTGAGAACTTGGAGATAGAGAAGTCCTTTCCTCAAATAAATGTTTGCCACAATCTACTCTGACAGAAAGGCTGTTTCCAGACTCAAGTAGAGTCTGCCTTGAGCAGAATCCTTGGCAAATAGAACCAGTCTCTTGCTCATTAAATCAAAGACAGGAATATTTATTGATGAGTGGGCTTATTTGGAAGTAAATATCATAGTTTATTACTTTAAGGAAGGGGATGCAGTGGCTAAGATGCTGAGCTTGTTGATTGAAAGGTCAGCAGTTCAGCGGTTCAAATCCCTAGTGCCGCGTAATGGGCTGAGCTCCCGTTATTTGTTCCAGCTTCTGCCAACCTAGCAGTTAGAAAGTATGTAAAAAATGCAAGTAGAAAAATAGGGACTACCTTTAGTAACAGCATTCCTTGCACTTTTGGTGTTTAGTCATGCCGGCCAAATGACCAGGGAGATATCGTCGGACAGCGCTGGCTCTTCGGCTTTGAAAGGGAGATGAGCACTACCCCCTAGAGTCGGGAACAGCTAGCACATATGTGCGAGGGGAACCTTTACCTTTAGCTTGTAGATCAAAAGGTCAGCAGTTCAGCAGTTCAAATCCCCAGTGCCGCATAATGGGGTGAGCTCCCATTACTTGTCCCAGCTTCTGCCAACCTAGCAGTTCAAAAGCATGTAAAAAATGCAAGTAAAAAAATAGGGACCTCCTTTGGTGGGAACGACTAGCACATATGTGCGAGGGGAACATTTACCTTTACCTTTTACTTTCAGGAGAATGGACAATTGTCTTCAGAGTATTTTGTTATCAGTGGCAGATCTACTAACTTGGTCAGTGTATTCCATACACCAAGGTTTCAAATTTCTAAAATTCTGCTGGGCAAAAATGAGGTAGGGAAGACATTGTGGGGGGGATTTTCCCCTCTCCTCAGCAATTCTGTCATTTATTTGTTTGTTTTTCTTTCCTCTCCACTTATATCTAGTGCAATGGATCATTTTGGGATTCAGTGCCAGCTGGAGGAAGACAACTGTAAGAATTTGAAAGACTCTGGATGCACTGGAGTTTTTCCATGCACACAGGTCCATCTGCAGACTATCACATTTTGACCCTCTGCAATGTCAATCTTGCTAATTTATCAGAAAGAAATACAGAATGATGATAGTGAAATAGGGTTTCCAGTGTCAGACATCCTGCTCTGAAATCTGATGAATTCTAACAATTTATGAATCTACAAATCTACTACAGGTTTTGGGGCTGAAGGGTGGGGAGCTCTCTGAGAGAAGGCTATCTACAAGGATCCCATCTTTTTTATGATGGCTCCCTTCTGTTGCAGTTTACCTTCTGATTTAAGCTATGCACACACACAGACACACACACACACACACACACACACACACACTTCCAAGTATTGTAATAATATTCAAAAACATATGCAGTAGAAGCCATAAGTAGAGCACAACATGTTAGGGAAGCTAAACAAACAAAATCAACAACCTCAGAAGGGTTTCCAGAAAACCTTTTGGATCATGTAGTATTTCCAGATCTATTTCAGGGAAGGATTGGCAGAATCTGGAGAAAGAGTTAAAAGGGGGATCAGCCTACAATCCCTATGTAGCCACAAGCAAACTAAATTCAATCTCCATTGAATTCCTTTGATTCTTATCTAATTCCAAGCAGCTGCTAACTATTAGTTGAGAATACTAAGGTCAGGTCTAACATAAATGTTCAAATAAATTGATTTATTGCTACTCATGCTTATGCACAGGAATATTCTTAACTAATGGTTAGCTCAAATCAAATTATTTTAACATCAGTCCTTCTACAATTATCTCTTCCACCTAACCATGTCAAAGCTCTCAGTAAAACCTGTTAGTTTGACATAAAGACAAACTGCTCTGTAAAATTCAAGTAACCCCAACCTTATTAGATGATGGGACATGATTAAAAACAGGTCTGTTTAAATGAGTTTTTGATGTTCAAACATAAACATCTTGTTACTTATTTCTTATCATTTTTATTGGTTCTTGTTAGAATTTATATTTTGGGTGTAAATTTGAGACATTTAATCTTTGGCTGTTTACTTTGATTTACTGCACCACAGATAAATTGTCGACTGCAATCCACTGAGAACTGATAGATAGAAATGGAGAGAAATTGAAGAAATCAAGAAATCAAACCACCCAATCCCCTGAGATAATCAAAACATTTTGGGACTACCATGTATAGTCCAGCAACCTTTAAAATAAAGTTGTTAATCACCCATAGAAGAAATCAGCAAGTGGCCCACATCTATTGTTTAATAATGCCTGCAAATAAATCTTGCAGGGTAAAGAACCTAAATATTACAACTATTAATTTTGGAAGATTAAACTATGATTTCTGGCCTAATAAAATAAACAAATCCTAGACATTCAGGACTTGCAATGGCCAACCTTTGGTTATACTACAAATCAAGTTTTAAAGGAAATGGTTCATTGGTAGGGGGGTTTCTGTCATTGATACAGATTCTTTCTAGCTAGGGTTGACACCTAATGTCAAAAACTACATTTTCCCAGTTTGAGGAAACCAACCACCTGTTTTTAGCCCCTGCCAAATGATGCAACGTTTAAAAGTATCTCATCCCTACAGACCAAATATTATACTGTGTTTTTCTATCACACCGTTGACAGCAGACCTTCTTTTGCTGTTGCTTAGCAGCTGTAAAACATAACAGGGTTAGAAATGGATGATACTGTGGCCAGCAAATCTGTCATGTTAATTACAGGAATGAAATCAGGCTAAAGTTTTCAGAGTCCCTGGTCTACAACGTATTGCCTCTAGAGATGTTCTCTACATGAAAGATTGAACTGTGGATTCCTTGGAATAAACATGAAGCTTTCATATATATATATATGAGGGGTGTGCGAATATAGTGATTATGAAAAGCTGTATTTCTAATTGACTGAATGTAAGAGCCTAGAAAGAATTGTAGACTTAGAAGAGAGGAAACTATTAAAAAAAAATATGGGGAACATAGCAGTCTCTGCCTCAGACTGCTCATATTTTAAAAGACAGTCTGATCTTTTATTATAAGTCCATGTTTTTCCTTCTTTCACATATTAGAGTGATAAGCTGTGAAATGTAAAAACAAATAAAATTTTCCATGTTGGTATAAAAATTATCATAGGGGAAATAAATTGCAATCTAGACATGCTGTGTTTCAAATAACAGTTCTTTGCACATTTGCCTCTCTGGCTTAAAAGGACGATGTTTGAGTGTTAATAATGCTTACTTTAAGTTGTTTACATTTTCTAATTGTGCTGTAAAGATAACAGTTGCAGCATACTGTAGTTTGTGGCTGATCTGACCACACCTAGATACCCTTCACTGATCACCAAAAGTCCAAAAAGAAGAATCTGACTGGCAAAAAACTTAAAAGGGATCCAGTTAAGAAATCACAAAGTTACACAGAAAAGCAGAAAAGCAGAAAATCAAAATCCCTAAATAAAAATCATAGGGCAAGGCAACTATCAACTATTTTCACATATATCCATGAAATTTATATGTACATGTACATGTAAGTACACAGATATAGTATAGGTGATACCAGGCTCAATAGTAGTAATTGAGATCTTCCAACAGGCAGGCCTGGGTTGATTCTATATGATTTTGTAGCTTTTTATATTCTTAAATCTTAAATTTGAATTGGTATTCCCATGTTTAACTTTATTTATTGGATACTCTGTTTTAATTTGTCTTTTAACTTTTGTATTTCCTGTTTCTTATTGTTGTGAGCAGCCCTGAGACCTTAGGAGAAGGGTGGCATATAAATCCAATAAATAAATAAATAAATGGGTGAGAGGGATCTTGGAATCCTAGTGGACAATCACTTAAATATGAGCCAACAGTGTGCTGCAGCTGCCAAAAAAGCCAATGCAATCTAAGGCTTTAAGAGAAGGATTGAATCAAGATCATATAAAGTATTAGCATTGCTTTATAAAGCCTTGGTAAGACCACACTTGGAATACTGCATTCAGTTTTGGTCACCACAATATAAAAAAGATATAGAAACTCTGGAAAGAGTGTAGAGAAGAGCAACAAAGATGAGTAGGGGACTGGTGGCTAAAATATATGAACAATGTTTGCAGGAATTGGGTATGTTTAATCTAATGAAAAGAAGGATTACTGGTGACATGATAGCAGTGTTCCAATATCTGAGGGGCTGCCAAAAAGAAGAGGGGGTCAACCTATTTTCCAAAGCACCAGACAAGAAAAAAATGGATGGAAACTAATCAAAGAGAGAAGCAACCTGGAATTAAGGAGAAAGAGCCATTATATTTACATACAATCAGTATAAATTAAATTCAGGAGGAGGAAGAGGAGACAATTACCTGCCAAAAAGTAAAATCTTGTTAACCATGTCAAATGCACCATCATAACAAAAGGAGTACATAGCACATGCAGCATTACAATTTCACAAGAATCAATTCACATACCAGTTGATCCATACTAGTGGTTTCCAATATCAGAACTTTGGAATGATACTGGAGTTGATTTATTTATTGCAAAGATTTATTGTATTTATTGCAAAGATATGCCAACATTTCTCAAATAGTTCAAAATTGTGCACATGAACCCCAATAATTTATCCACACCACAATCCTGCAGAGTAGCTTAGATCCTAAGCTATCAGGATCATCCCCAATATATTTCTTAGTTGGCTAAGGTTTAAACCTAATTTCCCATCAATCCTTGCCTTGTGAAAGCCACAGAATCCTTTTGTGGTCTAAGAATAATATCAGTGATCTTCTGTCTTTTGCATGGGTGCAAACTTTAAAATGTAACTCTTTCAGATGAGGCCCTGTACAGATGAGAAAGCTTAGCCTAGTAAGTTTGTTCCTGCAATCACCCGATGTTATTTAATGTATTAAAAATGTATTTTTTAAAAAAGTATTCTTTGATGGGGGCTATTTTTTTATTTTAATGTGTAGGCTTCATAAAATAATCTATGTGAGACGGGCAGCTAAATAAATCAAATAAAACAAATCCCTGAGAGGCTTCTGTTCACTGTGCACCAAGGAAAACTGCCATGGAAAGAATAAATCTTGGAAAATACATTTTTTGTTGGCAGTCAGTGAGAGCAAAGTTGAATAATACTAAGATTTCATTCTGTTTCCGTCAGAGTTTTTCTACCAAGCATTGTCTATTGTGGTGACGTTTTACCAGGCAGACTTCCTGCTGAAAAAAACTTATTATTTAACTGGATCACCTTCTCCAGTCCCCTCATTAGCTTTATTTTTTCTTACCTCTTGGCAGCAAACATCCACAATTCTAAGTGATGTTTCTTTCTTTTTTTTCTTTCCTATAGTTAATTCCTTCTGAACACTTTGGCAAATTAGCCCTTGGAAGTACCCCGAGAAAACAAGGGATCTCCTGAAAGGATTTAGAAGACAAAAGCACCTTAGATTATTTTTTTCTTTCAAACAATCCCAGTTTTTATTTTAGTTCTGTCTTGTCCATGGCTCAGGAAACAGGTTTAGTTTTCTTTTTTTTTTTAATTCCTACCTGCTTAGAGCTTGTAATAAGCTCAAGAGAAATTAAAGTAAACAGGAGGTTGTTTCATTTTGTTTTTTTAGGATGGGAAAGTTGTGTTCCAGAATTAATCATTAAGAAAATACTTTGCAAATAGATGTGTTTTAAAATCACAGGCACCCCCAAACTAGCAACCAGTTACTGAACTGAGACCTGTAACAGTGTTAACTTATTACAGCACAGATCAATTACTAAGTCCACAAATCCAACATACTTAGTAGAGCATGACTATGTTTAGAGCCAACTAAAATAGTCCAAGAGTGTGCAAGCACTTGAATTCTTCAGACTCTTTATCCAGCAAAATATTATAAAATACAGAAGAAAGTTTAAGAGGCAAGGAAATCCAAAATGTTGGTTACGATAAAACAGAAACAGGTCTCAGCAGGTGGCAGTACCTGGCTAATTTTGTTTCTTAGGGTTTGGGAGGTAAGCGGGATTAGACTTGGTTAGGACTTGGATGGAAGACTACAAGGTAACAGTAAAGCTGTAGGCTACACAAGGAAATCCAAAGAATATTCCAGAAAAAAAGCAGTTGTAAAGTCCTTCCAAATTATCACCCAGAAAAATACGTGGACGTGTCCATGAAATCAGCAATGTCAACCAGAACCTGAAGGAACTTTCTATAGAAAACAGAAGAACAGAGGGACAAAATGCAAGGCAAAACTGAAACCACATCAGTATTATGAGGATGTCATGTAACTAATGAATAAATAAAATATGAATTTCATTCATTAAATATGAAAGGTGGCAGCATTTATGATTTCATGATGTATGCTCTGCCTCTCTGCTTTTAGGAAAACATTGTTCCAGGGTCAGTTACTCTCCCTCAGCCCTAGAAGAGGGCAAATGACAAACCATCTTTTAAATTTTTTGGCAAGAAACTGCAGGGATTATTCCAAGCAGTTGCCAGGAGTCAACAATGACTCAAAGGCACCCCCCCCCCTCCAAAAAATGTTATTTTAAGTAAGCAAACCATTGATCTTTAGGGAATGGGATTTTTTTTTATTGCTTTTTCCTTTTGCAGCTACTGGTTTCAATTTCTTAATTATGCACATATAAAATCATTTTTCTCCCAGCAAGAATGCCGGCTAATGAGCTGAGTCCTGACGCAGTAATAAGAGCACTACCTTCCCAGATACTTATTTATAATGAAACCAGGACACCCAAACAAGAAGGTTCACAATAACAGTTTTTAAGTATAAACTTTCTTCCTTTCCTCTACTTTTCTTCCTGTCCTGGTTAACAATTACTGTATTTACTAGCAAAGCTGCCCTGAAGCAGAACAAGCATGAAACAAGCAATGAAGACACATAGCTTTCCAGTTAATAATTAAGTTGCAGCAAGTTTTCATGCTCTTTTATAGGCATACTTTGCTTTTCCACCAAGAATATAGATAAGTAGGTGGCTAAGTAGGGAAACTGCCAAACAGACAGGCAGGGAGATCTTCAAGAGCTTACAAAGCAGGAAGAATGGAGTTGTCTTCAAGCAATATAACATTATAGAAATCCACTCTATATATAATTGGAGTTAATTGTTTTTGTTGTCATTTAACCCTGGTTAAGCTTTTCATGACAGCCTTGAAACGTTGACCTACAATTTCTGCAAAACTTTGCTTCATTATTGTAAAAGTGTAAGAACAGCTAAGCCAGTTCTTATAAAAAGACTATCTAAATCATCCACCTCTTTCTTCAGCAAACAATCAAATGTTTCCAGGAAATGCACAACTAAAATAGAAAAAGTAATAGCTTCTTCTGCTTGTATCTTCCTGATATCTTACTATTACCCTTCCTACTATTAAGTTAACATGCCATCTGTGGTTATAGATATTATAGCCTTCCATTGATATAGATTATATTTCCCCAACTTGGTGCGTTCCATGCCTTTAGAGATTATAACTTCTATTCCAGGCTGGGAACGTATCTCAAAAGCACCAGGTTTAGGAGAGAAGATCTGTCATTTATGTACCTGCAACAATATGAGTGACTGGGACTAAGAGTTACCTTAGCCTTTGCACTAGTATGCTGAGAGCTATTCAGACAATTTATGACCACAATTGAGCCTAACATTTATATTGTTAAGTGAAATATTTGTTAAGTGAGTTTTGCCCCATTTTACAACTTTTCTTGCCACAGTTGTTAAGTGAATTATTGTAGTTGTTAAATTAATAACTTGGCTGTTAAGTAAATTTGGTTTCCCCATTGATTTTGCTTGTCAAAAAGGTTGCAAAAGGGATTTACATAAGCCCAGGACACTGCAACCCTCATAAATATGAGTCAGTTGCCGAGCGTCTGAATTTTGATCACATGACCATGGGGCTGCTGCAATGGTCATAAGTGTGAAAGTCAGTTTTTTCAGTGCTGTTATAACTTCGAAATCCTTGAGTTCTACTCCTTGATTTAGAACTGTTCTAAATCAAGGAGTAACTGTACTCCAAAACATGGATTGGATAGGATTTAATCTCAACTGAATTTAAAGTTAATTCAATAAAGTTCATATGATTGGTTGACATGGTATATTTAATTTTTGTTGCCTTCTATTACCTTAGAAATTACCATAAGAATTGTTGAAGGGGAAGAGAATGTCCCCAAGGCTATACATATGGGCCAGGAGTTTGAGGATATACATTTTTATCAGAGTCCAAATGTTTGTAGGCTATTTCTAAAGTTCTAAATCATAAAAACCAGTTATATAATAGGTATATATCGATTTATGAACCTATTTGCTTATGAAAAATAGAAGTGCTTTTGAGAAAACTACCATTGGGGGCACTAAGGAAAGAACCTTTTCCTAAATCTCTCTATGATTTGCAAAAAAACCAAAAAAAAAACCCCCACCAAATTTATATTGCAAGATCTCTCTAAATTCAGCTTTTAAATTATTGTAAATGAACATGATAGTTTTTAAAAATGGTGTCTTTAGATTCGGTAGTATTTTGCAAAAAAAAAAAACCCAAGAAGAGTGATAAAAACATTATGAATTATGATTCTGCTGCAACATTTATCAACAGAAAACATCAGGCTCACCTAAACAACCTTAACATGCCTTTTTACATTATCAAGGAACATAGCCTTCCATCAGCCAGATTACAGAGCATGGGAGAAGACACTTGGCCAAGGCATCAAGTGGAAATCTGAACCAGTGAGAGTACAACATCTTCACAATCCCTTGTATTTCTAAGGAACTCCTGACTCATTTCTTTATTTACATTGGTAGTAGGACCAGACCTGAAGCAGAAGTCAAATCCAGATCCCAAATTAAGGGATGGACATTTCAATCCAGTCTTCTCATTGGTTTGTTGCAATTTGAAGGGATTATAGAATCAAAATCCATCAAGCATAAGGTGCAGATGAGGACAATATACCAGATTCTTTGTGGCTTTTGTTGTTTATCACTGTTCCCCTCCCTAGAGCTTAGATCTGGTGTTCGAAGACTCCTATTGCCTGAGAGGGTTAATTGCAATACATAGACCTCACCACTTTTGAAGAGGTTTCTGTGTAATTGCCAGCATTATTCTTCCCAATTTTTATCAATTAAATATGCCAGGCTTCGGTATCCAGGATGGTGAGAATGGAAATTCAACACACTTGCAGAGCACAAGATTGGAAAAACCTGTTCTACAAAATTCATAGTGTTTCTTAAATTGTATTGTGCAGAAGGATAAACCATTGTTTCTATATTGTCATTGCATAATGGATCTCATGAATAAGATAAAAGCATGAATACAAAACAGAAATACAAAGATTACACTTTTTCTCAATTTCAAAAGGCAGCTGGTAATTGCTTGAAAGGGCTGTTAGTACAATTGAAAGAGAAATTTTGTCTCAAATCAAGACCCAAAGGACATTTTCTCGTTGGTTTTGAATACATGGTATTTCACTGGCCACATGAAGTAGTTTATCCATGAAGTAATTAGTCTGATAGAACTTTGATCAGACATCTCAGGAAAAGTTATTAAAACATTTTGGGATGAAAGTTCAGAGACAACACAAGCTTTTCAAGTGAAAAGATGCTTTTAGCACTCATTTTAATCAAGAACAACTATAGGCGATCCTCAACTTACAACCACATTTAAGCCCAAAATTTATGTTGCTAAGCAAGACAATGGTTAATTGAGCTTTGCCCCATTTTATGTCCTTTCTCACTACATTTGTTAAGTTGGTAAAATGTTTGTTAAGTGAATCTGGCTTCCCTATTGACTTCCCTTAATCAGGTCTCAAAAGGTAATCATATAACTCTGAGACACTACAACTGTCATAAATACATTCCAGTTGCCAAGTGTCCAAATTTTGATCATGTGCCCATGAGGATGCCGCAATGGTCATAACGTGTGGAAAAACAGTCACAAGTCACTTTTTTCATTGCTGTTGTAATTTAGAACGGTCATTAAATGAATGATTATAAGTCAAGGACTACCTGTATTGAAATAGCTGAAAGTTTCCCAACTCTTAGAATTTTTTCAAAAAAATCTCATTCCTATCCCAACTCATATATCCCATTAAGATTTATAAATGCAGTGCTAAATGTAAGAGAAAATTGCCTCCCACCGACCGGTTCGCTCCCACAGAGAGGGCCCCCTCAGGGTGCCGTCAGCCAGACAATGCCGGCTGGTGACCCCCAGGGGGAGAGCCTTCTCTGTGGTAGCTCCCACCCTCTGGAGCAATCTTCCTCCAGAGTTGCGAACGATCTCTGACCTCCGGACTTTTCGTCGGGCCTTAAAAACTTACTTTTTCCAGTTAGCCTGCCTGGCCTGACCCCATGGCAAAACTTTTTAGAGTTTTTGATATCAATTTCAATGGAACTGTTTTAACTATGGGCCAAATTTATATTAGTTACTTTTAATAATTTTTTAACTTTTGTAAGATCTGCTTTTTTATTTCTGGCTGTTCACCGCCCTGAGTCTGCAAGGAGAAGAGTGGTATATAAATCTAATTAAATAAATAAATAAATAAATAAATAAATAAATAAATAAATAAATAAGTGTTTCTTCTTTGTTCCTTGGTGTGTGTTTTTTTTTTCCTTTTGCTATCCTCTTTTTAAAAAAAGATATCTCGTGGTAAGCTTCAGATGCTTAACATACACTCTACCAGAGCAGATCCAAATCAAAACTGATAAGGCTTCTGGTTAAAATTGCAAAATTCATCAGTCATGAGAATCATAAAACTTCGTATAGTGTTTGGGAAATTACAGTTAGGATAGATTGATGTTTCACAACCTGGCAACCTGAAGATGTCTGGATTTCAACTCCCAGAATTCTTCATGTTGTCTGGGGAATTACTGGGACCATTGAAGCCCCTCCATCTTCAGGCTAGCTACCAAGGTTGAAAAACCCTGGGATAGTTGAACAAAGAATCAAACTAACTTGTTTCTACTTTATGTTTCTATACATTGTTGACCCATTGTTGACCCACTACAAGCAAAGTGTAGTGTATCAGATCTTCTAAATAGTGTTCCAATATTTGAAGGGCTGCCACAGGGGGAAGGAAGGGGTCAAGCTATTTTCCAAGGCACCCAAAGGCCAGACAAGGAATAATAGATGGAAACTGATCAAGGAGAGATTCAACCAAGAAATAAGGAGAAATTTTCTGACAGTGAACCAATGGAAAAGTAGTTGCTTTCGGAAATTGTGGGAGCTTCATCACTGGAGGGTTTCAAGAAGAGATTAGACTGCCATTTATCAGAAATGGTGTAGGGTCTCCTGCTTGGGCAGGCGGTTGGATTAGATAACCTACAAGGTCCATTCCAACTCTGTTAATCAGTTGCTTCTTTTCCCCAGATTAGGACCTTATCCATCATACCTTGCAAATAAAAAGCCAAGCTTACTTACTTGCCTTGACTAAAAGAATGCTGCGGAGGCCTAAATTCACCTTTCTCCTATATATACACAATGTGTATAGAAATGTCACCTCAACGATATCAATCTTCAGGAATTCATAAAATTATGAAATGTGCATATACATAAATATTTCATAAAAAGCAAGTGAAAATAGTAACTGAGTGTTTAAAATGGACAATTCAAGAGATACTAGAGAATACCTTAAAATGTAAACTAATGTAGAAATATTTGCTTAGTTGATCTCAGTCCACTTCAGCAGATGGCTGTTGGAAAGTCATTGTAGATATGTTACACACACAAGCAGCTGTTGTGGAGGAAAAGGAAGGATGAGGGAGTATTGATATGAATTTTCTGTACTTTAGCCAAGTAAACTGATGTAAATGTTCACTAGTTCTCCTCCTTTTTAAGGAAATATTTATGTTCTCTGATAGGACATTCCTAACTTCTCATTGTATAGGAGGGAAAAATAGTTCAGCAGTTCTGTCTTTTCTCAAGTGTGATATACAACTATTATGACCTTACTCCTGTCTAAAAAATAATTAGATGCCCAACATATTTAAAAATATTTACCTTTTTAAAAGCTCAGACAGCATTTTCTCACCCTTTGAAAATGTTTTGATAACTCAAGTATGGATGAAATTAGTTCTTGTTTTTTAAAAAAAAAAACCAAACACAAATTACATAAGTATCCTGTGTGGAATCTATCAGTGAATTTATAGAAGTTCTGGGTAAGGTAAAATATTAAAATACACAAAAAAATACACTATATTCCTTTTTTTCTGGAAAAAGAAAAGAAACTACATTTTCATATTGCTTTCTCTATAAATTGACTATAACAAACGACACTATAAATTCCTGTAACAAGAGGTTTGTTTTCAAGGACAAACATTTTTCCAGATCATTTATTTTTTTCTTTAGATTTATATCCCAACTTTCATTCAAGGTGGCCTCTAGGATGTTCTCTTCAGCCAGGTTTCCTCACAGCTTGGATGTAGCTGAGAAATTAATCAGCGTAGTAATGTGGTATCATTAGCCTTTGAGTGAATTCCACAATTAATGGCAAACACTGATAGGGTTTGAAAAAACATCTAAAAAAAGAACATCATATCAAATTTACAGTTTGATTAGCCAAAGAGTAATGCTATCAATCAAACAGCACAATTATCCAAGACTTTGATCAGTCAGCAGAGAGTATTTTATTTAAGTGGCATAGTTTTCATCATACACAAACACATATCAGTATTTGTAAGATTAATGTGATTTTTCTAAGAGAGAGAGAGAGAGAGAGAGAATTTATATATGGTAGAAGAGCAAGAAGATAATTCTAAGAAAAGTAGCCTTAGATGTTCTATTTTTGTCTTATTTTGATTCTTACAATGGCACTTTGAGTCATGAAAACTTATTAAGAAAAATAATTATTGGGAGACATTTAAATTACTGCATTTTCAAGAATTTTGAAATTTGAGAGATATGCAAACTTCATCTCAAAGTTGTATAACACAAGTAAATTGGTTAGAGATCGATTGGCTCATTTCAACATTGTGTTTGGAATTTGCTACCCATGGAAGAGTCCAACACATTGATGTAGATTTCAGATCTATATCTAACTCACTATTTTTGATGTACAGATTATAGCACAGAGAGCAAGGTTTTTGTAAGAGAACACTTATTGCCTCTAGTAGCAGCAGTAGTAATAGCTCGCAGTGACTGTTGTCATCAAAAATATATAGAATCCACCTTACCCATTGTATGCTTGGCAAGAAATAGCACCTTCACCCAACAGTCTTGTGCCTCTGTCTAAAACAACGATTTTAGAAGGAACATGAATTAAGTAGAAACAGATGGAGAGAACCTAATCATCCCCACAGTCCCAAAATGAAAGAAAGGCATTTCATAAAGGAAAGCATGAAGTGGGTGAAGAAAATCCTACATTTTGGTGTAGTAGAAACTCAAATGTAGTGGTAAATTCAAATTGTGTGATAAGAGTAGAACAGTTATTACGAAAAGGCAAAATATTAAATAAGTATTAATTATTAAATTAATAATACACTTGATAATTAATAATTAATTAATTGTTCATTTTCTGTTTTTTTCTCTCCTTTGCATCCCTTTGTCTTTCTTCTAAAAAAATATTAGTGATTGGACCAGGGTTGAAATCCAACAAGTTCTGACAGGTTCTGAAGAACTGGTAGTGGAAATTTTGAGCAGTTCAGAGAACCGGTAGCAGAGATTTTGAGTAGTTCAGAGAACCAGCAAATACCACCTCTGGCTGGCCCCAGAATGGGGAGGGAATGTGGATTTTGCAGTATCCTTCCCCTGTCATGCCCACCAAGCCACGCCCACCAAGCCATGCCCACAGAACCGGTAGTAAAAAAAGTTTGGATTTCACCACTGGATTGGACCTTCTTTTTCTGCAGATCCTCCACAGAACCAACATGACCTTGAAATTCTGTAGCTCCAGTAAAAGGAAATATTTGATGATGCAAAGTCTGGTAAGATAAACATTAAAGAAATTAGAATCACGATGACATAGTTCTTTCCTTTTATCATATTCTTAAGAATTGGGAGAGCGAATAGATTAGACTGCTAGGAAGGAATGCAGAAATTATATTGAAATACCTTCTCATATTCACCCAACCTCAATTGTGTTCTAATGTCAGATGATACATAGGCTTTAGTTTCCATACCATCTGCAAAACAGTCCACAGGAGCCATTGTCTACATTTTTATGTAGAAAAATATGGTATATGGATGATCAATCAGCTTCATCATATTTTACCTTACAGATGACCATGGGCCAGAAGATGCTATTTCTCAGCTGCTGCTCTAGTCTTGTGGAATATCCCACTCTGGAATTATGACCTGTTCCATCCCTTCTAAGATAAAATTATTTGGAAGACCATTTGGCTGATGAATCTGTTCTGCCTTTAATTGATTGAATAATGTAAAGTTGATTTAAGTACGGGTATTATTTTCATCTGGTTGTATTGTGAATTGTTTTATTCATTTTTTATCATTACTAGTACAATATTAGGATGGTGCAGTGGATCAGTGGTTAAAACACTGGGCTTGTTGGTTAGTGGATCAGTGGATCAGTGGTTAAGACACTGGGCTTGTTGGTTAGTGGCTCAGTGGCTCAGTGGTTAAGTTCAATGGTTAAGTGCAGAGGTAGGTTTCAACAGGTTTCAGCAGGTGCAGCAGGTTCTGACCAGTTCTGAAGAACCAGTAGCGGAAATTTTGAATAGTTTGGAGAACCAGTAGTAAAAATTCTCACTGGCCCCGCCCCCATCTATTCTCTGCCTCCCGAGTCCCAGCTGATCAGGAGGAAAGGGGATTTTGCAGTAACCTTCCCCTGCCATGCTCACCAAGCCACGGCCCCCAAGCCATGCCACGACCACCAAGCCAAACTCACAGAACCGGTAGTAAAAAAATTTGAAACCCACTACTTCCCAAGTGCCACATAATGTGACGAGCTCCTGTCCTTGCTCCAGCTCCTGCCAATCTAGCAGTTCAAAAGCATACAAATGCAAGTAGATAAATTGGTAGCACTTTGCTGGGAAGGTAACAGCACTCAGTAATACCATGTTGGCCACATGATCACAGAAATGTCTTCAACAGTGCTGCCTCAATGGCCTTAAAATAGAGATGAGCATCCCCTGCTATAGTCAGCAATGACTAGCAAAGTAAAATCCACAGGAATTTCTTTACTTTTTACTGATTCAAGATATTATATCCTTGTTTTGAAATTGTGTTTAATTATTGGTTCTTTTAATTTAGTTACATTTACTGTGGATATTTTCATCAATTATCCATGTTTTTTCTGATTATTTTATAAATGTGCGGTGTGGTAGCATAAAACTATAATAAATTGATAACAATAATTAATGTGTCTACTAAATTAAAATCATGCTAATATGGTAATTGTACTTTTGCATCATAATATAGATATTTAGAATACTATGTTCTAGCGACTGTTAAGCCAAAATAAATGATCAATTTTGCTTAAACTCTTGGGTTTACTGAGTCTTTTTTTTTACTTAGGTGTTAATAAACATTATATTGAAAATAAGATTGTGAAGTGTTATAATGGAATCAGGATGTGCTATAAAACCATTCATACTTCAAAAGTGAGTGTAAAAAAATTAACACATGTACACAAAAAGAGACAGAGCTTCACTTACACAATTGCAGTCACTGCCTTGATTATTTTTATATATCTGAAGATAGGGTGGTGGAACTACTGCATAGTTGGCTAATATCTCAATCTTGCATGTATGCCATTATTAAATGAAATAAATGAACTGCAAGGAGAGGCAATATCGTTAAGTCAGAAAGTTTGCAAAATCTGTATTCTTCCAGATGTTGCTGAACTCAATATCTAGCAAGACCAGCAAGCATATGCAACACAGAGAAATGCTAAGAGTCTGGAGAACCCCAGGTTTCCAGCTTTACTTGAAATGGTCACTTAAGTACATTCCTTTATAGCACCATAATTAAATCATTCTTAATTCTTTCCCATGATGAATATCTTGTTCCTTCTCTAGTCATAAACATAAATTGCACATAAGCATTCTAAGTCATCTAACAAGTTTATTTTCCCAAGGCTAAGAAGGTATGTTTTTTTTTCTTGAATGAATATTACTGCATTTTCCAATAGGAGAATGGTACATTATAGCTTATGTCTTTTGAACACTGTAATTGAAGGATAGTTTTCCAGAACTGTTTATAAATGCTGCCAATTTTCTGGTGTAGCATCAACAATCTTGCTGGTCTTAATCCATATCTTGGCTACTCTCCAACTGCAATATTGTTTCTCTTCAACTGATTGCTTCCAATCTCCTGGACCACACTAGACACTTCTGCAGTCCCAGCTTGTAGCTATTTTTAGTTTAGTTTATTATATCAGAGTGGTATTTTAATTATCAGAATTGTCTGAAAATCCCAATTTCTCCCCAGTTTATTTACCCTATTTGAAAGGTTCAGTTTTGCTTCTCATTGAGGAATACCCCCATATTATGCTAACATGCTTAGGAGAAAAGAGAACACACACATAATATTGGCTATTCAACATCCCATTAGTGACTCCAAATATTCCTTTGCCATGGACACAGTCAATACTGCAGCTAACACATCAGTGAAAGATATACTGTAGATAAGCAATGAAGATGATATTCATGCAACTTTATACAAGACATTATATTGCTTCCTTCTTTAGTTATCTTGGTTACCTTTAATGTTGATATTTACCATTGTAATATTTCAATGTTTTATATTGTATTTAAATTTATATTAGAATCATTAAAGGAGATGGCATATGCATTTTATATATAATTTTATGATGTTCCAGCAAGTTAGAAAGCAGGCAACCATGAGTTCAAGTCCCAACCTAGCTGGGTAACTTTGGGCCAGGGGTGTCAAACTAAAGGCTCGCAGGCCAGATTCAGCCCATGGGGTACTGAGCTCTGGCCCACAGGGCCACCCTGGAACAGTGAAGTACTGGCCTGTGGTACCTCTGCCAGCAAAAATGGACCTTGGGTAGGAGGCCATCCCTGCTGAAAAGACCTCACAAGGGCCACACTTGACCCTCCCAAGCTCCTATTTTGCTGGCAGAGGGTTGCAGGATGCCATCCCAGCTGAAAACAGAGCTCAGAAGGGCTCTGTTTTTGCTGACTGAGGGTTGCAGGAGGCTGTCTCAATTAAGGGGTGTGTGAAAATTGAGCTCGCAAGCCTGTTTTCACTGGTAGAGCATTTGAGTCACCACAGGCACCCTTGACACGAGTGATGTCAAACAGGCCATCTGCCCCCCCCCCGGACTCCCCGAGGTGAAAGTCAACCCTGATGCATCCCTCAATGAAATCAAGTTTGATACCCCTGCTTCGAGCAGTCATTTTCCCTCAGTCCAACTCACCTCACAGGGTTGTTGTTATGAGGAACATAGAAAGAATATTTGTTGGATATGTTTGCAATGTTCAATTGTTTTAAAAATAATAAAGGTGGGATACATATAAATAAATTACCGTATTTTCCGGCGTATAAGATGACTGGGCGTAGAAGACGACCCTCCTCAGAGCCATTTAAGGCTCGTCAGAGCCTTATGGGCTGGTCTGCCTGGTTACAGGAGAATGAGACCCGGCGTATAAGATGACTCCCGACTTTTGAGAAGATTTTTGTATGTTAGAAAGTAGTCTTATACGCAGGAAAATACAGTAATAAAAGAATAATTTTCAATTACGTGAATGCTTTGAGTATTGTCATCATACAGAAAATGTTATATCAGCATAAAGCCTTTATGTAATAAAAATAAAACAGAAATATCTCCCTCTGAATAAAGGTTAGCACACATCAACCCAACCAACTAAAGCAGTTCTTCAAAATACCTCCAGACATTGAAATTGTACCCCGTTTTTCTTCAGAGGAAGAAGAGTACAGAGTAGCAAAGCCTTCTGGGTATTTGCCACACATGCATACGTGTTGCTGTTCTCAAGGTGGTGCGATATTTCTACAAAAGCCAAAACACTCAAATTAGGTGAATTACTGAATCTACTCAGTGGCTAAGTCACTGAGCTTGTCGATCGAAAGATCGGCAGTTCAGCTGTTCAAATCCCTTGTGCCGTGTAACGGGGTGAGCTCCCGTTACTTGTCCCAGCTTCTGCCAACCTAGCAGTTTGAAAGCACATAAAAAAATGCAAGCAGAAAAATAGGGACCGCCTTTGGTGGGAAGGTGAGAGCATTCCATGCTCCTTTGGTGTTTAGTCATGCCGGCCACATGACCATAGAGACGTCTTTGGACAGTGCTGGTTCTTCAGCTTTGAAACAGAGATGAGCATGCTCCCTAGAGTCAGGAATAACTAGCAGATATGTGCGAGGGGAACCTTTACCTTTACCATCCATACATATCTTCTCAATATCCATTGGGCTGCTTTTCATTGGAAAGGCACTTGAAACTTATGCCACTATGGCATGAAGTGTAGAAATTGAGTAAATGAGATGTTTGCCAACAGGAAGAAACAAGGATGAGCAAAGCTACCTCTACTACATGGATATGTGAAGTCTGATGCAACTGCTCAGCCCTCCCCCCTGGTTCCCATTGGTCATGTCCATCATTTCCTGCATCCTGAATAGATTCTTCCTAAAACACCCATTATAGATATATATGTCTTCTCTTGTCTTGTCTTGTCTTGAATGTCTTCAGTGATATTTGGTGTTGCAAAATACCCCTTGGCAGATTTATTGCTTAATTCTTCCAAGAATTTTTTCCCCCTCAAAACAGAAATCTGATAAGTCCCTCACCCCTCATCCAGCAGTACTTTATTTAAAATCAGTATTCGGGGATATAATCTCAAATTATATCCTTATAAATCTTATAAATTATATAAGACTTATTTATTCCAACAAGCCAGCCTTGCTTGATTGATTTTAATGGGGTTTTTAAATTTTTGGTATTATTAATTTCTGAGGTTTAAATTGGGTATTTTAACTGGGTTTGAGACTTTTATATTGGAATGCTGATGATTTAATCTAATTTTAAATTTTTTAAATATTTGTATTATATGTGTTTTAATCTGGCTGTTCACCGCCCTGAGTCCCCCTTCCGGGGAGAAGGGTAGTAAGTAAGTAAGTAAGTAAGTAAGTAAGTAAGTAAGTAAGTAAGTAAGTAAGTAAGTAAGTAAGTAAATAAATAAATAAATAAATAAATGGAAAGTCTTCCAATCAGTTTAAATTTGAGAGTTTTGTTTTTCCTTTCTGTAAAACTGTCTGGCTGAAAGCCTGAGACACAGGCACAAGAGATACAAAATATTAGAGTATGAGCTGATCCCTTCTTTCCATGTTTCTCCCATAAGCCTTTCAGCATTCTAGAGATGCCCTTATCATTCCTTAAGCTTTTATAAAAGTTGTGTTTCCTGCTTTCATGCTCTTCTGCATTTTTTTCCTTTGGGCATGATGGTCATGTTTCTACAAGTTAATAAACCTTAAATCTGTATTTTTATCTAGCACATTCACCTAACATGCTACATCCAAATGTGTTCTATTTTATCTTATGTGTTACCTAATTTTTGTCTATTCTTCCCTTTCTCTAATTTCTAAGTCTTAATTTTTTACGGTTTTACTTGATGATGGATATGTTGACTTTGCTATATTTGGCCAATATTTCTGAAGGGTTTTTTTCCCCCTAGTTTTTCTCTTTACAGGCTGCAATGAAATAAATTTAGATTTGGATTGGATTGTTCATACTATGTTCTTACATCTTAATATGGTGACTAAGATGATGCTGTAGACCTCATGGTTACTGAAATAGCAGTTGGAGGGTCCTGGGGCAATTGCCCCAAGCTCTATGCTTGGATAATGAACAAGTTCTCACCACCAACTCCTTGTCCCCAATGGTCTTCTACATCTTGCCTTTGTGCAGAATGCTGATGCCTTGGAATCAGAAGCTATCAGTCATAGCTGAAACACAGGAGCCCTGGTGGGGCAGTGTTTAGAATCAGTGATGGGACACAACCGGTTTACCCAGGGTCATGATGGTTGTCATAGAAGATGTGGCCCATCCCCATCCTCCAGCTCTGCTGCACATGCGGGATGAGCCTCCCGCAACAGCCAACCTGGCCCTGGGCGAACCAGTTGTTAAATTTCCACCCTTTGCCAAAAGGTTATTTCTGAGGGCGCTTGTCTGCATATTGATTTCGTGGCTGTTTCAACCTTCTGGGTGTGGTTCCTTTAAGAGGCTAGGTTTCCAAGGAACAAGGAGAGAGGGTTACCCCCTCCCTGTGGAGCTGCATGCAGGGGGTGTTACAGAGGTGGGTTTCAGCAGATTCTGACCAATTCTGGAGAATTGGTAGTGGAAATTTAGAGTAGTTCGGAGAACCAATAGTAAAAATTCTGACTGGCCCCACCCCCATCTATTCTTTGCTTCCTGAGTCCGAGCTGATTAGGAGGAAATGGGGATTTTACAGTATCCTTCCCCTGCCATGCCCACCAAGCCATGCCCACCAAGTCACGCCACGCCCACTAAGCCATGCTCACAGAACCGGTAGCAAACATTTTTGAAACCCACCACTGGGGTGTTGGTCCTTCTGTGAGCAAAAGTGAGAGGGGCAAGGAATTAAGTTGGCAGCATGATCAAAGCTGAGCCCAATGTAGGGGAGACTGTGGGGTTAGTATGGCCAGGCAAATCATTATACACATACACACACACAAACATTGCTATCAAGGTGGATTCTGGGCGCTGCACTGCACTGCAATGGAGAAAAGGACAATGGAGCGGCCGGCACAAGACAAGGAGGAAGAGCAGAGAGATGAAAGAGGGAAAGTGACCTTCTTCTTCCCTCACATCAGCTGCTCTATTTCCCGTTTCTCCATTGCAGCGCAACACCCAGGATCCACTTTGATAGTGGGGGTGGGATGGGAGTAATTAAACAACCAGTTCACTTGAACTTATACAAACCGGTTGAATCCCACCACCAGTTAGAATGCAATATTGCAGGCAAACTCTTCCCAATCTGAAGTTCTATCCTAACAAGGCCCATTAGAAATAACGTACGTGGAGATGAATGCAACTTGGCTGCAATGGAAGGAAATGACTAGAGTTCTCCATGATAGACCTATAACAATTCACTCAAAATCTAAGTGTAAGTGTAAAATAATGGTCCACTTAATAGCACTGAGTGCTAGCCAACCACCAAAAGTGCTGAGCATCCTTTATATGCCATGGAGATGCACATGGTCTATTGGTCATAAGGCGTTTTCCTTCTTCACCATATCAGCAATGATACAATCTGGCAGCAGATAGGAATTACACTAGTGATAGAGGAAAATGCAGGAAAAATATCTACAATGGTTTTGTCCACATCCTACAAGCAAAAGCCCACATTATTGCCTTCACCACTTACCATTTTAATGCTGATGGTAAATGAGGGGTCCTTGGTGCTCTCTGAACTTGCTTCTTTTCTTGCAGATATTTCATTCCTCAAACCAGGTACCACTATCAGTTCTAGTAATTGGCATTGATGATTTTACCTTGAGTCTACAACAAAGCAAGCAAGCTCAGAGAGCACCAATCATTCCAGCCCTGAGCTACAAATATTCTCCTTTATTGGTACTGATGGCAAATGCAGGGAAGTTCCAAAGCAAGGGTGTTAATACACAATTAATCATGAACATGAAAATTATCCAGTTGGTCTCAGTTTCTGCATCTGATTGTATGAAATGGGATTCATTGATCCAGAAAGCAGACCTTGCATTTGAGTGAAAATGCTAGGATGAAGATTTTTCACCTTTTGAACAACTAAAGGCAGTATATTAAAGGCAATATTTCCTATTTCCTCCTATATTTCCTTCTTTTTTTTTCATAGTAGCAAGCCTGTGAAGTTAAACTGTAGAGAAGACTGCTTGTATTTTCTTGAAATCCTGCATTTTCTCTTCCAGATCTGCAGTTACATATTCATCTACTCTACTGCTGAAAAAGAGGGAATCATGTCTTAAAGGACATGATAGTTCCTGTAACTAACATGGAAGTTAAAGATTTTTCCCCCAAATCATTGTGTCCATTTCTACATACAAATGAGAATGGAAAGGTTATCCTATGAGACAAGTTCATCTAATGGTAATGATTTAAACTGTTTCACAAAAGCAAAGATATATCCTCATCACTGACTAGTGGCTTCTCTGTTATTGATCTTCTATTTCAAGTGTCTGTTATTGATCTTCTATCAGAAGTCACCCTGCCGCTCCAGCCCTGTCTCTTTGTGCTGACCAGGGATAGAGGGAGAAAAAAAGGGGTGGGGTGGGGTGGGGTGGGGTGGGGTGGGGTGGGGTGGGAGGGAGGGAGGGAGGGAGGGAGGGAGGGAGGAAGGAAGGAAGGAAGGAAGGAAGGAAGGAAGGAAGGAAGGAAGGAAGGAAGGAAGGAAGGAAGGAATATTCATGATGCATCCTCAAAGCTCCAGGCATTCCCAGCAGTCATAGGTTTGTAATCTGGAATCTGCATACTTATGACAGTTGTTGTATCCTACAGTTACATATTCACCATTTGTAATCTTCCTTGCCGGCTTCCTATAAGCAAAGTCAATGGAGAAGCCAACAGGGAAGTCACAAGTCACTCCAATTAATTGCTTGTAGCCATAAAGTAGCATTCACCTTGTGGACCATCTACACACACCCTTCTCTATCCAGCAGCAGCCAATTTCTTGCCATCTGACTTGCTTAATGACTACAACAGGGAGTGCAGGAATTGCCGTAACTAAATGTGGTCATGTCCTGTTGTGCTTTATGACCACATTGATTAGCAACAGAAATTTCAGTCCCAATTACTGTTATTAATAAGGACTACCTATGGTGGCAGAATCCCAGCTTCCCAGTACATGTGGATATCAAATTCTACTTTAGGTCTCAGGCAAGACAGCATTTCAAGTCAAACAGTCATTTCCAGAACTTCTCCTTTCAGAGAAGGAAATTAAACAAGGTATGAAGAAGAGTACATTGATTGCAAGAAGGTCCCGCTTGTGATATAGTTGTGATATAGTTGCCAACTCATCCTCTCTCAGCTTCCCTTCTCAGCATAAAGATGTTTATGGAGTGCAAAAACCTGCATCTGAATCAGTTTCTTTGTCCATCTTAGAAATCATAGGAGACTCTCTGTAGTGCAATCTTGGCTGTGGATAGAGCATCAGGTCATCAGTTAAAGAACAAGCACGTACAATTCGCTATATTAAGCTTGTCCAAAACCCTGGAGATGAGAGGTTGGGTTGAGGAGAGATGCAGCTGACTTTGGACTAGCCCCAAAAAAAGTCTAATTTCAGTATTATCTGCTTTCCCATCCTTTGGCTAAAATACCTATCCAACAATTCTGTTTTAGGAGGCATTCATCTTCCTAGTAACTTGCAAGCTCACTCCCTGCATTGACTGCTTTGTTGTTATTTCCAAAAGCACACACACAAAAAAGATTGCATGGCAGGATAGTTTTACAAATTACCATCACCCCTGGGTCACAAAAACTCAAGGACATTTTAATTTTGGAAAGTATTCTACTAACATAACAAAACTACTCCGTTTTTACCTAATGAAGCACAAACCTCATTTTCCCTTGATGGCTGAAAATTGTCAATCAGTGTAAGAAAGATCTATTATCCAGGCTCACACAGTTGGCTCTGCTGGTTTATTTTCTTATACTATTGGAGTACTAAAAAGTCTCTGATAAACTCAGGCTATTTCTAAATGAGACCTATAGAGTGAGAGAGCAGATTAACATTTTAGACTGTTCTATTGGCAAGTATCAACCAACATACTTAACAAGGAACAAGAGATTTCAGTTGTAAACAACTGTCTCTGTTGCTATAGACTATTGACTCTATGTGGGCAGGTAAAGCAAAATGATATATTGTATCAGACTATAAGACGCACCTAGCTTTTGGGGAGGAAAACAAGAAAAAAAGGGTGCCTCTGCCTCCCAGCAATTTGCAGCTGATTGGCAGTTGGATCAGCCTCCCAGAATACTGCCTATCAGCTGTTCCAGGTTGCAGGGAACAATGCTGCCTATTGCCACCGTCATTGCCATCACCATCGCCACCAATCTCCGCCTCCACATGCCCCATGTTCGGCCTCCACACACACCATTTTTGGTCTTCATGAATCTCATTTTCGGCCCTTTCCCCGCCACCTGGAACAAGCTGAAAATGGGGCATGCAAAGACCAAAAATGGGGCATGTGGAGGCCAAAAATTGGACGTCCGGAGGCAGCGATAGGCGGAGGTGATGGGCGACAATGGCAACAGCAATCCCTGCAGCCTGGAACAGCTGATAGGTGGTATTCTGGGAGGCCAATCCAACTGCCAATCAGCTACTCGTGTTACATTAGGCTGTGCTGAAGTTGACCAGGCTGTTTGCTGTTTGCTGCAAGGAGGCAAATTGCTGGGAGGCAGAGGCCGAAGGGTAGGGGGCCGGTGGGTGGGCAGGGTTTTGGCAACATTTGCTCTATAAGATGCACAGACATTTCCACCCACTTTTTTGGGGGGGGGAGTGTGTCTTATACACCAAAAAATACAGTAAGTTACAAGGTACTTTCGCTTTTCTCTTTCAGTGAATCTTTTTTTAAAAATCTGATTTATTCTACTGATATATCATTCTGTCCAATTCTCCAGTCATGAGGCCAACGTAAGGGGGCACATTCAATTGATATGGACCATGGAATGTTCTTCTTGTGTGATGGCCAAGTAACACAATTCAAATTAGTATGTGTTCAAAATGGGAGCTGGCTTAAATCCATGTGAGTGAAGTTCACACCGTTGGGTTCATTTGTTATGTGGTTTGTTTGGTTTTGGTTTAGCATGATAAATGTTTCCAGAAATTATGGCTGTAAGTCATGGTTCATGGCTGTGCTATATAAACTAACACACTAACAGAGAAAGATAGAGGGAGGGGAGGAGGAGAAAGAGGAGGAGGAGGAGGAGGCTTTTTCCATATTCTTCTCTTAATGGATTGTCCTCTTTTGGTACCTCAGGAACAAATTTTCTAAGTCACAGTTCTTCAGTTCCACTGTTCTTGAACAGCATTTTCCATAGGATTAAGTTAGTTCCCTCCTGCTTAACTTTCTGAAAAGCCATTTAAAAACTTGTTATTTCAGAAGGCCTTAGATATGGAATCATGAATGGAAATTCCACCAACAACAGCACAGGTTTCCTCAGGCATAACGTTTCTTGCAAATGTCCTTCTTCATTTATTATAAATATATTGTTTTTAACCCTCTTACTGTAGAAAGCCTTTGTTGATAGGAAGAGACCACACCTGTATGTAAGATATGTAAGTTAGTAAATAAAATACCATTTTCAGCCAAAAGGACCCAATTCAGACATGGTGATGAGCTCCAGTTTAGACTGTTGCATGGAAGACAATATGTGGTCCCCTGAACGTGAAAATGCCAAGGTTTATACCCAATGATAGAAGAGAACTTTCTTTTTGTAAGTTTTCTAAATGCCCATAGCTGATAGCTACATGGGTTTTGGGCATGATCCAACAGTTATCCCTTTATGTTCTTAAATTTGTATGATACTTATCATCACTGCATGCCAAAAACCAATCCAACGAGTTTAGCAGCATCTCAGACCATGGTGGTATGACTGGAAGCCAAGTCTGATTGAAAAATGCAGCTAAAATGAAAATGGTGTATATGAAGGAAGAGGTCCCTACTTGCGAGTGGAGAAATATTGCTATCAGGCAAAAAAATCTGAAAACAATTCCACTTGATGACATTTTCCTGGGAAATTAGTCATCTCCCCTCTCAATAAAATCAACTGCCTAAATATGCAACTCAAATCACAGTTTCCTTATTCCAATAAATCAAGACCAAAGTTAAGCAGGGAAATCAGTGGGTATTTCCAGCTGTACGCTTTCTCTGTAATGTATCTTTGGCTCTATTGTGGTTTTTTTATATATATATCTGATTTGAAAGCTTAACTAAGAAGCTTGTCTATTTAAAAGCAACGTTAATATTTAATGGCAAGCGGAAGTCTAAAGAAATCCATTCAAGTTAATGGACTCAGTGGACCTCTGTAGAAGAAACTTCTAGCAATGGATTTTTTAAATAAAAGCTTCCATGATCTGTCTTAAAGTATTTGGTCTACATATTAATATGGAGGTTTTAACCTGGTTTACTTGGTTGAATGATAATATTGGTCCTGACAGATGACCACACTTGTAGTTAAGCTTGCAAGTGATGGTTATTCTTGTACAACTTAAATCATTACAATTTTCCATTTATTAACTTCTCAATAATCCTGGAATCAAGATTTATTGCTCTACCATACAATGTTTGTTTTATAAATATATTCCATTTTATGTCTCCTACTTGTGCATATCAAGCCTACGTACATAGATCAGAATTCTTAAGAATCTATAACATTCTCCATTTTCACACCAACATGAAGTCTTCTTCAAGTTAAGTTCTATCTTGGGAACTTCATGGTGTAGGAAGTTAAAACCCACCCTCTCCTGGAAAATGAAATATTTTAGGAAATATTAAAAGGGCAAAATATTTTCCCTGAAAGGGAGGCAGAAACTCACCCCCCCTACCTTTGTTAATGGGCCATTAAGGCCTGAGCCAGTCCATTCTACATAACAAAGATCTACCTCCTTCAGGCAGAGCCATTTAATTGCTCTTCATTGCACTGCCCAACAAGATTCAACCAAACTTAGCACACAGACAACCTACAAAGCTAGCAATGATCTCTGACAGCAACCAATCAGGATACTTTTCCTGTGCCCCAGGAAGTTCACAGCCAGAGAAGATATAAAACCCAGGGACTCTCAGCATCTCTTCCACCTTTTTCCACCCAAGATTTCCAAGGCATGTGATCCTGTTCATCAGTAAACCTTCTTTCCATGAATCTAGTGTCTTTTTCCCCACTTGGAACTGAACCCAGAAGGATATTTCTGCCAACAATGGGTCAAAAGAGCCATCATTCCACTCTACTGAATATTGAATTCTGAGTAATTCAGCTTAGGAAAGGCATTGATAGACTACAACATCCACCAATATTATTAAAACCCTTGAAAATAAAATTTCTGAGGAATAGTTGGAGGCACTGGGTATTTTTAGCCGGAAAACAGAATATCTTAGGGAACACATGATAGTTGTCTTTAAGTAACTGAAAGACTATGTGGTAAAATAAGTTTGTAGAATTGTTCCCAGCTATTGAGAAGACAGGATGAAGAAACAAAGGATTTAAATGATAACACTTGTTTGGACATCAGCTTACAAATTCCTAACAGCAAAACTGTTCAATAACAGAACAGATTGCTTCAAATACTGGGGATACTGGAGTTTCTTTTGGAGGTGTTTAAAAGCTGGATGGCTACCTGTGAAAAGCACAAACATTCATGCATACTGTTGGAAGAAATATCCATCTGGTTCAGTTCCAAGCCGGGAGAAAGACACTGGAAACATAGAGGCTGACTGAAAAGATAGTTTAATGATGAAGCAGAACCGCCAAGTACACGCAGCTGAAGACATTCAGCTGAGAGTGAAGGGTATTTATACCTTCCCTTGGGCTTTGCACTTGAACTTCCTGTTCCTGTGCAGGAACATGCATTCTGTTGGCTGTTGTCAGACTCCCATGGGGCCATGTACAAATCCTAGGAGTTTGTCCTGAGCTAAGTTTGGTTGAAGTTTCTGAGGGTAATACAATGAAGGGGTATTGAGCAATTCCTATTGTGGCTAAGGGTTAATCCTACCTTTGCTGGATCTTGGGTGACTGTATTTGCTTATGAATAGAGCTTTCTATCTCTTGATCTCTTAACTGCTGACATCTGCTGAGAGCTATTAAGAAAGTTCGGGGCTGCTTTCCAAGAGCATGTTTCTCCATTTCTCATCGAGGAAAATATTCTGCCTTTTTAATATTTCTCAAAATGTTTCATTCTTCTAGGAGAAAGGTGGGTGCTAACTTTCTACAATACACATGCAAACAAACATATGTTTATTCAAATTTAAATTCATGGCCTCTGCTATTCAAGCCCACTGGAAGATGTCATTCTCTGATATCTGAAGGACAACTTGTTCCACTTGCTTGACTCTACCATGATTTCTGAACCCTTTAAAAGTGTTCCAAAAATGTATGAGTTTGTCTTGGTTTTTTTAATAGAACCAGCATCCTAAAGTAGTCTGAATTAGAGTGGATTGATTCTTTTTACTTTATACTTTTTGTATTGATTTTGCTTATACATCCCTTGTTAATGTTTTATATTTTATTCATGCTGTTAGGTTGTGTTTTTTTAAGAATTAGATCAAAAAAGCTAGTTTTTTTAAAAAAACAAATCAATACAATTTTGCTCATTTCTTTGGTTAAATTCAACATTACTTTGTTTAGCACTATAAATGCCTAAATGGGATTTCAACACACACATCTCTAGAAGCAAATGGATCAGGTAAAAGTTCTTTGCATACAAAGCTGTAATCTTTAGAACAAACAAACTGGAACATTGTCAAAGGAGACAAATGCCTAGGTTAGTTCAACAATTCATTGTGTGTTTGCAGTGTACCAGCCAATCTATTTGTTACTACCAAAGTGCTAATTAATCCTGCTAATTACATGCAAAACATTCATTATCACCTATCTGTGGAAGAGGACCCCTCAGATTCCGGTGACAAATTAATTACTGTGTTTGCCTTCAGAACATTACTTTTAGACCATCCCAGCTATTATCTCAGAAATAAATTGGCTTAGCAGGAAGTTTTGTCTCTCAAAGCACTTTTTTTTTTCTTTTTGCAAACAGAAAAGCAGGTTTACAAATGCCCATATTAAGTTTTCCTCTCTCTGGCATTCCCAGGCAAGTATTTCCTGAAGTTCTCAAGAGTTGCAATAAGACTAATTTTACAAGCTCCTAATGCTCATAAAGTATTGCTATTTTTCGTATGTAGCTTCCGTAATCAGAACTCTTCGAGCTGAATGGTACCTTGGCAAAGGATTAATATTAATATGTATACAGTCAGCTGGGAGTCAGCCACTTTATAGAGGCCACAGAAATACATCTGTACAACACTCATAAATTGTTTTACTACTGTATAAGGCTTGCCCTTAACTCCAAAGCTCAAGTATATATACATCAATCTGGTCCAAACTGACCTTGAGTGACAAAGAAAGGGTTCTTGAAATCAGGTAGATTTCTCTTGAACTATTTCTCAGTGTTTAATGGTCACCAAATCTGAATTCCACATTAGTTGGAAATAGATTTAATATAAAACTGTTCTTATTCAAATACAAATAGTGTGGACTGTTTTGTTCAGTTGCTAAGTCAGATCTGACTTTTAGTGGCCCCATGGACCATAGCAAGCCAGATCCTTCTGTCCTCCTGCCATTTGCCCAAATCCATGTTCATTGCATTGATGATATCATCTAACCATCTCGTCTTCTGCCATCCCCTTCTCATTTTGCTTTCAATTTTTCTCCAACATCAGGGTCTTTTTCAGTGAATTCTTTCTTCTCATTAGATGGCCAAAGTATTTGAGCTTCAGCATGGTGAACTGTTTAGTTCACTAAACCTCAAAAGAGTTATTGAAACAATGGAGATAAAATAAGGGGGGGCAACCAAAATTATTAGAAGAATTGTGTAGAAAAACTCCCCTAGAAGTAATAAAATAATTTAGTTTGGCACTTTTTTTGCTAGAAAGTGAATGAGATAGGCACGCAACCATGACTGGATAAAAAAATAAAATAGTGAGAGAGAATCCAATAGTCCAGATGACAAGACCATCACATCTTCCTATTTCTTTTGACTACTTTCTCTCTCTTTATACCTTCAAAGTAGACTTTTCTACTATGTATGATGAAATCTAATCTTCTTCACTTCTGCAAAGGGTTTCATTAGTCCCCATATTGCTTCATAGAATCAGGATCATAGGATTGGAAAAGACCTTTGAGCCTTCAACTTCAGCCTCTTCCTCTGGATGAGAATCCTCAAATGGTTCCAGAGAAAACCCTGTCCAATCTTCTACTTGAAAACCTCCAGTGAAAAAACACCCATAACAAACAAAACAGCTTTCTGCTTATTTAATAATTGTCACTGCTTTTAATAGCTCTCATAGACAGGAAATTCCTCTTACTTTCAAGTCTGGATCTTTCTCTGGAAATCTTCCACTTACAGGTTTTTGTCTCACTTTCAAGCGCTATGGAGGACAATCCAAACCCTCTGCCCTGTGACATCACTTCCTGTATTGGAATACTGCTATTATCTCTCACCTTAGCCTTCTGTTCTTTAGGTTAAATATAACAATGTCCTTTACCTGTTCCTTTAGCCTCCATATCTCTTGCCATCAGAGATGGGTTTCAGCAGGTTCTGAACAGTTCTGGAGAACTGGTAGTGGAAATTTTGAGTAGTTCGGAGAACCAGTAAATACCACTCTAACTGGCCCCATCCCCATCTATTCTCTGCCTCCCGAGTCCCAGCTGATCTGGAGGAAATGGGGATTTTGCAGTAACTTTCCCCTGGATTGGAGAGGGAATGGAGATTTTACAGTATCCTTCCCCAGGGGTGGGTTCTACTTATCTTTACTATCAGTTTGCAATGGGGCCATGCATGCGCAGAAGCGTTTTGATGATGTCAGGGTCAGTGGATGGAAATTCCCACCAGTTTTACTACCGGTTCTATAGAACCGGTGCAAACCGGGAGCAACCCACCACTGATCCTTCCCCTGCCATGCCCACCAAGCCACGCCCACAGAACTATAATAAAAAAATTTGAAACCCACCACTGCTTGCCATGTTTATCATTTTCCTCTATTTCTGCCAGCTCCACAGTGTTCTTTTGTATAGTGGCAATAGAATGAGATACCATATTCCAGGTGTGGTTTGAAGTACAACATGGAATGGTACTATCACTTCCTATAATCTTAACACTCTGTTTGATCCAGACTCAAACTTCACTGTCTCTTTGGACAGGTGCCACACACCTCTGTCTCATGCTTAATTTATGACCTACCAGGCTCCCCAGATTCTTCTTGCAAAGTACTACTTCTATGCCAGCTACTGCCTATCTTCTACCTGCGCATCTGGTTTTTCCTGCCTAAGTGCAGAATCTTACTTTTCTCACCACTGAACGACGTTTTGTTGAATAGAACCAAATGTTCAAACCTATCCAGATCATCTTGGCACTTGAGCCTTTTTTTCTAGGGTGTTAGCAATCTCCACAGCTTTGTGTCATCTGCCAGGTGTATGAGCAACCCTTCAGTTTGTTCATCCAAATCTTTTTTGAAAATGAAGACATATGAAGAACAGTGCTAGACAGGCATGGTATTCACTTACCTTTGCTACCAGTTCGCAAATATGAGCATGCGTGCATGTGCAGGACCTCAACACATGTGCAGGACATTTCATGCATGTACAGGACCTTTCATACTTGTGCAGAGTGTCAAAACCAGGATGCCCGAACCGGATAGATTCAACTGAATACCACCACTGGTGCTAGACCAAAGACAGAAGTCTTTGATGCCCATTATTTGCCTCCTCCATATGGACATTAAAGACTATGCATTGGCTACAATTGGCTACAGTTCAGCTGATTGTGAATCCATTTGAAAATGGATTAGATGTTCCATCCCTATATTGTTCCAGCATACCAAAAAAAGGATACATTTTTTCAAATCCCTCATAGAAATCTTATTACATACATGCCCAGCATTCCCTTGATCACTAATCTAATCATATTGTCAAAGAAAACAATAAAAAAAAATCTGACGTGAATTAATGTTGACAATCCGTACAGAATAGAAATAGAAATAGAAATAGAAATAGAAATAGAAATAGAAATAGAAATAGAAATAGAAATAGAAATAGAAATAGAAATAGAAACGGATAGGATAGGATAGGATAGGATAGGATAGGATAGGATAGGATAGGATAGGATAGGATAGGATAGGATAGGATAGGATAGGATAGGATAGGATAGGATAGGATAGGATAGGATGTGGGAGTTCTTGATGCTTTCTGAGCTTAACTGTTGGCTTGTAGATGTTACCCAGCTAGATAACATCCATAGCAGCCAAGAGAGTTTCCAATTGTGAAACTTCTGAGACTTGACTTTTTCTAGATTACTAGATACTTTCCCTCTTCCTCAGTCAGAATAACTAAATGGGGGTGATTGAATCAGGTCTGAAAGGAACATCTCTATTATGATGGCAAGCATACATCCGACTGTATATCAATAATTTAATGAAAATACTGAAATTCTCATACTTGTTTATACCAAGAGATACATCCCTATTATCAAATTTTAGATGAAGAATGTCACAAAACTATTCTGCTAACAGTCAGAAGTTCCACAAATATCTAGCTCATTGTCTTCTCTTCAAAGGTTTTGCCAATGTAGAAGTCTTGCCAATAGTATATTTTTATAGGCGGCAGAAGCCTAAGTAGGTTATTTTCTTTGCTAGATTAGGTGACTTGAATCACCGTATAGTCATTTACTGTGAGTTTTGCAAAAGACACAAATATTGGGAAGATAAAAACACTTCAGAGGACAGAATAATGCAGGAGGAACTTGCCATGGTGAGGCAAATGCACAGAAACCAAGATGATGAATCTCAAAAGTAGCAAATGCAATATTCTTGAGTAGCAATAGCACTTAGACCTATATACCGCTTCATGGTGCTTTACAGCCCTCTCTAAGCAGTTTAGTGTCCACATATTGCCATCAACAATCTGGGTCTTCATTTTACCCACCTCAGAAGGATAGAAGTCATGGAAGGCTTAATCAAGCTTTAGCCAGTGGAACTTCTAGCAGCCAGCAGTCAACAGAAGTAGCCTGCAATACTGCATTCTAACTACAACTCATGGCACCACAGAGTAGAAACAATGAAAGACATGAGAGTACAGGTTGGGAAAACCATACCATACCATGCAACAGATCATGTCAAAGAGATCTGAATATAGGTAGTTCTCAGCTTCTAGTGACTTTCAAACTGCACTGAAAAAAGTGACTTTCGACTGTTTTTCACACTTACATAGCATCCCCACCATCACATGATCAAAGATCAGAAGTTTGGCAGCTGACTCATATTTATGTTAGTAGCAGTGTCCCAGGGTCACGTGAGCCCCTTTTGTGCCCACCTGACATGCGAAGTCAATGGGAAGCCAGATTCATTTAAAAAACCATGTTGCTAACTTAACAACTTCAGTAATTCACTTAACGGCTGTGGCAAGAAAGGTCTTATCACGAGGCAAAACTCATTTAATAAATGTCCCGCTTGACAACATAAATTTTGGGCTCAATTATGGTCATAAGTTAAGGATTTAACTTATGACCATAAGAAAATGAATAAACAGTGTGACACAACTGTAAAAGAATAATCACAAGGTAGAATGTGAACTAACTGTATGATGCAACTGTAAAACAAGTAACTACAATTCCAGGCTGCAGCAACAGAAAATAAATGGATACTCTCTATTCTGCCGTGATAGATTACACCTGGGTTGTTACATTCAGGTTTGAATACTTAATTTTAGAATAGACAATGACAAACTGGAGCATATCCAGAGAACAGCAAGCTAGATGATAATAAGCCTGAAAGGAACACTTATGAATTTGGAGATGTTGCGTATGTTTAGCTTGGACAAAAGAAAACTGTCAGGAAGTTGTTTTCAGTTATCTAAAAGAACTGACACGTAATGTAGAAAACAGAATTGTTCAGAGTTGTTCCAGAAAGCCAATAATAAAAACTGTTCAACAATACAACAGTCTTTCTTAAGAGGTGGGGGAGCCTGTCCTTTGTCTGATATATTATCACAGCTGAATGGCCATCTATCAGAAATATTGTAACTGTTGTAACACTAGGAGACAGTGACCTAGAGAAGTGTTTTTCAAACTTGACTTCTTTAAGATCTGTAGACTTTGATTCCCATAACTCCCCAACTACATGCTGATTAGGGGATTCTAAGAGTTGAAGCCTACACATCTTTAAATGGACATGTATGAAAAACAATGACGCACAACAGAGTTTCCCCATTTGGGCAAATTTTAAGATATGTGGGCTATAATTCCCAGAATTTTGCAGCCAGCTATGTGTAACTATGGCATTTAGCTATACCGGTTGAAAAATTCTAGAAGTCCACATGTTTTAAAGTTGCCAACATTTTAAAAAAAAACTGACTTTAAGGGTATTTCCAAAGTGTCTCCAAATACTTGCATCTATGTTTCAATACCTCAATATATTCATAGAGGAGCTGCCTATGTTCCTTTCCTTCATATTCTTATCAATAGGAATTAATTTTAAAGAAAAAAAAATAGAGTGGAGAAAAAGGACACTTCTACTTTCTGTCTTGGTCAGATTATTAATTTTTCTACTACAACAGTATGCAATGTCCCTTAACTCTGGATAGTCAATTACTCCCTAAAGACCTCTCAATAACTGAGATCACCTTGCTATAAGATAAGCAGTGATATATTGAGTTATATATTTATGCAAAATAAAACAATAACAGATCCTTAGTGTTTATCTGCCCCCAAAGGGTGAAAATACAGAATGTTACTAACTCCCTAGTAGTTCTAAATAATAAATCTTATCAAAGATGTTTTCACAGTGAAATATGGGACTGTCCAAACTTAACGTCCAAGATTAGCATTGTTCTTTTTTTTCATTCCAAAAGTGACATTTCAATGTGCTGTAGGATTGACATGTTTTAAATTGATTCAACAAAATAAACACATTTAATTAAACAAAATTGGTCTACTTAATTTTGTTTAGAAAAAGCATTAAATGGTTTCTTGTTCTTTTCAAAATTTTGACATTTTTGTTAATGTCACCTCACCCAATTTAAACATGCACAATCCATTTCCTTTTGACTACAGGAACAAAATTAACTTCTGTTTTGTAAAGTGCTGTTTTATTCCATTGCTGTTGTTATTCTGTCTTGCTACTTTGTTTGCTCAGTCTGTACCTATTTAGTAAAACAGGGATTTCCCGTGCACAAAACATACAGGAGGAAACGGGCATTGCCTAATTTATTTTTTTCAGATCATTTTTGATAGAGGAACTGATAAACAAGGGGTCAAAATATAGCATTAAATATTTACACAATTTCAGCACTAATAAATCAGTGCTGGTGAGTCTTGATCATTTGCAGCTCTTTGTGATGTACCGATTGCACCACAAAAAGGGCATCCAGTACACCACATATTATGGGTGACACCAAAAGTATACTTCTATAATCTAGTCATAGTTTGATTTTGCTAGATCAGATATGGTAGTATTAGATGAAGAATTTGGAGTGACATATGGGTTTAAACCCCAAAGATGCAATAGCATTGTTGTTTTTTAAGTTCTCCAAATTTCTTTCCAATATAAGGACTCATCTCTGGCCTTGTCATTGGACAAACTGAGTTAGAAGATTCTCCAATCAACAGTACTATAGAATCTATAGTGGGAGGGGAGGAGAGAGGATTTGAACTTTGATATTCCTTGTCTGAGTTAAAACTCTACCATTACATTATAGGGAGAAGGAGTGGGGAGGAGTGGGGAGGGGAGGAGAAGGTTAATCCAGGAAATACTGCAGAGTCCTCTTGCTGGAGCGAAGCAGACTTGGGACTTCTCCCTGTCATCTAATCTGCACCCTTTGTTTAAAACATTTCTAACCTATTTTCCTTCCAAAAGCCATCAAAATCATCAGAGACTAATTGCACCAAGCTCCTAAGACCTAGACAAGAGCAATTGAAGTTTGGCGGAATGAATGAATACATGAGTCAAATTCAGGCATTCTTTTGAAGGCAACAAGCAGTCCTCCTGTGGCATAGTTCCTCCAAAGCTAACTTTTCCATGTTCACCATTAGCTAAATATGGTTTTCAAACCACATATAATCAAGAATCTTGCTTAACTGCATGGGTGTCAAACTTGATTTCATCAAGGGCCACATCAGGGTTGTGTTTGACCTTGGGGGGCCAGGGTGGGCGTGGCCAGGGTGGGTGTGGCACACTCGATGTCAGTCATGGCGGAGGCTCCTGTGGTTGCCCGAGCGCTCTGCCAGCGAAAACAGGTTCCTGAGCTCTGTTTTTGGCTGTGACAGCTTCCTGGAACCCTCTGCAAGCAAAAATGGAGGTCAGGACAACCACCTGCAGCCCTCCTGAGTTCTGTTTTCATTGGCAGAGGCACCATGGACCAGTCCTTTGCTGTCCTTTGTGGTCCCACAAGCACCCTAGGCCTAGGCCATGATCCAGCCCCCGGGCCTTTAATTTGACTCCCTGCTTTATTGGAATCCCAACAGCGTAATGCTCTCTAATCTCCAGCCTTTTGTTGAGAACAATCTATGAGTTCATTCCACTAAACACAGAGTGTCAATAGTTGCAGATAAATGGATCACAATCTAAAAGCCTGAAAAAAAGCTACTGTGGTTTTTCATTCTAATAATTTTACAGTTACCAGTAATAATCGCACATCAATTCTGGTACTATGCTATGACCAGCTGGAATTAATTCAGGTATTTTTCTCTCTTCAATCTTTACAACATGTCTCAAAAATTTCATAAAAGCTCTTTTACATCCAGAAAACTCCCTGGAGTCCTTTTGGATAAATAAGCAGATGACTCAAATGAACACCTACTGTCATGGAAATAGAAGGGATTTAGAAATATCTTAGTATTAAGTTTTTTGCTTTTGTACCGTTAATAGTGAACCTTCAGACTGCAATTAAAATGGAGGAAGGTGAATTGGAAAGAAAAGTGATCATAATTTCATTGGTTTTCCCAGAGGTCTGGAAATCCCCTTTCTCAAAATCTTCAGGATTTATGGAAACGCAAAACCAAATATCAATATGAAAACCTGAATGTGGCCAAATACAAATCCTAGACATATAACAAGCAGATGACATCAGCTGGCAGGCAGTCAGGGCTTAAAAATTTTTTCCCAGTCCTGCTTTAACAGTAGTTCCTTGTAAATTGAGTTAGTGCAGAGTTCAAGCATCCTCAGATTTATGTTCTTCAACTCTCAAATCGTCAGCAAGAACAATGCTGGCTGAGAATTCCTAGAGTTGGTCTATATATTTGAAGGTTGCACAGAAGGATCCATCTGCTTTAAAAGAAGAAATTTAGGATTACCCAGGAAATATTGGAATGTTTCAGCTATTTAACAAATGACGAGCTGTTTTATAGTACTGATTGGAGCCCTGGAGTAAGAGATGGCCAAATCCACCAGGATGCAACCCTACTCCTTTTACACAGGCAGGACATTCAGTCACAATTCTGCACATGCCACCCTGTAGATTTTCATTCTCAAACCATAGATACCTATGAACCGGTACATAACTACATGGGGAGCAATACTTACAACCATCAATATATCACATTCCAACAAAGGGAAGGATGAACTATTCCTGCCCAATTTCCTTTGGAAGTGCTGGTCAAAGGAGATCTTCAGGCATCTCCTCCTTTTCTTTAATGGTCTTTATTGCTTAAAAACCAAACACATACACACAATAGCAATTGCAATTAGACTTATATACTGCTTCATAGTGCTTTACAGCCCTCTCTAAGCAGCTTACGGAGTCAGCATATTGCTCATATTACTGATCTCGGAAGGATGGAAAGCTGAGTCAACCTTGAGCTGGTGAGAAATAAGTATGAAACAAAACTCGCAGAATATAAAAAAGCAAACACACAGAACTAAGGGGGGGGAGATCACTAAGCAACCAAAAATAAAAAAATCAACTCTCCCCCCCCCAATATAGACTTATATAAATGTCATAACTCAATTTTTAAACAATAAATTAAATCTCGATCACACAGCATCATGTTGTCCAGAGTTTTCCATTATGTTGACCAAGAGCCAATTCATGATACATTTCTTTAAACCAGCCTTTGGCATCTGTCTTCTAGGGCTCTTCCAAGAACATATAATCTGTTTTACAACAGTCCAGGCACAACAGATCCAAAGTTTTTCATAAATAGTTACATTCCAAATATTAGGAATATAATTCAACTACAGGCAACTCATACCAAGAATTTATAAAACTATTTTTCTTCTATTTCAACAGGTCATTTTTCATGTCTTTCTCTCAATATTGCCTATTACAATTGTTGCTATGGAGTTTTCCACTAGGGAAGGTACAATAACTGGACAATACCACCACTTCTCATATAGTTGGTGTAACAAGACAATCAAAGATCTGTCCCCTTTTTTGCATGTGCCATGAGATTGCAGAGTCCCAACAGACATCTTGACTTTTTTGACCTAGCCACTCATACTCAGAAATAAGTGTTGTTTATCCCAGGCAGAACACTCTTGCAATTGGAAGTAGTTAAACAAGAAAATCTATGGATATAGATGGTCCAGCAAGCTTCTGGAATTATGTTTTATGGACCCATGAGACAAAAGTGGACATTTCCAACATTAATGTTGGAAAGAAAGCTCAAACTGCCCAAGGAGCTGCTGATACGCTTCTACAGAGGAATTATTGAGTCTGTCATCTACACCTCTATAACTGTGTGGTTGGTTCTGCAACCCAACAAGACAGACACAGAATTCAGAGGACAATTAGAACTGCAGAAAAAACAACTGCTATCAACCTGCCTTCCATTGAGGATCTCTATACTGCACGAGTCAAAAATAGGGCTTTGAAAATATTTACAAACCCATCGCATCCTGGACGTAAATTGTTTCAACTTCTCAAAATGACACTATAGAGCACTGCACACCAGAACAACTAGACACAAGAAAAGTTTTTTCCCAAATGCCATCACTCTACTAAACAAATAATTCCATCAATGCTGTCAAACTATTTACTATGTGTGCATTACTATTAATCTTCTCATCATTCCTATCACCCATCTCCTCCCACTTATGACTGTATGACTGTAACCTTGTTGCTGGTATCCTTACGATTTATATTGATATTGTTTCCTGATTGCTTATTTATACTCTATGACTATCATTAAGTGTTGTACCTTATGATTCTTGATGAACGTATCTTTTCTTTTATGTACACTGAGAGCATATGCACCAAGACAAATTCCTTGTGTGCCCAATCACACTTGGCCAATAAAGAATTCTATTCTATTCTATTCTATTCTATTCTATTCTATTCTATTCTATTCTATTCTATTCTATTCTATTGAGAACATTATATTTGAAGAATATAAGCACTGCATTTTTTATGTAAAAAAAGTTCATGCCAACTAGGGTATGATACAGGATTGTGGGATTATCATGACTCATGACTTTACTAAAAGTCATTGATAAAACAATGCATATTTGACTTTTTTAAAAAAAGACTATCCATTCATAAGCTGCAACTTAAATCAATATGGATCAGGAAGCACAATAATACTAAACTTGCAGTAACTGTAACACAGAAGGGATGAAGCAAATTTTAGAATGGCCAAATCAGAATTTTGACTGTAACCCAGTTAAATTTTATATAACCTGAAGCATCAGTCCATGTAGGATATATATAAAAATATAAGGGAGCAGAAGCAGCTCTGTAAAACAGTGTGGGATAAAATACCTCAAAATCAAGAAATATTTGGTTAAAGTCACTTCTGCTAAGAGTGATGCCAACAGATTTACTAAATCTAAAACTTCACATGTATTTTGCAGCAAAATGCATCAATGTTGGCTCGGCAAATAAAACATGACACAGGCCATTATTTTCTTCATTCATGGGTTAGATTTATAATCTTTCTTTAAGGAGCTTAAAGTAATGTACATAGCACTTCTTTTTCCCATTTTCCCCACAACTATGTTAAATAAGTTGGGCTAACTCCATCTTATGTGTTGTTTGTTTAACTAGAATCTCTTTAGCTATAATAGGATTTAGAAGAAGTTCAGATCCTGTTGTAAGTCACAGTACTGTAGAATTGCAAATACTTTTAGTGGAATCACAAGTTTTTATCAGCACTGTAATTCCTGACCCGCAGATACTGAAATGATTGAAAGTACCACCATACAAGTCATTTCTCCAACATTATATTTAAAAGAAAAATAATTTCTTAAGGAAACAAATTCTATTTTATGAAACTAAATGCAAACTGGTGAAAAAAATAAGATCATTGGAGAGTTTCATGATCATTTGTTTCATTTCTCACTTTGCTTCATATCTTGTATTGTATCCTTGCTTGTATCCTTACGATTTATATTGACATTGTTTTCTGATTGCTTATTTGTACCCTATGACTATCATTAAGTGTTGTACCTTATGATTCTTGATGAACCTATCTTTTCTTTTATGTACACTGAGAGCATATGCACCAAAGACAAATTCCTTATGTGTCCAGTCACACTTGGCCAATAAAAAATTCTATTCTATTCTATATATTTCTCGTAGAATGAATATAAACTTCACCCATTGAAAGCAACCTATAGTAATGCAGTAATACCTTGCCTTTTTAAATGCAAGGTCACTTCATAAAGCTGGACATAGCTTACAAAAAATGCACATAAGAGCTCCTGGTTGCCATGAGAGCTGCTCTTTTTTAAGAAAAAAGAGGGAGGAAACCCTTATGATTATTTGCATACATTTACATATGTTAAAAAAGCACAGCCATTCAAAAGAAACAAGACTGCATTTTCCAAAGCAAACTCCCAGCCTATGATTGAGTGACAGCTCAACACAAAAGCCAATAGAAAAACTATATCGGGTCTTTTCCATTCATTTTACACTTTCTCAATGACAGCAAGGTCAGCGAAAAGAGATGTGCTGGGTCATTCCTTTTGCCAAGATTATTTCACTGTCAGTTTTATTTGAGTATTTCAGAGCAACTATTTCAAGAGAGGCACAGAATATTTTTTTAAAAAAAAAATAGGAATCACAGTTTAGTTGAACCCAAAAAACATAATGCTTAGATTTGGGAAGTTCCACCTAAACATAATGCTTAGATTTGGGAAGTTCCACCTCTCCCTTGTTTCAAATAGTAGAGCCAACCAGGGGCTCCTTGTATGCGATGTACATATTTCTCCTCAACAATCTTGTAAGAAAGCATATCAGCAGGGCATTTCTTGCAGCAATGACAATAGTAACCCTTCCATTCAGTCTAACAGGTCCTAAGCTTTCTCCTTTGTCTGCTGATTGTCTGCTGATTAACTGCTCTATTCAAAAAAGAGGCTACTAATTGCATGCTCTTTAGCGGTTCCCTACATTACAGCAAGTACTGAGACACAATTACAGGACTCTGAAACCCTAAAAGCAAAGACTTCAAGAAAAAAAAGAAAGAAAGAAAGAAAAAACCCAGTCTACTGTTCACAGGGTGGGGGGTTGAGGGGAGAGACTGTTTAAAAATGTGTGTATACTGGAAGCTGTTTCATCATTAGGCCTTAGAAAATTGTGAAGAAGGTGGGAAAGGGGAAAAAAAGGTGGGGGGACAATGGGAGAGAATGCTTGAGAATTGGCATTCACTAACAAAAATCAAAGTAACAAAATGTTCCAGTAGCAAAGAAGAGGTGAAGAGCGATGGAGCAATCCAGAGTCAAAAGCAGAGATGAAATCAGAAGGAACGGCAGGTCCTAAAGAGTTCCTTCTAAAGTGTATGCAAAACTGCAAAGTTCGTTTTAAAGTTATAGAAGTTCTCTGTAATAACAAGGTACACATCACACACTGGGTCTATCTTGAGATTTTTCTCATTCCCATTTGCCTTTTCTTTCTATCCACACCTGCATTATTACAAATAAAGAAATTTGTTTGCTGGCTGGCTGGCCTGTCTATTAAGATTTTTATCCCACCTTTATTATGCGCTACAGGCTACTTCTGTTGACTACTGGCTGCCAGCAGTTTGATTCTGAGCGGCTCGAGGTCAGCTCAGCCTTCCATCCTTCCAGGGTTGTCGGTAAAACGAAGACCCAGATTCTTGAAGGCAATATGCTAACTCTGTAAACTGTTTAGAGAGGTCAAGCACTGTGAAGCAGTATATAAGTATAAATGCTATTGCTATTATTACTTTATAAGTAACTGAAGGCAGCAAACATACTTTCTATTCCTTCTTCCTCCTCCTATTTTGCTCAGACCAAGAAGCCTGGGAGGTTGAGTGGAGAATGACAGCTGACATAAGTAAAACCCCAAAGGTAAAACCCAAATAAGCATCACCTCCAGGTTTTAGCATATTGAGATTAACAAGGGATAAATTTACATTTTACAGTTGTCCTAACCTTAGACTATAGATTCCTTCATTGTTTTAAATCACAGGATTATGCTTTTGCATTGTCACTCGGGCATTAAAAAAAACCCTGGCATGCCTTATCTATATACTTCTGGGAGAGATGTCAACATGTCCATCAATTAGCACTATCTCACACCTATTTATGTTTAGGTGTAATATGAACTTTTGTCCCATTACAAGGGACAAAACTAACTGTGTTAGTTCTTCATTGCTTAACAGAAGCAACAACAAAAAAAATTTCCTAAATCTGAGTGCTAATATCCTTGTAATAATTATGCAAGCCATTTTTTTTAATTTGGTAGAAGAGGAGCTAAAGTGACAAAGAGCTCTATATCCTTGTGCACAATTTGGAACATACTCCTCATCCGGTATGTGGAGTCTAACTGTATTTGGTGAATGCTAAGATGCAAATCAAACCGAACCAAAAACATACTTTGCCTGCTTAAATTCTGCCCACTCTTGCGCTTAGCTTTACCTTCTCCCATTCATGTTTACTTGACCAAAATGCAAAAATATATAAGAACTAACATAAAAAGGCAGAGATAATCATTGCATATAAATTCTATTCAGTGTCTAAGAAACCAGCAGTGATCTTGTATAAAGGTGGACAGCTCTGCCTGTCTTGGCTCAGATTCATGGAAAATTGATATTCTCTTCTGATGCTGTTACTCACAGTGTCCCCTGCTGATCATCACACATCCTTCCCTGCTGAGCATAAATGCTTTCAGAATGTAACACTCTTGGCAGCACGAGACAAAATGAGTTCCCTGCAGAAGATGACTGCGCTTTACTCATCATGCACTCCACTTTCTCAATTGATGGCTACAGGGAAACCCACCAAGGAGGTCCTGAACACATTGTGTTAACTCTGCTTCTAGCGTGGCTGGAAAACAGAGAAAAGAAGACAAGAACAAGCTTGGCTCTGTAGGGAAAGATGTAGGAAATGTATCTCATGAAGGCAGAGTTCAACCGGAAGTTAGAAGTCTTAGGAAATCATTTGCCCTCCGCCTTTGAGGGGCTGACACAGAGAGGAAAGGATCAAGCTATTTTCTAAAACACCTGAAGGCCGGACAAGAAATAATGGATGGAAACTGAACAAGGAGAGATTCAACCTGGAAATAAGGAGAAATTTTCTGACAGTGAGAATAATCAACCAATGGGACAGAAGTTGCCTTCAAAAGTTGTGGGAGCTTCATCACTGGAGGCTTTCAAGAAGAGATTGGACTGCCATTTGTCAGAAATGGGGTAGGGTCTCCTGCTTGGGCAGGTGATTGGACTAGATGACCAGCAAGGTCCCTTCCAACTCTGTCAATCTGGTACCCTCTTTTCTCCAGTATTCCATTATTACTGAGGCAAAGTTTAACTTTATTTCCCTGCAACTCTAGCATACAACTGGCTGCATGCAAGGGTGAGCTAAAAGACAAGGGAAAGAGAGCATATATCACTTAACAGAAGGAAGACACCAAAACTACTGAGTGGGACCAAAACCTTTCAAAGAAAACAACTGTTGGCATGCAGGAAATCTTCTGTTCACTCCCTGATATTCTACTTAAGAGTCAGTGAAAGAAAAGGAATCCAAGAGACAACAGACAGCTGCTTTCCAACCCAGTTCAAGGAAAGTAGACTGAGACAGTAGATAAGGAATCGGCCAAGGGTCAAGGAGAACCAGTTCAATTTGCCATAAGCTTTGCATGTGACTTTTGGACAGTCACTGTGTCTCGGACCAAAATTCTCAGGTTGTTGGTTAGGGCAAAAATTGGAGAAGACAGTCTTATGTTTGCCACCCTGAACTTTTGATGCAATGGGAGGGCACAAACTGGGAGGAGGAGGAAGACCTGGTATAAAGCAGATAAACAGGTAATCCTCGATTTACAACCATTCATTGTAACTGCTTGAAGTTACAATGGCACTGAAAAAAAGTGACATGACCATTTTTTCACACTTAGAAAAATGTGGGACTGTTGCATCATCCCTATGGTCATGGGATCAAAGTTCAGACACTTGGCAACTGACTCGTATTTATGACAATTGCAGTATCCTGGGATCATATGATCTCTTTTTGTGACCTTCTGATAAGCAAAGTCAATGGGGAAGCGACATTCACTTAACAACCATGTTAACAACTTAACGATTGCAGTAATTAATTTAACCACTGTGGAAAGAAAGATTGTAAAATGGAGCAAAACTCACTTAACCGTCTTGGGCTCAATTGTGGTCATAAGTCAAGAACTACCAGCAATGTATTTATTTCCTTATTGTGGAAGTATCTTCCCCAAATTAAAATTCAACGAAACTAAAATAATACGATCAACAACACTGAAGCTTCAAAAATGGCTTTCGTCAGGTCAGCTTCAGGGTTGATAGAGCTTAAAATCTTGATGTATTGGGGGTGTTGAAAATAGTCATTAACCAACTTGAAAGAGTTACTGGAAATGAAAGGTGAAAGGTGAATGTTCAAGGAAAGGTTCTGGAGAGCAAATACAGTTTAGGTCTACACTTTGAAGATCTACTCTGCCAAACTCTATCTGGTCCAGCATTCTTCCTCCTCAGGCCAACCAGATGCTTCTCCAAAGCCAGAAATACTATATGAGTCTCTTAATAATATCATCCCACTCTTGTTTCTCAGCAACTGAAAGCAATAAACAAACTGCTTTGGGATGCTGGCGATAAAATATAGCCATCACAACCAGCAGGCTTCTCCTCTGTGAATTTATCTAATCTCCTTTTAAAATAATTCAAGCTGGCGGAAGCAAATTCTATATCATATCTTGGGTGAAAAGGGGGCTTCCTTTGTTTGTGGGGTGACCCTAATGTCTGGCAGTATTATGAGATCAGAAAAACATCTTCCTGTTTGCTTTCTCGGCACCAAGCTCAATTTTTATATACCTTTGTCATGCCCTGCTTTAATTTTTTTTTTCCTCCACTAAAAACATAGAAATGTAACAACCTTTTCTTAGAGGAGAGACAATTTAAACTCTTTGATCATCTGGCCTCTTTTCTGAATCAAAATTTCCAAGACTGGCAATAGGTTTTCCTTCCCAAAACCTGGTTGTAACTCAAGCAACACATCATCAATTTATTGCCATTTTTTCTAGTTTTTAACCTGTTCCAAACTTCTTCTTTTTTTCCAATTCATACCATTCAAATTAGATTCATTTCATAAAGGCCAACTAAGGCAAAGCTGGAATACAGGCTCAGGACGTAAACCTGCATTTCATACCAATTTTGGGATATGTTGATGTTTACTGATAGTTTGCTTCACTTGCTTACATATTTGTTCCATGGATGGTATCAACGATACCTCTACCCATTTCTGCTGCTAGCTTTCACCCTCATATTAATAAAGTCCAGAATTTATTTCTGTTTCAATCAGCCAGTTATCAGTTTGCCATTCCAGGACTCTGCCCTTGGAAGAAGCTCTTGACAAAAGGGATTTCTTTGATTCCTGCAGCTTTTTTTGGAACTCAGAACAGAAGCAGGAGGCAATAAATACTTGCGAACGTAGAACTTGGAGAAGATGTAAGTAAGGGAAGATTCACACATCTCTCAGAGCTATCTTCAATTAGAGGCAAAAGACTCCTTAAAAAGATCAAGTACATCTAGTACTCGACTTCCAACCACAATTGAGCCCAAAATTTATGCTGTTAAGTGAAACATTTATTAAGTGAGTTTTGCCCCATTTAATGACTTTTGTCGCCACATTTGTTCAGTGAATCACTGCAGTTAAGTTAGTAACATGGTTGTTAAGTGAATCTGGATTCTCCATTGACTTTGCTTGTCAGAAGGTCACAACGGCAGATCACATGACCCCAAGACATTGCAACTATCATAAATATGAATCAATTGCCAAGCATCTGAATTTTGATCACATGACCATGAAGAATGCTACAATTGTTGCAAGTGTGAAAGATGGTCTCTTTTTTCAGTGCCATTGTAATTTTGGACAGTCACTAAATGAACTGTTGTAAGTCAAGGACTACCTGTAGGTATTTAACTCTTACAGTACTAAATTTCCCCAGCTTAGAAAATGAACCAGATGTTTAAATATTTGTAAGTGAGAAGAGAATTCTGAAATGTATAGATTTCCAAAGTTCTTGAATATTTAGCAATGGTTTAAGATACCCTGGAACACCAGTTCCATTCTGCTAAGAAAGTTTATGACAGCATCCCAGTATAAAGAACGTTAGAAAATGCAGCTATCCAAAGATATCCAATGCTTTTATTGAGTATAACGATCTTCTGAAAACTGCATATCCCATGTACTGTACTTATTATCATCATTGTTTTATGTTACAGGAAATAATTGCTATAGTAGCCACTACCAGATTAAGGATCCCTACAGCAAAGGTGTGGGATTCAGAATTATATTTGGGGGAAGGTTAAGGAAATAATAATTCATGGCCTGCCCAATTTCAAACAATCATCAGAAGTGTGGTGAGGTTTTCCATCACACATTTCAATTTTAGAACAAAATATTCTGTTGAGTTCTGGATCTCAGGAGAACATGCCCATCCATGGTGACATATTAATAATAGGCTCAAGAATGCCCTCACTAATCAATAAAAAGCTTTACCCACTTTATTGACTTGCTAAGCCACCTAGCCTCCTAGGAACATTCTTTTGTTTCACAATACCCAAATCCTAAGAGGATAAACACAGCAGTGTCAAAGCGTTTCCAAGATTTTAAGACAGCTTTAGTAAGAGAAAACGTGGTGACAGCCAAGTCTCTCTGTTGAGACCTGTGAAAGCAAACTAATAGGTTAGATGATAAAAACCTGGTGTCATTTCCCTAAGGCCAAGACAAACAATCCTATCCTCCACTTCTGAGATTGCCAAGCCTGAATTCCAACTCACAACTGAACACCTCTTTAACTAAAGTTTGCCATTGGCAACCCAGATCTTCCAAAATGTATATATCCAGGTGGACAGAAGATAAATTTGTTAGAGTTTGCAGCAATCCAACCAGCACACAAGTAAGTAATTCAGCAGGATTCATTTATAGAAGAAACTTCTTTATGTACAATAATATAAAGTATGATGCATGTATACAATACCATGCAGCAGAAGCCAGAACCAGAACTCAGAATCCAGAAACACAGAATCACAGAAGGATCAATAATGCAGGAAATGTCTTGGCGACGTTTCGATGAAGTCTCATTCGTCATCTTCAGGCTGGTGTTCTTGGCTTTGTGCTTCCAGGAACAATTTGCTGCTGGAAGCACGAAGCCGAGAACACCAGCCTGAAGATGACGAATGAGACTTCGTCAAAACATCGCCAAGACACTTCCAATTTTACGCGGGAGAAGACCCGAATAACCAAAGACCTACATACAAACACCCGCCAAAACCTCAGAAAATATATATATATATATATACAGATCAGTCAAACTAAGCCATGCCTAGGCTCCAAAATGTCTGACATGGCTCACAACAGATCCTGTTTCTTAGTCATCAAATAGTGCCCATTGGCAGACTTGTTATGGCTATCCCAGCTCATAATTTCTTATACACTGACAAAATTCCCATCACCAAAAAAGTATTTAGTTTACACTGCAAAATATGAAAATTTTGCCATAGGTTCATAATTCATAAATTAAAATATACCAGAATTAAGGTGGTAATTCCAGTTCCCACAATCAAGTTGGGTTATCATTATCAGTAGACCTATAAACTTTTTAACTAAGTTTCCTCTTGCACTACCCATTACAAATTCCTTCTATTTGCTCCACTAGTCAAAATTCTTGATGTCGGTCTTGATACTAGGATAATTATGGGAAGCAACTTGCTATTGACGTATAGTGTTGACACATAAGAAACAACTATGAAGGAGCACATCAGGGATTTTTTTGTGCTCATGGAAGCACAAAACAATCATTAAGAGTAACTACCAACATGGAGATAGAATATTACACTTCTTGTTGTTAGTTGCGAAGCTGTGTCTGACCCATCGCAACCCCATTGATAACATTCTTCCAGGCCTTCCTGTCCTCTACCATCCTCTGAAGTCCATTTAAGCTCATGTCTACTGCTTCAGTGACTCTATCCAGGAACCTCATTCTCTGTCGTCTCTAGTGAGTCCTTCCTTCTCATTAGGTGGCCAAAGTATTTGAGTTTCATCTTCAGAATCTGGCCTTTTAAAGAGTAATCAGGGTTGATCTCCTCTAGGACTGACTGGTTTGATTGCCTTGCAGTCCAAGGGATTCGCAGGAGGCTTCTCCAGCACAATAGTTCAAAGGCTTCAATTCTTTGGCACTCAGCCTTTCTTATGGTCCAACTTTCACAGCCATACATTGCAACTGGGAAAACCATAGCCTTGACTATATGCCCTTTTGTTGGCAGGGTGATAATCTCTGCTTTTTAGTATGCTATCTACATTTGCAATAGCTTTCCTACCCAGGAGCAAGTGTCTTTTAATTTCTTGGCTGCAGTCCCCATCTGCTGTGATCTTGGAGCCCAAGAAAATAAAATCTGTCACTACCTCCATTTCTTCCCATCTATTACACTTCTATAACCATCTATAATATTACATTAGGTGGACACAAATAAGTTGTCTGCTAACTTTGGCCAAAGAAGGAATGATTCACACCCAGTTTTTTCACCACCCTCATTAAGTAAATGTCACAGATGTTAGGTGAATCTGGCTTCTCCCATTGATTTTGCTTGTTGGAAGCTGCTAGGAAAGTTGTAAATGTGACCCTAGGATGGTACAACTGTCATAAATATAAGCTAGTTGCCAAGCACCCAAGTTCTGATCATATAACCATGGGGATGCTGCATGTAAGTGCAAGGACCATTCATCCATCATTTTGTTCGGCACCATCATTATTTTAAATAGTCATTAAATAAATGCTCATAAGTAAGGACTACCAAAATGGGAGGTATTTATATGTAAAGAGAGTTAATTGTTGAACTTGTTTTTGAATTCCACTAAGGCCTTTGGGGCCTTCTCTGAGGACCGCCTTGAGACAAGAGCCAACCTTATAACATTTACTGGTAAAAATGGATGCTCGCCCCAAGTGTCAGTAAATGGGAAAGGGGCAGAAGGAAAGGAATTTGTGAAAGAAAGTCTACTCATGATCTCTATAACAATATGAGCTTCTTTCTTCAGAGCACATATCAGAATTTCAAGATCATCCACACAGTTCCTTGAAAATGTGTCTCCTCCCATCTTCAAATCAAAGGGAAATATGTTGTTCTGAAAATCATCAACCCCAGAATTTTCCAGCCAGCATAGCTGGGAGTTGAAGTCCACAAGTCTTAAAGCTGCCATGTTTGAAGACCTCTGCATAGATCCTGTTCTTTGTGAGAACCAGTTGTTAACTTTCTGAGCAGTATGGCAAACTAGGACAGAGAACTGGTTGATAAATTACTTGAATCCCACCACTGCATAGATCTTCTGTTATTGCACTTCCAGAATAAGATAACCAGTGATCGCCCTGACATGAGAATGTTCCTTTTCTAGGTTGTAGAAAATGTATTTTCAAAGATGCATAGCTGACAAATGGTAGCACCAAAGCAGAATTCCAAACATTGTGATCAAGTTGAGACTTCTGAGGCAGAGAAATGCTACCCCACACCAAAAAAACACAGGAGAGGTGGAAGAGAGTATTTGTAGTTCAAGGTTGAAGTGTGGGATCCTTGATGCCATCAGAGCTTGGCAGATAGCATCAGCATTTAGACATATATCGCTTCACAGTGCTTTATAGCCCTCCCTAAGCTGTTTATAGAGTCAGCATATTGCCCCAAACAATCTAGGTCTTCATTTTACTTCATGATCTTGGAAAGATGGAAAACTGAGTCAACCTTGAGCCAGTGAGATTCAAACGGCCGAACTGCTAACAGTGGTAGTCAGCAGAAGTAGCCTGCAGTACTGCATTCTAACCACTGTACCACTACCGCTCTTGTTTCCTTGCCAAACTAGGTAACATCATTAATGCACTAATGATGTTGCCTAGTTTGGTAATGCAATGTCTGCAAGAAAACACAACCAAGGGACACCAAGGATCCCACAAACACAGGACTATGTGGAAAGAGGACAAGAAAGCAGGCATTGTGGGAACCTATTTTGCCTGCAGAATCTCATCTGGACAGAGGGATGAAGATGACGATTTGTGGATAGCCGTCCAAAGAAAGAGGGAGGGATAAAGAGGACACTGAACAGCAATTCCAGAGCCCCGGTCAATTTCAAGACCCTTGAATAAACTGAGGGAACTGTTAGTGTGAAGCAGCAACCCAGAGTATCTGTTTGCTTAATTTTATTTTTTGTTCGCAAATGGAAATCTTGACCATGGGAATATTGTGAAAGATCTCTCAGGAGGCTGATATTCTCCTGACAAAAACAAAGTTGATTGCCAAGGAAAGTACTCTTCTCTCCAAAGCAAAAACAGCCCTGGAGGTCCCAAGTCCTGCAGCCAGATATGAGGGCCAATTAAAGACTAACAGGTCACCAACACCCTGAGGATTGTGTGAGAGAATGTCTCCTGTCTTCTATTGGAAAATGTCTCTTTCGTGCTAGACTACCATGATCCAGCTTGATCCATCCACAGAGCAGGGGAGCTGATGTTTCTTCAAAAAACATCCTGGAGGCAGGAGGAGGCAACTATTTAGAAAGAACTTGAAGAGAATGACATAAGTAAGGCTCATGGGCCTGTCTGTGAATAAGTATTTCCCCATGGCTACTGTGAACATTGTGAACACATGATAGGAATTATAAAAATATTTAAGTCCTTCAAATTCCCTGGGAGCTTGGGTGCAGTTCCTACAATAAAGGGGAATCTCTCTCTTTATTGATCTATTCACTCTGGGAAGGTTATAATACTCAGTCCTGAAAGTCACTGATACAAAACCATATGACACCAACCAAGCAGTAGCTGGCGTCCTACCAAAACCTTAAAAGTTAGGGAGGTCATTTAACCAGGGCAGCTTCAGAACATCCAAAAAATGACTGATGCCAAGCAAGAAGAAAGCTTATTCCCTGTAGTTTTTCAAGGGGCTGCCAAGTTACAGCAAAAGCAATGTGGTTGTTTCAACAAAATCACAAGGCTGTCTCTCATAGCTGGGCCTCCTCAATGCTTGTGGGAAGAGCACAAACAGGAAAAGCAATGTAGACAAACATTTTTCTGTCTTAAGAACAGATCATCAGTTCACAAAGTGAAAGACATTTAAAGAACAGTTCGGTGGCTGTAGTGCAAGCCTTCCTGGAAGTTTTATCTAAGTCCAAATGCCTATTAAAAGAAAAGGACTAAATGTACTTGGTTCTTCTTAGCTATATACTCTATAGACAGCTGAACACAAATCCTTATTAGCTGTTAGCGACAGTTTCCTTCTATAAAATGTGGACATTGTGCTATTAAATTCAAATGCCCTTTTTATGCTAAGATGATGGAATGATGACAAGCTATTCATTTCTAGGCCCCAGAGTTAAAAACTCATTGTTTAATTGTCTAATTTTTGTTCAGGTTTGTAATTAGCCTTAAGTGTCTTGATTACTGACAGGTATTTCCACTTTCCTGATCTGATCCCATCTGTGGGGTTTTTTTCCCTGCTCTATCTTTTAAGAAACATGCATACTTGCATCCCTGATATTAACTCCTGAAAATTTCTTCCCTTTTGTTGCATTTAAAAAGAGACAGTTTGGATGAGCAGTTAAAGTACCAGTCTAGAAACCAGGAGACTGGGAGTTCTAGTCCTGCCTTTGCCATGAAAGCCAGCTGGGTGACTTTGGGACAGTCACTCAAGCTCAAGTCACTTTCTAGAATTGTAGCTGTGTGAGGGGAAAATAGAAGGAGAAAGATATGTTCACTGCCTAAATTATTTATAAAAATAATAATGGTGGGATATATATTTATATCTATATCTATGTATGTATGTATGTATGAGCAATAGAATAAGGTTGATTTTTTAAAAAGTAATTTTCATTGATACTTTGCATTAGTTTGACTTACTCGCTATGCCAGTAACCAACAAATGCTAGTCCTTGATTTGCAACAATTCATTTAGTGACTGTTCAATTGAAAAACAGAATTGAAAAAAGTGACTTATGACTGTTTTCACAGTTCAATCATAACAACATCCCCATCTTGGTCATGAGATCCAAATTTGGACACATTGCAATTGGTGTGTATTTATGACTGCTGCAGTATCCCGGCGTCATGTGATCAGTTTTTTTGTGACCTTCTGACAGGCAAAGTCAATGGAGAAACCAGATTCACCTCGTAAGTGGGTTTACCAATTTGACAACTGCAACAATTCACTTAATAACCATGGCAAGGAAAGTCATAAAATGGAGCAAAACTCACTTAAACTATGTCTTACTTAGCAACATAAATTTTGGGCTCAGTTGTGGCCATAGGTTGAGGACTAGCTATATCAGCATTCGCAAACTGGGATCTCTTGTCAAAATTAATGACTCTATTAGTTTCCCATCCAATGTATGGATGCCCCAACTTATTTTCTCTATTTCATATAGCAGTCTTTCAAATACCTATCTATCTACCTCTCTCTCTCTATCTATCTATCTCTGTCTCCTATCTCATCTAAGCTATCTCTATATCTATCAATCTTCTATCTATCTCTATATCTAATCTCTCTATCTATCTAATCTCTCTTGATATATATATATATATGTACACACACACACACACACACACACACACACACACACACACACACACACACACACACATACATATATATATATATATATATATATATATATATATATATATATATATGTATGTTTTTTGTTAAGTCATCCTGGATATATATATATATATATATATATCACGGGGTGATATATAATGTAGGTCTTTGGTTATTCGGGTCTTCTCCCGCGTAGAATTGGAAGTATCTTGGCGATGTTTCAACGAAGTCTCATTCATCATCTTCAGGCTGGTGTTCTCGGCTTCGTGCTTCCTGGAGCAATGTGAGATTGCAGCTGACCCTTCCTTTTAACTGCTAGTTGGGGTGGGAGCTGATTGGGTGGGAGCTTGGCTGTGTTCTGATTGGGTGGAGGTGTGTTCTGATTGGTTAGGGGCTTGGCTGTGCTCTGATTGGATGGGGGGGTTGGTTGTGCTCTGATTGGCTGGGGGTGTGTTCTGTTTGGGTGGGGGCTTGGTTGTGCTCGGCTTAGTCTGAGTTGCAGGGGGATTTGAGCTGGTGAGCTGCGTTGTTGTTGTTGTTTGGCTTCGTGTTTGTGGTCGTGAGAGCTTTTCATGGAGGGTGTTGGTCTGATTCGTGTATGGATTGGAGGGGTTAAAAGTGGCTAATGATGCAGCTGCGGTCTGGCTTCTGGTCCTAGGTCATGCTTCATTATCAGTGTGGGTTTGAGTCTGCTTTCTGCGTGGATGTGTGGTGGTGACATCCTGTGTGGCTCTTGTGAGTGTGGGTCTGGTGTCATTCATCGTGTTAGAGACTCGTTTGTCAATAAGGGTGGGTTTCCAAATGGCTGGCAGGCGGGAGGTATCATCTCGTTTGTTCATGCTGTGTGGGCGTTTTTCTATCTCGATGGCTTCTCTGATTATTCTGTCATTAAAGTGTTCAGTTTTGGCGATAGTTCTGGTCTTCTTAAAGTCAATTTCATGTCCTGTGGCTTTAAAGTGTTGGACCAGGGAAGAAGTTGGTTCCTCTTTTTTGACTGAGTTTTTGTGTTCTTCAATGCGTGCACTTATTCTTCTGTTGGTTTGTCCGATGTATGTGGTGGGGCAGGCGGTGCATGGGATTTCATATACTCCTTGATTTTCTAACTCAATTTTGTCTTTGGGGTTCCTCAGGATGGTGGATATTTTTCGGTTTGTGCAGAATGCTGTCTTGATGTTATGTTTCTGGAGGATTTTGCTTATTCTGTCTGTGATGCCTTTTATGTATGGGAGGAGGGCTTTGCCGTTTTCTTGTTCTCTGTCTTGAATTTTAGTGGGGGTTTCTTTTTGGATTAGGTTGGTAATCTTATTTCTTTGGAATCCATTGGATGTTAGTATGTTAGTGAGAGTGTGTAGTTCAGTTTTTAGGTGTTGCTCGTCAGCTAAGCGTTTTGTTCTGTAGATGAGTGTCTTGGCTACAGAGTTGATCTGGGCTGGGTGGTGGTGTGAGAGTGCATGCAGATAGCGGTTTGTGTGTGTTTTCTTCTGGTAGATAGTAGATAAATCTAGTAGATATTAGATAAATAGTAGATAGATAGTAGATAGTAGTTAAAACACACACAAACTGCTATCTGCATGCACTCTCACACCACCACCCAGCCCAGATCAACTCTGTAGGAAGCACGAAGCCGAGAACACCAGCCGAAAGATGACGAATGAGACTTTGTCAAAACATCGCCAAGATACTTCCAATTTTACGTGGGAGAAGACCCGAATAACCAAAGACCTACATATATACAGGTGAAACTCGAAAAATTAGAATATCGTGCAAAAGTTCATTTATTTCAGTAATGCAACTTAAAAGGTGAAACTAATATATGAGATAGACTCATTACGTGCAAAGCGAGATAGTTCAAGCCTTGATTTGTCATAATTTTGATGATTATGGCTTACAGCTCATGAAAACCCCAAATTCACAATCTCAGAAAATTAGAATATTGTAAAAAGGTTCAATATTCTAGGCTCAAAGTGTCCCACTCTAATCAGCTGATTAAGCCATAACACCTGCAAAGGGTTCCTGAGCCTTTAAATGGTCTCTCAGTCTGGTTCAATAGGAATCACAATCATGGGAAAGACTGCTGACCTGACAGTTGTGCAGAAAACCATCATTGACACCCTCCATAAGGAGGGAAAGCCTCAAAAGGTAATTGCAAAAGAAGTTGGATGTTCCCAAAGTGCTGTATCAAGGAACATATTAATAGAAAGTTATGTGAAAGGGAAAAGTATGGAAGAAAAAGGTGCACAAGCAGCAGAGATGACCACAGCCTGGAGAGGATTGTCAGGAAAAGGCCATTCAAAAGTGTTGAGCACTTTCACAAGGAGTGGACTGAGGCTGGAGTCAGTGCATCAAGAGCCACCACACACAGACGGATCCTGGACATGGGCTTCAAATGTCGTATTCCTCTTGTCAAGCCACTCCTGAACATCAGAAGCATCTTATCAGGGCTAAAGACAAAAAGAACTGGTCTGTTGCTCAGTGGTCCAAAGTCCTTTTTTCTGATGAGAGCAACTTTTGCATCTCATTTGGAAACCAAGGACCCAGTGTCTGGAAGAAGAATGGAGAGGCATACACTACAAGATGCTTGAAGTCCAGTGTGAAGTTTCCACAGTCTATGTTGATTTGGGAAGCCATGTCATCTGCTGGTGTTGGTCCACTGTGCTTCATTAAGTCCAGGGTCAACACAGCCATCTACCAGGAGATTTTGGAGCACTTCATGCTTCCTTCTGCAGACAAGCTTTACGGGGATCTGACTTCATTTTCCAGCAGGACTTGGCACCTGCCCACACTGCCAAAAGTACCAAAACCTGGTTCAATGACCATGGGATTACTGTGCTTGATCGGCCAGCAAACTCGCCTGACCTGAACCCCATAGAGAATCTGTGGGCATTGTCAAGAGAAAGATGAGAGACATGAGACCAAACAATGCAGAAGACCTGAAGGCCGCTATTGAAGCATCCTGGTCTTCCATAACACCTCAGCAGTGCCACGGGCTGATAGCATCCATGCCACGCCGCATTGAGGCAGTAATTGATGCAAAAGGAGCCCAAACCAAATACTGAGTACATATGCATGCTTATACTTTTCAGAGGTCTGATATTGTTCTATGTACAATCCTTGTTTTATAGATTTCATGTAATATTCTAATTTTCTGAGATTGTGAATTTGGGGTTTTCATGAGCTGTAAGCCATAATTATCAAAATTATGACAAATCAAGGCTTGAATTATCTCGCTTTGCATGTAATGAGTCTATCTTATATGTTAGTTTCACCTTTTAAGTTGCATTACTGAAATAAATGAACTTTTGCACGATATTCTAATTTTTCGAGTTTCACCGGTATATACACACATACACACATACACACACACACATACATACATACATACATACATACATACATACATACACATACACATACACATACACATACACATACACATACACATACACATACACATACACATACACATACACATACACATACACATACACATACACATATACATATACACAGTGGTGGGATTCAAGTAATTTAACAATCGGTTCTCTGCCCTTCCAACAACCAGTTTTCCAAACTGCTCTGAAAGTTAACAACCGGTTCTCCCAAAGTGGTGCGAACTGGCTGAATCCCACCACTGCATATACATATTTTCTCTATATTCATATACTTACATGCATACATAAAAAGGTAAAGGTTCCCCTCACACATATGTGCTAGTCATTCCTGACTCCAGGTGGTGGTGCTCATCTCCGTTTCAAAGTCGAAGAGCCAGTGCTGTCTGAAGATGTCTCCATGGTCATATGGCTGGCATGACTCAATGCCAAAGGCGCACGGAACTCAGTTATCTTCCCACCAAAGGCGGTCCCTACTTTTCTACTTGCATTTTTACGTGCTTTCAAACTGCTAGGTTGGCAGAAGCTGGGACAAGTAATGGGAGCTCACCCCGCAGCATTAGGGAATCGAACTGCTGAACTGCTGCCCTTTCAATCAATGAGCTCAATGTCTTAGCCACTGAGCCACCCCATCCCTTATATACATACATCTGCATTTACATTGCTTATACCTTCCTCTACTTGAACACAATTCTGAAGCTCACCTCCAGCATCTTATGGTAGAAGGAATGCTCTCTCATCAAATGGCCTACTGAGACAAGAATATCAGGCAAGATCATTCACAAAGGGCCAGCAACTGAAATAATTGAACCTTAAGTCTCCAACAATTAAACTTGGCACATTATTTTTCTTAATATTACATTCTTTTACTTCTATGCCAGCCTGTCAGAACTTTCTGTCAGCTGCTCCCACAGGTTTTCCCAATCTATTAGACCAACGATGGTGAATCTTTTGAGTTCAGCATGTCAAAAAATTCAGGAAAATATATAAAATAATACTTTATATATTCATTTATTTAAAAATTGCAGTCCAATTATGTGTAGAGCTATGTAGTATAGAAACAAACATCAAATAATTACAAAAATGAAATACAAATGAAACAAACACATTTTCAGAGGGTCCAGAGAATGACTGAGAGTACACCCCAAGGTCACCCCTTTCTCACTTGGCATGTGCAGCTTCCAAAATCCTGCAAGATTTTGGGAGCACCCTCAGGAATGGTTTTGTTAGGTGCTGATGAATGCTGGTATGTCACCCCAAATGTCATTGTGTGCCACCTTTGACCCGCATGTGATACGTTTCTCATTGCTATAATACATGATGGCGAACCTATGGAACATGTGCCACAGGTGACACACGGAGCCATATCTGTGGGCACGCAAGTGTTGCCTTAGCTCAGCTCCAGCACATATGTACGCACTGGCCAGCTGATTTTTGGACCTTCTGGCCCACCAGAAGTTGGGAAATGGGCCGTTTTGGGCCTACAGAGGGCCTCTGGGAGGTGAAGTGTTTTAGCCCTACCCAAGCTTCAAGAAAGTGTCTGGGGAGGGCGAAAAACAGGCCTACTGGGCCCACTGGTAACCTTTTTGCTGTCATGTGCCAAAAGTGGGGGGAATGCGAGGGGGTCATGCGTGCATGCATGGGGGGCAGGGCCCAGGGGGGCATTGAATTATGGTGTGGGCACTCACACGTGCAACTCCCCACGCTCCCCTCGCTTTTTTGGCACATGATGGCTGTTATGTCCTTATAAGGACATCCGCCTGGGATTGGCTGAAGATCCTTTCGGCGGGAGTTTTGAATCCCTGTCAGTGGGCGGTGCGTCTGCCGGAGCAAATATAAGGAGAGCTCCGGCAGCGCACAGCCAGTTCAGTTCGCATTGAATAAATGTTTGTTCTTGAACTCAGCTGGTCACTCTTCTTTCCTGCGCCGATCTAACACTGGCGACGAAGGACTAGAGAAGAATCCCCGCGTGGCACGATCGCCTTAACGAGCTGAAGTCACTCGACGCGGCCTGAGAGATGGCAACGCCGCAAGCGCCGTTCGCCTCGCTGGCTCCTTTCAACCCCAGCCGGGAGAAATGGAGCTCCTATATGATCCGTTTCCGCCAATTCCTCCGGGGAAACGGCTACACCAATATCGACGACGAGAGGAAGAGGGCTCTTTTCCTCGCCAACTGCGGCACCGATGTGTTGGAGCTCGCTGTCAACCTCGTCGCACCCAGAGACATTGAAGTCATGTCCTGGGTGGATCTACAGGCTGCCCTGCAAGACCATTATGCACCATCGGGCACCCCCATTTCCAACCGCTTCACGTTCCGCCAAAGGAACCAGATGGAAGGCGAATCCCTCAAGGACTTTGTTGCGGCATTGCGACAAATCGCAGCTAACTGCGAATTTGAAAATGTCGACAATGCCTTACGAGACGGGATCGTCTTCGGAATGAGAGATGCCAACCTCCAGAAAAAGTTCCTGAGTAGGAAGCGCCTGTCCCTGAAGGACGTCCTCGAAGAGGCCACGGCTGCGGAGACCTCTGAGACCGCCGCCGCTGCGATGCGCCAGTCCCGTGGGATCCACAAGATCCACAAGCCGGCGTCGGATTCGTCCGATGACTCGGCTGCACAAACTGATTCAGAGGGAGAATCGACTGTCTTAAAAGTTTCCCGCCCATCTAGGCGGGAAATTCAAAAAGATGGCCGCCGCGCAGCTCAATGCGGCAGTTGCAAGGGACTCCATCCACGCCAGTCCTGCCGCTGGCGCGATGCAACCTGCAGACGCTGCCTCAAGAAGGGGCACATCGCCGAGGCATGCAGAGCCTCTGATCCGGTTCCGGACTCGATTAAGCCCCGCACTCTTGAAAATCGCCGCGATACCCAGAGGTCATCCAAACGGTCCTCAAACCAGCAAAACCGCGACGACCGCAATGACTCCCAGGGCGGCGCTGTACACCAAACAACCATCGGACTCACCAGCAACAACAGTGCCACGAAATTCCATGTGACACTGTTGGCAGAAGGGTTGCCGTGCACCATGGAAGTGGACTCTGGCTCCGTCTACTCTATCATCGACTGGCACCAGACTAAGAAGCTGAAGCCGGCACTCCGCAAGCGCCACCTTCAACCCCTTAACTCCCAACTGGTGGATTTCGGCGGAAATCCCATCGGCGTTCTCGGAAGAACCAACCTCCACATCGCCTTCAAGCTATTCCAAGGCCAGCTTCCAATAACAGTCGTGGAGCACAGCCGCCCGACCCTGCTGGGCGTGGAGTGGTTCGAGCCGTTGGGGCTTTCTATTGGAGGCATCCACCAGGTTAGCTCAGGGGAACTCGACGCGCTCATCGGAGAGTTCCCAGAAGTCTTCGATGGTAAGTTAGGGACCTTTACAGGGAAACCCATTTCTTTTAATCTGGACAAGGGGGTTACCCCTATTCGGCTTAAGCCCCGCCGGGTTCCATTTGCCTTAAGGGCTAAGGTAGATGCTCAGCTAGATAAGCTGATAGCCCAAGGCATACTGGAACCCATCGATCATGCTTCATGGGAGACTCCCATTGTGACCCCCATGAAGCAGGATGGATCTGTGCGCATCTGCGCTGACTACAAAGTGACCATCAATAAAGCGTTACCGCAGAGCGCATACCCTGTGCCGGTGGTGCAACATTTGCTGCACTCACTCGGCAAGGGCCAAATTTTTGCCAAACTGGACCTGGCCCAGGCTTACCAGCAATTGCCAGTTGATCGGGAAACGGCGGAGGCTCAGACGATTGTCACCCATAGAGGCGCGTTTAAGTGCAACCGCCTCCAGTTTGGGGTCAGTGCAGCCCCAGGCATTTTCCAATCTATGATGGAACGCCTTCTCCAAGGCGTTCCAGGGGTGGTGCCTTACTTCGACGATGTGCTGATCTCTGGTGAATCTAAGGCCCAACTCTTTGACCGCCTGAGACTCGTTTTACGACGGTTTCAGGAGAAGGGCCTGAGGGTCAGGAGGGACAAGTGCATCGTCGGGGTACAGGAAGTCGAGTTCCTGGGCTATCTCATAGATAGTTCTGGCATCCGCCCCACCAAATCAAAAGTTAAGGCTATCCATGAAGCTCCCAGCCCCAAAAACAAAGCGGAGCTTCAGGCTTTCCTTGGATTGCTTAACTTCTACGCAATTTTCCTCCAGCAGAAAGCCACAGTTGCTGAGCCGCTCCACCGCTTGCTGGCAAAGGCGGCTCCCTGGAGGTGGGGACGCGAGGAAGAATCTGCTTTTCGAGCTGTGAAAGACCTGCTGACCTCCGACAGCGTGCTCATTCAATATAATGAGACGTTGCCCATCAGACTGACCTGTGACGCTTCACCCTACGGCGTGGGCGCTGTCCTCAGCCACGAACTGCCTACCGGCTGTACAGCCCCCATTGCCTACTTTTCTAAGACTATGTCCGCTGCGGAACGCAACTATAGCCAACTGGACAAAGAGGCATTGGCTATTGTTGCAGGGGTGAAGCGCTTCCACGAATACCTCTATGGCCGGTGTTTCACCATCGTCACCGATCACAAGCCGCTGTTGGGCCTTCTTGCCGGAGACAAGCCAACACCAGCCTTCATGTCCCCACGCATGACGCGTTGGGCCATTTTCCTCGCCGGCTACTCCTACAGCCTCGTCCATCAACCCGGTAAAGCCATCGCGAACGCCGACGCCCTCAGCCGATGCCCATCCGCCGAGGCCGTGGAGGATCCCGCGCCCACGATCGAACTGCTGCACATTGACAATGACAGCAACTGTCCCGTAACGTCTGCCGACGTCGCTACGCACACGCGGGCCGACCCCATCCTCCGCAAAGTCCAGGCTTGGGTTTTAAGGGGCTGGCCGACCCAAGATGTCAGCAGCGAGTTCCTGCCGTTCAGCCGGAAGCGAGAGGAGCTGTCCACCATGCGCGGCTGTTTGTTATGGGGAGACAGGGTGCTGATTCCCGGCTCGCTACAAAAACGAACTCTGGCCGCTTTACATCGGGGGCACCCGGGCATAGTCCGAATGAAAGCTCTGGCACGGAGCTACGTCTGGTGGCCAGCCATGGACAAAGACATTGAGCAATGGGTCGCCAGGTGTACTCCGTGCCAAGAAGTAAGACCTGCACCCCCTCAATCAGACCCGACGCCCTGGGAAACCCCCAGCTCTCCCTGGTCGCGCATCCACATTGACTTTGCTGGCCCCATTCAGGGGCACCATCTCCTCATCGTGGTGGATGCCTACTCCAAATGGCTGGAGGTCGTCCCCATGGCATCGACCACAACGGAAGCAACAATCAGAGCCCTCCGCCGACTGTTTGCCACCCATGGACTCCCTGACGTCTTAGTCTCGGACAACGGTCCTCAACTTACGTCCGTGCCCATGGAGGCTTTTCTCGCAAGTCTGGGCATCCGCCATGCCCTCTCTGCCCCTTACAGACCGGCTGGAAATGGACAGGCTGAAAGAATGGTGAGGCTCACCAAGGAGTCTCTCGCCAAGATGGGACCTGGGGATTGGCAGGAGCGCATTGACACCTTCCTCCTGACTCAACATATCACACCCCACTCTGCCACCCGGAAATGCCCTGCCGAACTGTTGATGGGCAGGCGACTCCGGTCACCCCTGGACAGACTGCACCCGCAATACACTTCAGAGGTTCCCGCATCTGCCAGCCGTCAACTTCGCCAATTTTCGATCGGCGACGCCGTGTTCGCTTTAAATTTCCACGGCTCGCCTAAATGGCTTAAAGCTACAGTACACAGCACAACCGGCCCCAAATCCTACCGAGTTGAGCTGGAAGACGGACAGATCGTGAGACGTCATCTCGACCAGCTCCGCAAAAGGTGGAGGGAAGTGGGTGAAAACCAGCCGGACGAGGTAGGCCTAAACCACCCCGACGAGGTAGGCCTAAACCACCCCGACGAGGTAGGCCTAAACCACCCCGACGAGGTAGGCCTAAATCACCCTGACGAGGTAGGCCTAAACCAACCTTGTGAGGTAGGCCCCGACCTCCCCGACAGAGTAGGCCAACACCACCCTGGCGAAGTAGGACGACCCCACCCAGACGAGGGAGGCCGCCAACGAACAAGTAAGACAAGCACCTTGGCGCCAAATTCAACTGCAGCTGCAAACAGCCAAGTAGACCGGGGACAACCCAGCAGGGGAAGCCAACAGCAACCCCGCGAGGTGGTAACCCGACAACCCGGAGACGGGGACCTCCAGCCAACTCTTCAGGAGTCCCCGCAACCACCACCCGACCGCGCAGAAGACCAACCCTGCGAGGAAGGCCGCCACCACCCCAGCAGAGTAGGCCAACACCAACCCGGCATGGCCGAACAACCCGGCGTCCTGCCAACATCAAGATCACCTCCAGCCAACCAGCCGTACCAAGAGGGCTTACACCACCCCTGCAAGGTAGGCCTACGCCACCCCGACAGGGTCGACACGCCGCCCGGGCCATCCACCAAACTCCCCGGGAGTAAGCCGGACTCAACCAGGGGACCCCCAGTGTTAGCCCAGCCACCTCCGCCGAACTCGCACCCAGACCCAGACCGACGCGACTCGAGCCCAGCAGGGAACCGAGGGAAACACAGGGACCTACCGAGGCTCAGGAGTTCCGGACCGGTCCACCGCAGAGAGCCACAACGGCGACCTCAGGATCCGTGCAGGAACAAGGGAGACCAGCATCCACAGCAGGCGGAGATCCGAGACCCGGCCGGAGGTTCTGGGACTGAGCCAGCGTCCTCTACGGCCAGATCCAGCCCGGCACCGGAGCTGGAGCCCGGAGCAGAGCGGACACCTCCCGTCCATGTCGGTGCCCATCCGAACTGTGAACTGCGCAGGTCTACGCGGGCACGTAGACGTCCTGTTTATCTTAGCGATTACCTCCCTGATGGACTGACTAAGAACTAGGGGGGAGGAGTGTTATGTCCTTATAAGGACATCCGCCTGGGATTGGCTGAAGATCCTTTCGGCGGGAGTTTTGAATCCCTGTCAGTGGGCGGTGCGTCTGCCGGAGCAAATATAAGGAGAGCTCCGGCAGCGCACAGCCAGTTCAGTTCGCATTGAATAAATGTTTGTTCTTGAACTCAGCTGGTCACTCTTCTTTCCTGCGCCGATCTAACAATGGCAAAAAGGTTAGTCATCACTGCTATAATAGGTTCTTTACAGCTGACCTTTCTATCTAATCAACTGTCCTAGGCTGTCCAGCTACTAGCCCAGAGGTGTCAAACCTGGGTTGTCATGGTGGCATCATATGAAGTATCGCATCTTTGTTAAACTGGGCATGAGTGTGGCCAGTGCATGACACATCTGGCCCATGGGGTGCGGGTTTGACAGTGCTGTACTAGCCTGTTGGAATAAGACCCCAGGCACCCCCAAAGCAAGTCTGACTGATGTTAAGGCATGACAAAAGGCAGCCAGATGTTCTCTTTATACAGCCCAACGACCTGTCCATTTGAAGAAATGCCCATGTGAGTTTACTCTAAAGATTCAAAAAAATAAAGCAGGCCAATGTCAGTATAATGACAAAATGGAAAACAATAGAGTTGGAAGCAGAGATGGTATTCAGCAGGTCCTGACCAGTTCTGGAGAACCGGTAGCGGAAATTTTGACTAGTTCAGAGAACTGGTAAATACCACCTCTCGCTGGCTCTGCCCCCATCTATTCTCTGCCTCCAGAGTCCCAGCTGATCACAAGGAAATGGGGATTTTGCAGTAAACTTCCCCTGGAGTGGGAAGGGAATGGAGATTTTAAAGTATCCTTCCCCTGCCACGCCCACCAAGCCACGCCATGCCCATCAAGCCATGCCATGCCCACAAAACCACGCCCACAGAACCAGTAGTAAAAAAAATTGAATCCTACCACTGCTTGAAGGGACCATGGAAGTCTTTTAGTCCAACCTCTGCTCAAGCAGGAGATCCTATGCCATTCCAGACAAGTGGCTGTCCAGTCTCTTCTTAAAAGCCTCCAGTGATGGAGCACCCACAACTTCTGAAAGCAAGCTGATCTACTATTCTCATTGTTGGAAAGTTTCTCCTTAATTCCAGGTTGCTTCTCTCTTTGATTAATTTCCATCCATTGCTTCTTGCCTTTTGGTGCTTTGGAAAATAGGTTAATCCCCTCCTCTGAAATATTGGAATGTGTAGATTAAATGAAATACTTGGATTGCTATTTCTCATTAAATTATCCATTTTTTTCCTAATGTTTTTGTTCTCCGGAAGAATCTAGCTACTACAGCTGCTATGTAAGGTTGCATCTCCTTCTCCTCTTCTATAAACTTTCTTAATTTCTTTATTTTCTTTTTTTTTCCCACTGAACCATTCATTGAAACAATATATCATCAACATCTTAAAATTAATATTAACCAAGTTAAACATGACGGATAAACATATTAAAAACACTGCCTGAACTCTCTCTCTCGGTATTCCTACTATAACAGTGGCCCAACATATTGGTTCATTTTAAAGATTATCTAAGATTTTTCCCTAGCAATTAAAACTCATTAGTAGTACATTAGTCCAAGCTGTCTTTTGCTCCCTTGCTTGTTTTTCTATCTCTGCTCTATCTGGGCTGGTTTGGTTGCTAGAATTACGGTCAGGCCTGGGATTTTTCTTGGGGTCATTTTAAAACCTGCTGTTAATGGTAATGAATGCATTCTATTCCAGCTGATTCTCATAATGTCTTAGAAATGCAAAGGAGAGAGAGAGAGAGTGAGTGAGAGAGAGGGCACAAACTCCATTACTAGTTTCCTTGCCAAGCAAAAAATAAAAAAATGCTGCTAAGATGGTATGGAGTGACAGGGGAATGAAGTGAGTTAACGCAGAACTGTCGATCAAGTTTTAATTGAGTCTGATCTCAGATATATGCAACTGCATCAAGAGGAATTTAAGGGTACATTGGTGTTAGTGGTCCCCCTTCTGGAGCTGCTGCTGCTGGAAGAATCCACCTTTTGCAGGAACTCAAGAGTAGCTTAAATTACTGCTGGAGAAATCAAGCTGAAGTTTACCTCTCTCTCCCTAGGGATACTTGAAAGGGCCCCCCTGGGTTGCTGTGGACTTCAGATTAACTCGTTGTAACCTCTTGGGGAAAAATAATTGGCTAGAATTGGCACTGTTTTTTTCAAAGCCCAGGGCTTTTCCATAGACCTAATTCTCAATTTAAGGGAAAGTAAGGTGGCTGCTACTTTTTCTCCAGAGTTCAGAGGAGAAACACAGCACTTTAATCACATTGGAGCAGAAGCTGAGCCTTCCAGAAATTGGTACTTGAACGGTGGGGCGAGAGGAGTAATGGCTCCTGCCAGCAATACCTCAATGTAGCAAACTCCACCGGGAGGGGTGCTAACATTCATGGATGATTGGGAAAAAAATCAGCTGCTTGGATACACAAGGTAGCTGTTGTACACATTCACACACATTTCCCACTGTCAACCCATTCTCTACAAAATCCTATTCTCCCTTATATGACTTGGGGGGGGGGGTCTTTTCCCCAAAGCTATGTTCACACAATTGCAAGAATAATCTCGCATGAGATATGAACCCAATCCATACAGTTAGTTTAGGATTTGTGGGTCATGCTAGCAAGTTAAGTATGCCAGGTTCAATGAACTAGAAAAGGTGGGATAGCGTAACCATTACAAAGCAATGCTACTCCTTGTTTATTATTTATATTTATTCAGATTTTTTTTCACAGAATAAAAGATGAAAGAGGGAGGGAGGGAGGGAGGGAGGGAGGGAGGGAGGGAGGAAGGAAGGAAGGAAGGAAGGAAGGAAGGAAGGAAGGAAGGAAACTTCTGATCGTCTTTTCAACAGACAACTACAATCATATTATTCCCTCAATTAATCCTTGTCTTTTCTAATCTTTAAATCTATAAATCATTATATCATTTACATTTTTTTTCAACTAGACATCCATATAAGATTTCCAGTCTTTCAGGAAAGTTTTTGTTTTTTCACAAAACAGGTCAGTTTTGCCCTTCCATTTTCTGTCCATTCCTTCACTGTGGGAATTGAAGCATTCTTCCATCATTCTGCATACAATAGTCTTGCTGGAATTATCATATACACAATCAATCTATCATAAATCTTTTCTAAATTCATTGCCGCAAGTCCCAATAAAAAGAATTCTGGTTTCAGAACAATGCTACTCCTGAGTGGAATTCGTACACTAGCTGCCAGAATTCTAGCCAGATGTTTTATTTTTACTTAACAATTATTAATGTATTTCTTTTCGAGATTCTTCTCGACAGCCTTCAAAGAAATATAAACAATTGCAATAAATATTTTGAAAACAAAGAAAGAATTCTTCCCATAGAACAGGTGATAATGGCTGACAGAGAAGAGCCCACTGATCAGGCTATTCTTATAGCTCTTCTCTCATGGCTTAATGCTCTTTCTAACATTGTCTCTCTCCTGATCTCAGTCAATGACCACAGACGATTCAGGAGTGGAACAAACTAAACATGCCATCAACTCCTAGAGATCTCCCAATACAGGTAGTCCTCTATTTGTGACTGCAATTGAACCCAAAATTTCTGTTGCTGAGTGTTGCCCCATTGTACGAACTTTCTTGCCACAACTGATAAGTGAATCACTGCAGTTGCAAAGTTAATAACACTTTAAGTTAAATGAATCTGGTTTCCCCGTTGACTTTGCTGATCGGATGGGTTGCAAAAAGGTGATCATATGACCCTGGGACACTGCAACTGTCATAAATATGAGTCAGTTGCCAAATATCTGGATTTTAATCACCTAACCATGAAGATGCTATCATGATTGTAAATGTGAAAACAATCATAAGTCATTTTTTTTTTGGTGCCATTACTAAAAATGAACTCTTGTAAGTCAAAAACTACCTGTACATAAAATGTTATTCTTTACCTCTCACCAGCCTTAAATCTAGATGAAGATATGGAACCAGTTTGGAATAACATACCACAATCTTACGATCTAGATGAAAAAATGGCAAATTAAGATGGGCTCACGCACATCCAATAAAACCACTTCCAGGAATGCAATTGCCTCGAAAAATATGGAGCTACTTGAATAGAATCAGGTTAGGCCATGCCAGAACTAAGGCAAAAAGCTTTTTAAGTGAGGAATGGCTAAGAACCCGCAATCCGACTGTGATGTGCTAGAACAAACTATAACACATGAAGTTTAAGATGGCCCTCTCAGAAAATTTCAAGGCACCTGGGATGATCTAACCCTGGGGTGTCAAACTCAATTTCATTGAGGGCCGCATCAGGGTTGTGTTTGATCTTGGGGGGGCAGGAGGGCTGGCCAAGGTGGGCATGGTCCAGTGGTGAAATGTAAAATTTGTTACTACTGGTTCTATGGGCATAGCTGGGGGGGGGGGTAATGTGACTGAATGGGCATGGCCAACTTTTTTTTTTTAATTTTTAAAACCATTTTTTCTACAGCCAAAGAGGTTGCTTAAGAAATGCTTTTAAAAGCCTCTGACAATCAGGCAACTCAGCTGGGATCGTTAGAGGCTTTTAAAAACATTTTTTCTACAACCTCTTCAGCCAAAGAGGTTGCAGAAAAAATGTGTTTAAAAGCCTCTGACCAGTGGTGGGATTCAAGTAATTTAACAACCGGTTCTCTGCCCTAATGATTTCTTCCAACAACCACTTTGCCAAATTGCTCAGAAACTTAACAACCGGTTCTCCCAAAGTGGTGCAAACTGGCTGAATCACACCACTGCCTCTGACAATCCCAGCTGAGCCATGCAATCATCAGAGGCTTTTTTTTTTAACTTTTAAAAGCATTTTTTCGGCTGAAGAGGTTGTGAAAAAATGCTTTTAAAAATTAAAAAAAAAGCCTCTCATGATCATGTGGCATGAGGGGGGGCAGGGATTTTGATACCAGTTCTCCAAACTACCAGCCGCCATCGCTACCAGATCGGGTGATCTGGTCCGAACCGGGAGCATTTCACCCCTGGCATAGTCAACTCAATTCACTTATCAAGGCTACATTTTTGGTCATGACAGCCTGCTGCAACCTTCTGCCAGAGAAAAGGAGCTCTGTTTTCACTGGTAGAAGCACCACAGGCTGATCCTTCACTGTTTCCAGGGCAGCTCTAAGCACCCCACAAGCTGGATTCAGCCTGCAGGCTTTGAGTTTGACACCCCTGATCTAACCCCAGGCATACCAGAAGGAGTTAAGATATAAATATGTGTATATCTATATACATTTGCAAATGCTTTATTTAAACTAAAGGGACATGGTGGCTCAGTGGCTAAGACACTGAGCTTATCAATCAAAATATCGGCAGTTCAGAGGTTCGAATTCCTAGTGCCACGTAACAGGGTGAGCTCCTGTTACTCGTCCCAGCTTCTGTCAACCTAGCAGTTCGAAAGCACATAAAAAATGCAAGTAGAAAATAGGGAGCACTTTTGCTGGGAAGGTAACAGCGTTCTGTGCACCTTTGGCATTTAGTCATGCCGGCCACATGAACATGGAAATGTCTTCAGACAGCGCTGGCTCTTCAGCTTTGAAATGGAGATGAGCACTGCCCCCTAGAGTTGGGAATGACTAGCTCATATGTGTGAGGGGAACCTTTACCTTTATTATTTAAACTAATTTTGCATATCAGTGATTGCATGACCTCTATAGAGGCCATACACTAAATAAATAAATCAGGATTTTGGAGTGACCGCATGCTACTTTTCTCCATTCTTATGACATTGTCCACAGTGGTTCCATTATGACTCCTCCATCCATAGCTAAGCAAATGTTAAATTGGTAAAGGCCATTTGTGCTTCTTCCCAAATAATCATCCTAAAAACTGACAGTACTGGAGGATAGAGAAATTATTTATTCCCTTGTTTTTATGTTTTTGGCAAAAAAAAAACCCTTCATCTCTGAGGTTGCTACTTACAATTTATGGGAAGTTTCATCATAGCCTATGGAGGATATTGGTCACCATACTATAAAAAAGATGTTGAGACTCTAGAATGAGTGCAGTGAAGAGCAACCAAGATTATTAGAGGACTGGAGACTAAAACATGCCATGAACAGTTGCAGAAACTATCTAGTGAAGAGAAGGACCAGGGGAGACATAATAGCAGTCTTCCAATATTTGAGGGGCTGTCTCAGAAAGGAGGGGGGAAACTTGTTTTACAAAGCCCCTGAAGGCCAGACAAGGAATAATGGATGGAAATTAAACAAGGAGAGAATCAACCTGGAAACAACGAGAAATTTTCTGACAGTGAGAACAATCAACCAATGGAGCAGAAGTTGCCTTCCGAAGATGTGGGAGCTTCATCACAGGAAGCTTTCAAGAAGAGACAGGACTGCCATCTGTCAGAAATGGTGCAGAGTCTACTTGGGTGGGGAGTTGGACTCCTTATAGGGGATGATCTATAAGGTTCCTTCAAACTCTGTTAATCTGTATCTGACATACAGAGCAAGTAGTAGCTCTAGGGTGACAGACAATAAACTATAGAAAGCAAAAAAAAATGTTTCCTTGCAATTTCCATTGTCCAAGGTAACGTAACTTCCCCATAATTGCTCTTTAAAATATATATTTTAATTACACTGCAACCTGGTAGATTTCAAGGGGGTCTTAACATCATGCCACCAAAGACTCCTTGCCATCTTTGCCACTCACAGAAATACTGTCCATGATTAGTTGTCCCACCTCTACCTACCATTTGTTATGAGTTGTCAACCCACTGCATTCCAGGTAACTCCCTGGTTCAGGAACTGTACCAGCCTTTTCCCTTTTTTCCATGGGCCATCTCCCTCCCTTGTAAAATTATCCTAAATGAAGTCAAATGAGGCACTATATTCAAGCAATTTAACAAATTGGGTGGATGGTACAGATAGGAGTCAAGGCATCTGCTCAGGTAACATTCCAGAGTACTTACATTTCCCCAGCTGAGAAGATTTTATTTTAGTCATCCAGCAGCTTGAAGCAAAGTTATACGCTGAAGCAACCTTAGAGGAATAACCATCTAAAGTCTAAGTAAAATAGCATGGTGCTGCATTCTAAGGTTAAAAATTATAACTGGGTCTGTAGTACAATGAATTAAAAGTATGAAAGTAAGCTAAACCAGCCTTTGGTTCCTATTCATGACAATCATTCAAAGTCATTTAACAAGGTGAGCAGTCACTGCAATTTAGGATTTTTGTATTGATTGGTTCTGATTAAATCTAATTAGTTCGTCATCATTCAAGCACAGACAGCCAAGAGGATGCATGATTTGGCCGGTTAGACATAGCAATTGTATCTTGCCAAACACCTAAACTCTTGTTCCTCAATGCATTTATTGGCACAGTTAACCTAATGTCTCATTAAGCAAAGAGAGATCTAAAATTAGCTTGTTAACTTGTTCTAAGGATAGTGATTATACTATAGTTACCAACTAATCTTTCATATATTTCTTCTGGATTAGGTAAAAATAACCGCACATGTGCTCTTTATGGAGATTTTACTTTACAGCTGCATGTTTCTTGCATGATCCTTTCTGCACAGTTTACCAATCCACCCAAATGTTGGGATTAAACAGCATACACAGTATGTAAAGCCACGCCACAAAAATTCCATTCTGTAAGATGATGGGATGGAGAAACTCTGCTCATCCCAAATAGTAATTAGGTTGCATCATCATGTAAAGGACACAGATGAATTCCAAAATAGTGGTTGGACCAGAACTAAGGACAATACCATTCAAATCGTCATTTAAACTAACAGATCAATAGGTTGTCCAATATCAATATTTATGCCTCACCTTTGTAGAACTTCATAACCTTTTTTCATAAGGTTATGATTAGGATAAAACTTTGGAGGGACTTGAGTATATTGCATGCAATTCTTTAGAAAAAAACAGGGATATAAAAGTAAAAGCCAACTTTCTTGAACATAAACCTACTGATAAGTAGAGATCACCAGTTGAGGACTTGTTTCTAATACTTTGAATAGAGCCAGGCCTGCTTTATACTTTTAAGTACCAGTCAAGAGAGACCAACATTCCTTAAATTGGCATCCTCCAGGTGTTTTAAAATCATAACTACCCAAACTTGTTGTGAGTCCAGCTTTCAGATGGGCCATGACCACCTGCCTGGAATAGGGTGGTATGTTTACTAAAGTTTTCCATGAATGTTCTTTTGGCATGACACCCAGGACCAAGTTTTTGTTTCCATGGAGGAAATAAATAATCATGACAGGCTGTTTTTCCTAGCTAAAGACAAAACATACATTCATTAAAGAGGCCAGTGTTGTAAAGGGCTGGCTGCATTTGCCCACAACTGCCAATCAGCTGTCTATCAAAGCACCATAATTTACTATCAACACCTGCAATCTACCTGATGCCAATTTGAATTCTTGACATACATAGCAATATCTATTGCATGCAATAATTGCACAATTACAACATTCATTTCACCCTGGGGAATAATCCTTCATATGGCTCCTCCTTGGTCAACACATGGAAACTAGAGTACTGTGTAGCAAATGGTGTTTAGGCTTGTTGAGCTAGTGGATTGGTGCCAGTATTGGATGATATTAATACTTGGAGAAATTATCAAAGGGAAGCATTTTTAGTAAAGTGAAGGATATGATTCTGTCCTAAGCTCTGTCATTAGTATGGCGGTTATCAGGGAGAAGAAAAACAAACAAGAGAAAACCTATTAGCCTATGCAGCCTCATCACTGGAAGGATTCCAACAAATCATCTTTAAGTTAGCTAGCTTTCTCAAGGTTTTACCACTGTTGTTGTTCCTCTTGTTCTATCTAGACCAGGGTGTCAAACTCACGTCGTTATGTTGTCGTCATGTAACATATCAGGACTTTTTTTTCCTTTCACTAAACTGGGCGTGGGCATGGCCAGCGTGTGACGCATCCGGTCCACAGGCCAGGAGTTTGATACCCCTCTTCTAGACCAAAGATGGGGAACTATGGCCCTTTTATGACTTGTGGACTTCAACTCCCAGAATTCCTGATCCAGCCATGCTGGCTCAGGAATTCTGGGAGTTGAAGTCCATAGGTCATAAAAGAGTCATCGTTCCCCTCTCCATTCTAGACTATTCTATCTCCACTCCTCTGTGTTGTAATTATCCCAGTGTTTTAGACTCACAATAGCAGTGCCTACCCATCCCATCACGAAATATTACTTCCTGCTTTTTCTACCTTTACCAACACACTTTTCTCTGATCACCTGGTGCATGTGGGAAAGATGGATAAATAGACAAACCATGAAAAACATCCCTTTGTAATGGGAGCTCACTAGCATCTGAAGCAATTCCTTTGTTTATCACTTCGCTTCCTTCTTCTCTAACTCCTTCTAGCCCAACTATCAATATTTGGACTGCATGCCCTTAAAGCAGAGACCTTGCTTTTTTTGGCTGCACTGATATGTCTATCAATGGCACTACATAAATAATCTGTTAAATGTGCACCCAGCAATTAAACTTTTCTCCCATAACATAACATAACATTCATTTCATTTATCATGGAGGTATCTATCTATGAGGACCCTGGAATTCAACAGTTCATCCAAAATCTCAACTTTCTCTTTCTCTTCTGTGGTAGCTCCACTTCAAAGGGAACAAGGTTAGAAGTCTATTCTTATCACAGACATGTCAATGTAAACAGCATAAAATTATATTTCCATTAGTTAAAGGGGTGGGAGGAGAGGGCCAGAAGATTGCCTCTTTCCTCTAGAACATATAAATGCTCATAATTAAACTTTTCACCTTTCCAAGTAGCTGGCTGTGTATTCCTACACAGTGGGTGGTTTGCTCTGCAGACATATTGACTTGGAACAATATACAAAGAAGGAATAATTGAATAGAAGTCATCTTCCAATGTAGCCGAGCAACATTCACCTTTTCATTGCATGAAAAGACATTCCGACATCTTACCCCCCACTCCTTTCCTTTAAAAAATGCAACAACCACTCAAAAGTTAACCACCAAATCAAATTAAATACTTCATGGCTTAATATCTATAATTTTGTACCTAGAAGCCAATCTTGCAGATTCAGGGTATTGTATAGGAGCCACTAACTTTTCATGCTGCAAATAAAATACTTTATTTTGAAGAAATACGTAACAAATAATCTTCTGAATAAACTGGGGCCATTTTCTTTCAGAACCAGTGAACAAAATAAATACTTTAATTCAAAGACTTCTAGGTTGTCCTCAATTTACAGCATTCACTTAGTGACCATTTAAACTTACAACAGCTTTGAAAATAGTGACTTATAACTGGTTTTCCACACTTACCACCATTGTAGCATCTCCAAAGTCACGTGATCAAAATTTAGATGCAGGGCAACTGGTTTATATTTATGACATTTGCAATGTTCCTGGGGTCATGTGATTACCTTTTGCAATCTTCTGAAAAACAAAGTCAATTTGTAAACCAGATTCACTTAATTTAGTTAGTTGTTAATCTCACTAAGTTAACAATTTTAAAAACATCTCCTGCACTCAAATACAAAAATTGATGACTTTACCAATGGCATAATTGAATGGTAGATTTGGATACACCTTAATTTCCCTCAAAGTCAATAGACTTGAGATGGCGAACCTATGGCACGCTTGCCACAGTGGCACACAGAGCCCCCTCTGTGGACATGTGAGCGATTGCCCTAGCTCAGCTTCACGCATGCCTCCCGCGCATGTGCACATGCCTCCCACTGACCAGCTAATTTCTGGGTATCTGCCACCCATGTGCAGGAGGCGGGGGAGCACGAGGGAGTCACGCACACATGTGCGGTTCAGTGGGGCACATGCACAGGGGGTCGCACACACATTTCTTTATGGGTTATAAGTACAGGGAGGCCTACTCGGCCCAAAATGGGGCATGGGGGACCGGGGGGGAGCATGTGCAGGGGGGCAGGATGCACAGGGGGTTATGCACAGGGGGTTATACACACATTGCATTATGGGTGAGGGCATACAGGCGGTTGTCACACATGTGTGGGTGCCCTTTTGTACATGACAACAAAAAGGTTAGTTTTTCCAATAGACTTCTCTGTTGACTTGAATATTTTTCTAAAGGAAATCTTACATGACTAGGGTACTCAATTACATATCTGACAGTTTTGCAGACATAGAACCAGAAAAAAGAACGGTAAGAATCCCTGCCATAAAGTACATTTAAACTGCCATCATAAATCAGCACTATTGAAACAAGGGTTATTTTTTTTTCTCAGTAAATAACTATCAGACTATGAGCCAATTAAACAACCATAGTACGATGAAACAAGGGTGTGTAGCTTGTTTATCACTTATACAGCTTGTTTATAATCTTTTCTAGCTAAGCTAAAAGGATTGCTTCACTTCCAATGTGGGTCAGGTTGCAACGTGTTCATAACCGATTAGTGTGTATCGCTTAGAATCACCTTTGGTGAGATGAGCGGCTCCACAAATTTGATTTAATAAAATGAATAATAAATATATTTGACCCATATTGCCAAAAACGCCAATGCAAAGTTCACAGAGACTGACAATTTTAAAGAAGCAATAATGTGACTCTCTTTCAACCTAGTATTGATCTATGAATTCTTTAGAAAATACGAGTAAGGCTTATTTTTTTTACTCCTTAAGCATCACCAATGTATCTGCAGACTTTTCTCCCCAGTTTTCTTAATTATTAACCACAATCTTTTCTTTCTCCCCATTTTTGGTTGTTGTTTTTTTAAGCGTCTTGCACAAGGCAGTTATCCTTTCGTAAATCCTTTTGTTAAATCTAGCTTGAGGAACATAATTTAAACATCATGACTTCACCCTCCAGTCAGTATCTGCTACTGAAGAAACCCCTCAGTTTCCTCTGGTTGGACCAGCCCGAGGGGTCCATCAGAATTTTTCTGGAAGCCCATCAGGAACCTGTGAAAGTAATGATTAGAAAAGAAAAAGACAGAAGGGACTCAGGAATTTTTCAAAAAGAAGATAAAGTCCAGATGTCATTGATGAAGATCCCTTTTTTGCAGATCAGATAGCTTTATTACTGTTATTATTATTGGTTAATCTGTAGTGAGATTCACAGTCTTTGAGACTGGTTAAAAGCTCAGCAGCTCGAGTCTTAACCAAGGACCTAGGAACTGTTAAGGTATCGTCGGAGGATGTAAGCTGTTCTGAGTAAGGTGGTTTTTTGTAGAGTCAAAATGTTGAAGTCTATTATTACTATTATTATTATTTATTTTATTTGTCAAGCAAATATAAGATAACAGATAAAAGTATAGATATAATTATGAATACATGAAATGGATAAATGAGGACATTAGGAAAGGGACGGTAGGTACTCTGGTGCTCTTATGCACGCCCCTTACAGACCTCTTAGGAATGGGGTGAGGTCAACAGTAGACAGTTTAAGGTTAAAGTTTTGGGGGTTTGAGGAAGAAACCACAGAGTCAGGTAGTGCATTCCAAGCATTGATCATTCTGTTATTTCTCTAATCAAGTTTGGAGTGGTTTACCATCAGTTTGTATCTATTATGTCCTTGTGTATTGTTGTGGTTAAAGCTGAAGTATTCATTGACAGGACATTGTGGTAGATAATTTTATGTATTACACTTAGGTCCGACCTAAGTTGGCGTAGTTCTAAGTTGTCTAAGCCCAAAATTTCAAGTCTGGTGGCATAAGGTATTTTGTTGCGGGTAGAGGAATAGAGAACTCTTCTCATGGATTCTCTCAATTGTATTAATGTCTGATATGCAGTATGGGTTCCAGACAGATGAACTGTATTCAAGAATTGGTCTAACAAATGTTTTGTATGCTTTAGTTAGTAGAATAATATTACCAGAAAAGAAGCTATGCAAGATTAGGTTAACAACTCTTAATGCCTTTTTGGTAATGTTGTTACAGTGGGCTCTGGTGCTTAGATCTTTAGAAATGAGTACTCCAAGGTCCTTGACTGAGTGAGAGTCATCTATAAGGTCATGTCCATCATGGAGGAGAGCTCTCTTTCCTAACCACAGGGGAAAATATCTAAACCTACTTAGATACCTACATCCGTGATGTGTAAAGGTACAAAATTTGATTTTTATACTGGGCCCCGAAACTGAACACAAGGAAAAGCTATTTCAAAAAGAATCACCCCAACATCTCAGTTCTTAGTGTCAACTTACCAGCTTGTTAAAAGAGCCTTCCCAATCTAATGAGAGATCAGTACCATGTAGCTTATACATATTTGACCAAGACCTGATAAACCCATGAAAATTAAACCAGATGTTGAGAAACTAAGGCTATCCTTCAAAAAATTAGATTTACAGGGCAATTTCTATCTAGACAGTGTTGAAAGATGGAAAGTTATTATATCAACCCCATCTTCTATCTAATAGCTTCATATACTCAAATCATAGAATAAAATTTGGACTTTATCCTACATTTTAGTACTATCAAACCAAAACCGTGAAACCAAAACGTCTGATTCTTGGAGACTGCTTGACAAATTCCTGCAAGATTCCTCAGAAGTGGTTTATTATTGCCTCCTTTCTAGGGTTAAGAGAAAGTGACTGGCGCAAAAGTCACCCAGCTGATTTTGTGCATAAGGCGGGACTAGAATTCATAGTCTCCTGGTTTCTAGCCTGGTGTCTTAACAAAACTGATTCTCTACATTAAAAGCTACACTTATAATCAAAATTTCATCATTTTCAAAGCACTATGTAATTTAAAAATGGTAAGTGGATAGGAAATCTGAAATGACTACCTGGACCTTTATTTTGGCATTTTTCACATTTAAAAATGGGTTACCTTCAGTCTGAAAGAAAAAAACAGGCTGTGAAAGTTTAGCTCTTCCTTTTAGCTCTTGCTAATATGGTATTTCCTCTACTTTCAATGCTTGTCAGCCAGTTAACTTTTCATTTGCAAGAATTATCTGTTATTTGCATAAGCTATCAGCCTCCCTTTGTCCTCCAGGCTGGAAATACAAGAGGCTTTTTTTATTCCATATGATGTCCTACAGTAAGGATTCTATTGTGGTTAACTCCAGGGACCAATTACAGGGCAGAAACTGTCCTTTCCCACCAATTTATGTCTTATTATTTAACAGGTTGGATACTATAAGTCTACTTATAGTCAGGTAACTGTCAGCATTAGGGGTCATTAAATAATAAGCTAGTAATCCAAAAGGGAGACTAAGGACATGTTTTGGTATGTTAAAAAAGTCAAAGAAGAAGAATGTAAGTTCCTTGGCAACCATGGGAGAGAAAGATCAAAATCCATACCTATAAAACAGTTGAAAAGATCTTGCAATTCCCATTTAAGACAGTAGACTCAAATATCTTTCCTGATTTACGTCTGAATTTATTTAATTTTCAAATTGGTTACTGTCAACATATATATATATATGGGAAGTTGTAATATTTGTTTTGATTCTAGGCAAATCTCAGCATTAGATCCAGAGCAACCTTCTACAATTTGGTGTACTTCAGATATATTGGTTTTCAGCTTCAAGAATCCCTAGCCACCTGATCAAAGGATTTATTGAATTTATTTGAAGGGAACAAGCTAAAAGGAAGCGCACAATGGCTGGGAAGTGGTTTCTGAGTACTAACACAGCTATTATTATAATATGTGTCCAGCTATAAAACAGATTTAATTCAAGAATTTAGTGCTGTGTAGATTACCTAGAAATTTTCCTCTACACTACAGATTGAGATTGGAATAAGGAAATGCTACACAGCATAATTATTCAGAAATAAGATCCTTTAATTTTAATTAATCTAATTCCCTAGTTAGGTGAACAAAAGTTCGGATCTTTAGTCTATATTTTTCTGTCTATAAAACAAGGTCAACAGTCACTCATCAGTTACCACTTTAACTGCTTTAAGCAACCAGGATTATGAATCTGATAGCTATTAAAAGAGAAAATGAACAGCACTCAAATATGTGCTTGGCTGGATTATATTTCACATGATTTTCTGGCTACATTGAACATAAACTATTTCTTAAGAAATAGTTTGTTCTGGGCAAACATCTTGACAAGATTTGCTTTCCCAAGAATGCAAATAGCCAGTTTCCATTAGGACACAACTAGACTGGGCTCTAACTAATCAATCAATAGAAGGTGGCAATAAACTGGAATACTTTCACCTGCTTTCTTTGCTTATTATTCCTTCTGAGTGGACATCTGTAGAGATTCTCAGTCATCCAGGTCATGGTTGTCCCAAACGTGCTTTTTCAGGAGACAAGAATCCTTCCATTCTCCACTATCTTTTTAGAGATGAAGCAGCTTCTTGGACGAGAAGTGAAAAGTCTTCAAAAGAAAAAACAAAGTTCAGTTGCCTCCTGAAAAAGCACCTTTGGGATTTCTGAGTAGAAATTTGCTCTCAAATACCTACAACAGTTTTCTCCGTCTTTACCAATTTAAGGATATGTATTGCAGTCCCATGCATTTGGAGGGCACCAAATTCAAATTAAAGAAGTTCAGTGGGACTAAACCAATTTGACCATCAATATATGTATGTATGTATGTATGTATGCATGTATGTATGTATGTATGTATGGTGCAAGTTATATATATATAACTTGCACCAAAGGGGAGCTTACCATTGTCAGAAATAATTGGTAACAAGTATAAATCTTCTCTTGCTATTAAAGGTAAAGATTTCTTTGCACATATGTACCAGTCGTTCCCGACTCTAGGGGGTGGTGCTCATCTTCATTTCAAAGCCGAAGAGCCCGCGCTGCCTGAAGATGTCTCTGTGATCATGTGGCCAGCATGACTCAATGCCAAAGGTGCATGGAAAGGTGTTATCTTCCCATCAAAGATGGTCCCTATTTTTCTACTTGCATTTTTTATGTGCTTTCAAATTGCTAGGTTGGCAGAAGCTGGGACAATTAATGGAAGCTCACCCCGTTATGCAGTACTAGGGATTCAAACCACTGTACTGCCGACCTTTTGATCAACAAAATTTCAGCATCTTAGCCATTGAGCCACCACATCTCTCCTTTTGCTATTAGAACTTTTCCCCCCAAACATTCAACCATAATTTGGTATCTGAAAACCACTATCCCATATACTTTCTTCCAATACAGAAATGTTTTTCTGCATGATACACCTTCTGAAATGCCTGATATACCTTCTGTTCAACATATTTCAGTCACAGTTTTTTTTTCAACATTAAACTCATCTATTTTAATCACTTCTCCTTTTTCCAGTTTTCTATCCCCCTGATCATTCTTGTTATCCTTCATTGCAACTGTTTCTTCAAATGCCTCCCAAAATCAGAAGCCTAGGTTAGATAAGACTGCCCTGGAAAAAGTTATAATCATGCCATTCTAAGTGTGCCAAAAAACAAAAGCAATGGACTAAAAGACATGTTTAAAAATGTGCATTTCAGACTTTTCAAAAATTGCCCTGGAATGGCCCTGAAATATTTTCTATTGAGCAATTAATTAGTTAGATTGGCAATTTTTATAGAAAATAGCCTATAATCCTGCCTAGCGGTATTGAGGGCAAAGTGACTAGTATCTTAATTAAATATATATGCAATTAATATGTCATTTATATCTGCAGATATCATGAAGTTGGCAGGGGATGGGAGCAAAAATTAGACAGTGGGAAGACTTTAACCCTTTCGATCTGCTAGGGTGCTAACATAAATCCTTTTCATTTTCCCTTCTTCCTTGTCACAGTTAGACTCTGGAAGAAAGCTCTAAATGAAACCAGCTGAAGCCCTGGTCCTAGGTAGGCCTTGAAACAACTCCTATTGTTAAAGTTTAAAATATCTCTGCTCCCATGCTTACATTTCAATCCTGTTCTCTCATCCATCTCTTCAGCAGCTAGGTTAAAAACAAACTCTTCTACAAACTAACTGACACGTCATTTGTCAGTAAGTGTGCTTCATTTTACAATTTAAATAGTTTCCTTTTCTACATCACTTGACCAAAACAGATCTTGAAGAAGCTTCTTGGATGAGAAGCGAAAGGTCTTCAGAGAAAAACCCAGAAAGTCCAGTTGCCTCTTGAAAAAGCACCTTTGGGACATCTTGAAGTGTCTTGAAGTGCATAGCAAAATCATAGATGGAGATGTTTTGTAAAGGATGCTGGGTGGAAGTCTGGGAGAACTGGTCCAACTTTCTGCAGAATAAGAGTTAGGGAACTATAAGAAAGGAGATGGAATGAAGAAATGGAGAAGGATTATGTCACCTACTTTCATTGGCATGTATTTGAAACAAACTCATCAATATCATAAGGCTTATAAGTAGTTATATTAAACCACTTGCTGGCTTTCTGGCTTCTGGTTCTGAGCCCTATAGCATTGCCAGCTTTACGAAGGCAAGACGCACTATTGAGAGATTGTAGAAAAATTATGAATAACTCACTCCTACAGTGCAGAATTTATCAGCCAGAAAGCTCAAATCCTGAAAGGCCCCCTGGCATTTGCACAACAGCTGCTCAACAACTTTAACATTGATTCCCAATGGAAAGCCAAATGGGTTGCTGAACATCCAGGAAGACATATAAATGGCCATGCAGAAAAGGTGCCAGGCTCTGAACTATCACATCAGCAATGGACAATCCTGAATAAGATTCGCATCTTACATGGAGTCTTCTGGGATTCATTGTATAAATGGGGCACAATATCGTCCCCTCAGTGGCAATTAGGAACTGCCTAGTTAAAGTCCCATACAAAATCTTTTATGACACTCAGTGTGACTGCGGAGTCCCATGTCAAACAGTAGATCACATTGTGACCAGCTAAAGACATATATCGGTCCAGTATCTTTTTTTTTCTTCATGTAAATGATACCATGCTTCAATGGCTGGAAGGCCTAAACATTGGTATCTGAATGAATGTGTGTGTGTGTGTGAAAACACACACAACCCCTCCAAGCTCCATTTTTGCTGATAGAGGGCTGCAGGAGGCCGGCGCAGCTGAAAACAGACGTTGAGCTGGCCACGCGCACCCTGGCCACAGCCCTCCAAGGCCAAACACAACCCTGATGCGGCTTGAGCTTGACACCCTTGCACTAAATAAATAAATCTCAGCTAATTAAATGGCATTGGCGCAGGTTAGCTATAGTAAATCCAATCATAGGTCTATCACACATCCTTAAAATAATCAGGGGAGCACATTTCTGCAACTTCAGCCACTGATAAAGGTTTTGGGTTGGTCCTTGGAAAATTAATATTAACAGTTAATTTTAGTTTTCTCCAGGGTAGGCCTACATAACAGATTAATTTATTGGGAGCTGAGGTTCTTTGATTCCCATTAATAACGGGGTTTATAACATAGCTCTTCAAGTCCACTACCCTTCTAGTGCTAATTCTAACTGAGAGATTGCATTTTATTAATGCATTTCTTGAAAGTTTTGGGATTGGTGCATATGAATGAGGTTTTTTCTTAAAATGCTATTTAAAATAATGACAAAACACAAGAAAGAAAGAAAGAAAGAAAGAAAGAAAGAAAGAAAGAAAGAAAGAAAGAAAGAAAGAAAGAAAGAAAGAAAGAAGGAAGGAAGGAAGGAAGGAAGGAAGGAAGGAAGGAAGGAAGGAAGGAAGGAAGGAAGGAAGGAAGGAAGGAAGGAAGGAAGGAAGGAAGGAAGGTAAGTCAAAGGAAAAAAAGACACAGAAAGTGCTTTAAAAAGGAAAAGTGGGAGGGGAAATACAACAAAGGAAAAAGATACATAATTTAGCAGTGACAACAGACAGATGCTTTCCAACCCAGTTCAAGGAAAGTAGACTGAGACAGTAGATAAGGAAACAGCCAAGGATCAAGGAGAACCAGTTCAATTACTACCATTCATTGTAATTGTTTGAAGTTAGAATGGCACTGAAAAAAGTGACTTATGACCATTTTTCACCCTTACAACCATTGCACTATCTTATGGTCACGGAATCAAAGTTCAGACACTTGGCAACTAGTTCATATTTACGACAGTTGCAGTTTGCTTGCTCTGACAAGCAAAGTCAATGGAGAAGCCAGATTCACTTAACAACCATGTTATTAACTTAACAATTGCAATGATTTGCTTAACAACTGTGGCAAGAAAGATCGTAAACTGGGACAAAACTCACTTAACAAATGTTTCATTTAGCAACATAAATTTTGGGCTCAATTGTGGTCATACATTGAGGACTACCTGTATATATTTCTAATATATTTATATAACTTTTAACTTACTGTTCTTTGTATAAACAAGCCCCACATTTAGTTACATTTGTCCAATCAAAGTCCACAATACAAAAATGTAGACATTAAAACATTGTCCTATTTTCTTGGCCCGGAGTGTCCAATCTTGGAGACTTTTAAGACCTGTGGACTTCAGGCTGGGGAATTCTGGGAATTAAAGGAGTTGGACTAGTCTAAGCAGTACAGAAACCTCTAATTCTTTATTCCACTTTGACACGTTCTAAACCAGCAGTCCCCAACCGTTCCACCTTGCCAGCCCATCCCAGCATATGTGTGTGTGTGTGTGTGTGTGTGTGTGTGTGTGTGTGTGTGTGAATGGCAGGGTGCTTGTACTTGCACACGAAGCTCCACTCGTGTGAGTGGCAGGCAGTTTTGCACTCATGCACAAAATTCCAGTCACACGAGTGGAGGAGCCTAGAGCACAGGGTGCTTGCACTCATGTGAAAAGCTCCAGTCTTGCTTGATTATTCTTAATAACGAATGGAATGGAATGGAACGGATCAGAATGGAACGGAACGGAACAGAACAGAACAGAACAGAACGGATTGGAATGGAACGAAATGGAACAAAACAGAATGGATTGGAACAGATTGGAACGGATTGGAACAGAACAGAACAGAATAGAACAGAATATAATTCTTTATTGGCCACGTGTGATTGGCCACAGAAGGAATTTGGTGCTTATGCTCTCGGTGTGCGTAAAAAACTACATTCATCTAGAATAATAAGATACAACACCTAGTGATAGTCATACTAAATAAGCAATCAAATCATACTAGGAAACTAAATAAAACAATATAAATCATAAAGATACAAGCAACATGGTTATAGTCATAAGTGGGAGGAGATAGGTAATAGGAAGGATGGGAAGAATCATAGTAATACAGTCTTAGTAAATAGTTTGACAGTGTTGTGGGAATTAGTTGTTTAGGGGACTGATGGCATTTGGGAAGAAACTGTCATTGTGTCTAGTTGTTCTGGTGTCACTTGTTCTAATCTATTTGCTGAGACTGCTATTCAAATCTTTGTATCATCCTTAATCAACAAAATTGGATGATAACTAGCACACTTGAATCTGATCTTTTCCTGCTTTCAGTATAACTGTAATATAAGCCTGATTAAATTCCCTTATCAAATATTTCTTAATATACTTGACAATTCTGGCACCAAAAGATCTATACGTGTTTATGTCACTTGATGGAGAGCCCAACTAGTCCTTGTCAATATAGCATTGGTATAAATGAGTTTAATTAACTAACATAATATATATTATGAGACAACATGACCCAACAAAATATAGGTAAAGTAAATAAAAATGAGAAAAATTAGGGAAGGAAAGGACCATGATATAGGCCAGTGTTATGCAAACTTGACAACTTTTAAGATGTGTGGACTTCAACTCCCAAAATTTTTAAGCAATGGTCTAGAGTAGACACTGGGGAAATGGAATATAGTTACAGCAGGAAACAACCAAATGCAAAGATTTTTAAACCCTATTATTTTCATTGCATTCAGCAAGAGAGTGAAAAGAGTCCACTGTATCAAAAAATATCACATTTGGAAATCACATATTTTTTTTGTTGTTCTGCTCAAGAAAGATTGAATAAAGAAGAACCAGAATGGTAGTCATGAAGGCAACGAGGAGACAGTGAGTTCTAGTCCTGTCTTAGGCGTGAAAGCTGCCTGGGAGACCTTGGGCCAGTCACTCTCTCTCTCAACCCAACCCAATTTACAGGGTTGTTGTTATTGTTGTGAAGAAAATAGGAGCAGATATGTCTCCTGCCTTAAATTATGTACAAAAATAATAAAGGAGAGATCTAAAGAAATCACTTACTCTGACATTTAGGAAATACTCTTAAAGCAGGGCACCTAACTCATTTTTTTCATCCCTGCTTTTCTGCAACTGGGCTGGTTTATTAAGAATATAAACTCCTAAATATGAAGGTAAAATGACGGATGAAAAGGACGCTTTTAAGGGGAGAAACGACGCTTTTAAAAGGGGGAGGGAAGGGGGAGAAACCTGCTGGGATCCCTTTTAATTAGAAGACACCGGAAGAAGACTTAATTATACTGCAGCTTATTCCAGTGCATCTTTCCTCAAAAGTTGGGTGGAGTTGCGTCCCTTTGTACTAGCAGGCAACCAGTCGGAAAAGGAAAACCCGCTAGAAGAATTTAAATCGGGCGGAGAGAAAGCAAGCGCCGCGAAGAGGAATTGGCGCCACGTTGTTCTTCTAAAGGGCCGAGATTAACAGAAAACTTTTTTTCCATTTCTTCCCCGCTTCCTTACCCCGAATACACGCGCTGGCGCGCACGAAGCCCGCCAAAGAAAGGTAGCCTCACCTCCACTTCACCTGCCCTGTCCCCCGCCACTCTCCCGGCTCCGCAGCGGAGCGCCAGTTCCCGCGACGGCAATAATTACGGTCCCAGCGTGAGCTCCATGCAAGCGCTAAACGAAACAGCAGATCAATTAAGAAATAAACACTCTATTGAAAAAACCAAGACAACCCCCTGGGACGCCTAACAGGCGCGAATAGGCTTCCTCGCATTCTTGCCAGACCTTTCTCTCTCTTTCTTCTCCTCCTTCTCTCTTTCCCCCTCCGCCCGTTTAAGGTAGCTTGAGATGCGCGCCAAGCTGGCAACCCCGAGAGGTTCGGGGAATCGCGAGTCACAGGGTTGGCCAAAGGTTGAGAAACGTTCAACCAAAACAACCTTGCGTCCTTTGTCAGCCGGCTCACGCACTCTACGATGGCTAATGTTAATATAATCATTAGTTGATTATATTATGAAGGAAACTTAAGATCTAAGGGAATTTTCTCTGTGAATGCCATACGCTCCCTCTGCCATTAGGAGTTTATTTTTCAATATAACATTTAGCAACTATTTATTTGAATGTATAAGCTACCTAACTCCAATGGACTCTTCCCCTTTTTCATAGGATGCACTGATCCAAACTTTGCTTAAATATCATTTGGCAAAGCCGCAATTGGTTAGATTTCCACTACACTCTTAATTCCTAAAATATAAGTTTACCAACCACCAATTCATAAGCCACAGTTCATCTGGCTTCATGTAATGTTAAACCAATGTTTATCAACCTTGGCAACTTTTAAGAGGTGAGGACCTCAACTCCCAGTTCTGGATGGGAGGCTTGATGTATACAAGCCTTAATAGTTGCCAAGATAGAGAAACATTATGCTAAATCCAAATTAAGCTATGGTCTAGAACAGTGGTAGTCAACCAGGTCCCTACTGCCCACTAGTGGGCGTTCCAGCTTTCATGGTGGGCGGTAGGGGTTTTCTCCCTACTTTATAAATCACAATTACTGTGGAACCAGTGGGCGGTTAGAAAATTTTACTACTAAGTGGGTGGTAGGTGTAAAAAGATTGACTACCCCTGGTCTAGAATATACGAAGCCAGTTTATGGTTAGAAGTACTGTAGTTGTGCACCAAACCATGGTTAAGACAAGTACATGACAATAATTGGATGCCGTTTAATAGGTCATCTAACTGATCTGTTGAGAAGTGACCATCCAAGCCCAAAATCTCCAACAAAGGGAAATCCAACAAAGGGAACATCTTGTTAACAAGCTGTTCTCCAGAATTCCCCATAATATTGAGCCTGTCCTTTTCTCAGTTTCAAAAATAGATCAGCTCCATGCTGGCTGGAGAATTCTGGGAGTTAAAATCCATCTATCGTCAAACTGCCAAGGTTGAAAAACATTGCTTTAAATCAGAGTTATTATTTTCCATCCATTTCTATCTTTACCAAGCTATAACATACAGGTCTCCTGCAATCATTCTTCGTAGGACTTGATTTTCAGATCTTTGGTTATAATGGTTGCTGACTTCCAAACTTGCTCGTGCTTCTTTAGATCTCTTTTTAAAGTGTCATGCCCAGTACTGCAGACAGTAGCGCCAAGTGCAATGTAACCTATGCAAAGTACAATGGGACTGTCCACCATCTGTAAGATGAATATAATTCTATAAATGTAACCGCCATTTGCATAGCAGTATTTAGCTGCAGTATCATACCACTTGCTTACAATTAACACATGGTCCATTAGTACTTCTTTTTACATTCCATTTCTATATTGATACATTTGATTTGTCCTACTCAGATGCAATAAATTTACACTGTTGCCATTAATCACTGTCTACTAGTTCAATAGTCAAGCCTGATTAGAATGTTTTGAATTGTGATTTGTCCTTCTAAGACATTAGCCAACCTGGAAAAAAAAATCCACCCTTTTAAACCACGGGTGTTAAACCTGTGTCATCACTTTGTTGTCACGTGACATATCATGACTTTTTCCACCCTTTGCTAAAATGGAGGTTGGGGTGGCCAGCACATGACACATCCAGCCTGCAGGCCGCCAGTTTGACACTCCTTCTTTAAGCCATCCATAAAAAAGTTATGGGACAAATATCCTTTCAGATGCTCATCCAACTGCAATTCCAAGGAAGTATCATTCCATCTTGTTTTCCAGAAACCTCTCCAGATGTTTTACCAAATATGAATATGCATTATGTTCCTTGTGATTACTAAATTAGACAGCCAATACAGTATAGTGATTAAAGTATTGGATTAAGATTAGAGGAACTCTTGGATCAGATCCAAGAGCAACTTCCAGGTGAATTCCAGGTAAATTTGGGCCTTACTAAGGAGTGAAATGCTACCAGTTCGCACCAGATCAGGTGAACCAGTAGTAGAGGCAGCACATGGTTAGGTGACCCGGTAGCGGTGGCAGCATGAAGCTCCACCCACCTGCCCAGATATCATTAGTTCCTGGTTTTAACCAGGAAGTAACCTGTTTTTTACTCTCTGTGCATGCGCAGAAGGCTTTGTACAAGTGCAAAGGGTCAAAAATTGCATGTGACATACATGCACTCTCAAGTGGAGCATGCATTTTCAAACCGGTAGAGAAGGTAAGTAGATTTCACCCCTGGCCTCAACCGAATGGTTGCTGTGGGAAAAACTAGAAGAGGGAATGTTCTAAACTCCTTAAAGAAAGGCAAGGTATATAAATCTTAGCAAATAAATAAACAAACAGGATTGTAATAAAAATAAATAAAATTGGGCCAATGCAGCCTTCTTTTGACTAACCTGGCTCCTAGTAATGAAGGCCTTTTTTTTCCAGACTGCCTTCAGACCTACCACTTCACATTCTGTTAATTGCTCAGTATAAACTAACCTTGTTTGTAGTTTTTTTTTAAAAAAATGGGACTGTGTTCATTTTTCTCCAGATTATGGGCAGTGAACCATTTCTCATAGATAGTACACTCATTTTTCGAAGATTACAGTCAAAAGTTTCTTTGATGGCTTCAGCCAGCTTCTTCAAAAGTGAGGAGTCCGTGGTGCTCTCTGAGGTTGCTTGTTTTCTTGCAGGCATTTCATTATGCAAACTGAGGTAACATCATCAGTGCTGGTGACCAGCATTAATGATGTTACCTAGTTTGGGTAATGAAACATTTGCAAGAAAGGTCCAGGCTCAGAGAGCACCAAGGACCCCTCATTTCAAATCTGAGCTACAAATATTTTCCCCTTATTCTTCAAAAGTATTTTGCGATAATTTGTCCATTCCCAGAAACTTGAACTGATCAAAGATAGCAAAGATGGATTCTTTCTATACTTATTAATCCTGAACTATATTTCCTATTTTTCCTCAATTATATTAAGACTCTGTATCTGTTCTGAGGGCAAATCTGTTAGTTTGTTTTGTCCAATAGCATATGCAATCACCTTTTAGCCCTGCAAAGTTCAATATATATGTGAACCATAGGAATAGAACATACCTTTTAGATTTCATGTCATCTTTAATTCAAAATACACACACACATACACACACATACCTCTAAACCAAACTATCTGCCAGACTGGCTAAACTCTCTAATCCACATTAAGGCTCAGAAGTTGGTGTGATCAGTTTTCTTCCTGTGTTGATTGAAAACGACAACCAAGATCCTCATTATTGAGCTTAGCATCTTTAAGAAATGCATTAACAGGCTCATGTAAAATAAGCAATAGTTTGTCTGGCACAGATGAGAATTGAGAAGTTGAATGGCTTCCTCGTATGTAGTTGTGAAAAGGGCAATGTTAACTACTCAGATTATATCCAAGGTGCCTAATATTTTGCTTACCCAGTAGTCTATGTTGTCCAAGCAGAAGAAAAGATGGCTTTACCTCCAGGTGATATAACAGGAAGGCTCTGGAGTTCTCCCAATTTGAGAAGGGAAGACTTGAGTTCTCACATAGAAAAAAATAAAGGAAAAGTTTATTTCTTTAAAGCTTTAACTTTCATTAAAGCAATGAAGCGTATGATCCACAAGTCAATTTTCCCTTACCATGCAATCTCCTTTTTATTTATTTATTTACTTATTCCACTTTTATTATTTTTATAAGTAATTCAAGATGGCCACCATACCTAATACTCCTTCCTCCTCCTATTTTCCCCACAACAGCAATCCTGGGAGGGAAGTTGAGCTGAAAGAAAGTGATTGGCCCAAAGTCACCAACATGGTGGTTTGTGGCATAGGCACATCTCTTTCAATGAGTAAATTGGGATACAATGTGCTACATAAATAAAGTCAATATATGCACTGCATAGGACCAGTGGGCACCCATTATTTTTCATCAGTGCATGGAATACTTTATCATTTTGAAGAGCCGTTACATATAGAATTGCATATTTCTTTAAGTAAACATTGTAAATAGACTTGTTGTAAGCTCTGTGTAAGCCTGTTAGTTCCAACCACAGTTATCATGTGCTTAACTTTGGTTGGCTACTTTAACCAAAATTTCAGGAAAATGGATGTATTAACAATGCAATTTTATGCCTTTTAAGTCCCACTGAGTTTAGCTGCTTTTATAAAGTATACAGAACTGCAACAGGTTTTTTTTTTTAAAAAAATGTTCCCGCTCGTCGGCCCTAATTTTTTAACACATCCTTACTCATCTCTTCTTCTCAAAACATGCCCACACATCCTACAATTAAATGTGATTAGTAACTGATAAATATAATACACATATTTAAACTTTCATCACTCTTCCAGCTAATAATCTGTTCAATCTTTGTTTATTTTAGGATTTCACTAGGTGACTGTCGCAAAAGGAAGCGAGTTTAATGAGTCAAATCCAACCATATTCTGAGCAGATTTACACATTTCCAAATACCAAATCTGAATGTGGATTTGGGATCGTAGAAACACTCAGGAGCATAGAAGAGTCCAGAGGCAGATGCATGAAATAAAATCTTAAATGTATTTATTTCATATAATAGAGCATATTAACTATGTACAAAGGCTGTCTTGGTCTTCATTATAGGATAGGGGGCACACAATGGGTGTGACTACCTTGATCAGAGATCAAGTCTCATGGGGAACAAATGCATAAGAGAGCATGGTGGAAAGGTTGGAGGGGGTTTTAAAGTCAGGGTAAGCCCCTCCTTTCCACATAGGGGTGGAGGTACTCTATGCCTCCCCTAGTGTCTACATGACACATATGCCGATGGCTTGCAAATACTTGACACTGAAACCAGATGAAGATTTGTTTTTGCTTTAATGGATTTTCCAACTTAACTTTTTGGGGGGAAGAATGTTAACTCCTTTTTACCCAGATGGAGTTAAATGCATTGGTACACGGATCTCCAGCCTTAGCAACTCTTTAAGACTTGTGGACTCCAACTCCCAGAATTCAGCCTTGGCATCTCCAACCTTGACAACTCTTTAAGACTTGTGGACTCCAACTCCCAGAATTCAGCCTTGGCATCTCCAGCCTTGGCAACTTTTTAAGACTTATGATTTGAAGTGCACAAGTTTTATAATTGTCAAGGTTGGAAACCCCTGCTTTGGGAGAGCAGCAAGTTGGAGAAAATTATTGAAGTGCCCATGTTCTTTCTCCCCCTCTCTTGAGACTAGGAGTAAAACCTTTGGCAGCAACAGCTGGAGAAAGGAACACTATAGATCTTGACCATGAAGTCAGAGCCAAAGCAGACTGAAGGATCCAGTTACATCCTGACTGGATGAGGCAGCTGTCAGATGCAAAGTTTACTATAGAGCCAGACTGGAAGCAAGAGCATAAAGTTGGAGGAGGCAAAGCAGAACTTTAGTTTCTCATTTTAATAAGCCCTTTTCTCAACCCACAAATTTGTATGAGAAGCAACTGGAACTACACAACCATCTTCGCATGCTCAAACTCAGATGGGCAGATGGATGGAGAATTGGCAGCTAGACAAAATGCAGCTTACTTCGTGCATTTATGGTGTGATGTATACAGGCCTTTTTAGGAGTAGGAGAATCACAACTGGAGGAACATGCAGCGTGCTTGATCTCAGCTTCTATCATTCTCACCAACAAAGCCACTATGGTGATGGACTTAAATCTTGTATATTGTAGATTTTGTGAATTTTTAGGAAGGCTGCTGTGTAAATTGTAGTCTTAAACCAAATGGAGATAAGTGCCATTCAGATAAATGGGATTGCCACCTTCTTAATGAGCTTATCATGGGGGGGGGGGGGGGATGAGATTATATTATGACAACTACAATTACTCCGTTTATTTTGATCGAGACTTCCACCAGACACCAGAGCTTATTAAAACATACCAGTCAACAAGACCTCTCATAACTACCTCAAACCCCGCTGATTTCAATGAGCATATTTCAGATGTGAAAACCTCTGCACCAAACACCCATGGTCTTTTGGGGAACCTAAATGTCTATCACACAAGAAAAGAGATTTACCTTATTTAATGCAGTTATCGTATGCAAATTCTTGCCCAGGTTTCCAAAGAGACTCCTGAGCAATCTAGTGAAATTATTTATGACTAGAAAGATGGAAAAGCAGCTTTTTCTGAGTTATTCTGAATTCCAGTTCTAGAAACGGGGGAATCCCCTTTGGCACTAAAATCATGGTTTGTTTGTTTTTTCCCAATCTGTTGCCTTCTAGATGTTTGGAATTTCCAAAATCAGTGTGCTGGACTGAAATTTAGGGAAACTCCCTATTAAGAGGGGCTGTGCAAAAGAGTTTCCAGAAAAGGTGACACTGAGTAACTTGAAGTGGAGGGAAGGGGGGAAGGAAATGTCATTAAAACAATATGCCTCACATCTTACATCCAATTATAATTGTTTGGGGCTTTGTGGGAGGCTGGTGTATATATGTTAACATTTTTAGATAAATATTGTAAGATGGTCTTCTTGGAGTCAGGCAGCCTTAAAACCTAATGTAATAAATAAATAAAAACTGCTTTCTGGGGGGTTTTGATCCAGCCTGTCAGAAATCCAAAATACCCAGGAAGAAAATAGGGGAGAGAGGGAAAAGAGAAAACGGGCGGGGGGATCTTGGCTTAATGATATTGCGTAGAAACGTTTATGGAGATTGTCAGTCATCCAGATTACGGCTGTGAAGTTAAACTTTACAAAAGGTCTTCACAGAAAATGGAGAATTAACTGATTAAAATTAACTCTCGGGAACCCAGATGGCATACGTCTTTATTCGTTTATTTGAGAACTTTACCTGCCCAAGTGTCAAGTAAGCCATTTACACCTGAGGAGTTAAAACACACACACACACACACACAAACCACGCACGGACACGCATACCACGCCGCGAATCTTTTAAAGGGCCAGAAGCGATCGGCTTGCGGCCAATCCTGAGGCCGAGACCGAGCCACCTTAAGCGAAAGGGCTTAGTCGGGGTCCAGGATCTCCGCCCGGAGCCCTCGTGATAGGTAGCTGGGACAGGCGGGGCGGGGCTTGACTGCGTCTGCTTTAAATAGCCCGAGAGCGCATCCACCGCTGCTGGAGCTGAAGAGAATTAGAAGTTGGTCGAGTGGGGACGGCGGCGCTGCTGTTGTCGTTTACCGAGCTTCTCAGGTGGCATCGCTTCTCCAGCGGGTCTTCCGCAACCCGCCTCGAAGGGCAACCGAATCTTTCTCGGGGCGCTTTCGCCTAACCGGTCTGGCGGGATCGACCGAGGGGCTGCGTCTTCAGGGGGGTCTCTCAGCCATCTTTGACACCGCGCGGCTGTAGGAAAGTTGAGAAGACCCAGCCAGAGACGAAGAAGCCGCCGCAGCGAGCGCCGCGTCCCTCATCCCAGCTCGGCGACGGAGAGAAAGAGATGAGCTTCAGGAAGCCGGGAGCCTAGCAGCCCAGCTCAATTGGAGCCGACGCCGACGCCACTTCGTTCAGTCACCCTCCCGGGTCGGAGGGTGGACTTACTTCGCCGAGCATGGAGCCTCGCTCTTACCTGTTGACCGTCGCTTTTCTGCCGCTCTTCCTGTCTGCCTGGTCGCCGCTCCAAAGGCAAACGAGCTGCGCCGCCGCCGCTGCCGCCGCTGCCGCGGCAGCAGCGGCAGCGGCGGCAGCCGGCTCTTCGTCCGCCAAGGAGCTGTCCTGCCAGGACATCACCGTGCCCCTGTGCAAAGGCATCGGCTACAACTACACTTACATGCCCAACCAGTTCAACCACGATACGCAGGACGAGGCGGGCCTGGAGGTCCATCAATTCTGGCCCCTGGTGGAAATCCAGTGTTCGGCGGACCTGCGCTTTTTCCTGTGCAGCATGTACACGCCCATCTGTCTGGAGAACTACAAGAAGCCGCTGCCGCCCTGCCGCAGCGTATGCGAGCGGGCCAAGGCCGGTTGCGCGCCCCTCATGCGCCAGTACGGCTTCGCCTGGCCGGACCGCATGCGCTGCGACCGCCTGCCCGAGCAAGGCAACCAGGACATGCTTTGTATGGACTACAACCACACCGACCTCGCCACCGCCGCGCCGCAGCCGCAGCCCAAGCCCCCGCACCGAAAGCCGGTAGGAGGCGGGACGGGCAGGGGCTCCGGGGCTGTGGTGCCGCCGCCGTCCGCCGCGGATCCCCCACTTCGCAAGAGCCGCCCTCCAACCCCCTGCGAGCCGGGTTGCCAGTGCCGGGCGCCGATGGTGTCGGTATCCAGCGAACGCCACCCGCTTTACAACCGGGTCAAGACGGGCCAGATCGCCAACTGCGCCCTGCCGTGCCACAACCCTTACTTCAGCCCGGACGAGCGCGCATTCACCGCCTTCTGGATCGGCCTGTGGTCCATCCTGTGTTTCATCTCCACCTTCGCCACCGTCTCCACCTTCCTGATCGACATGGAGCGCTTCAAGTACCCGGAGCGGCCCATCATCTTCCTGGCCGCCTGCTACCTCTTCGTCTCGCTGGGCTATTTGGTGCGCTTGGTCGCTGGCCACGAAAAAGTGGCTTGTAGCGGCGGAGCGGCAGCGGCGGCGGCGGCGGCGGCGGCGGGAGCAGGGCCGGCGGGCCCCGCTGGAGGCGCTGCGGGGGCAGCCGCTGCAGCCGTGGGCGGCCGCGGAGCTGCCGGCGGAGCTGGGGAGCTACAGCCCGACTTAGCAGTGGCTGAGCACGTGCGGTATGAGAGTACGGGCCCGGCTCTGTGCACCATCGTCTTCCTTTTGGTCTATTTCTTTGGCATGGCCAGCTCCATCTGGTGGGTTATCCTGTCTCTCACCTGGTTCCTGGCGGCAGGCATGAAATGGGGCAACGAGGCCATTGCTAGCTACGCTCAGTACTTCCACCTGGCGGCTTGGTTACTTCCCAGCATCAAGTCCATTGCGGTGCTGGCTCTCAGTTCCGTGGATGGAGATCCTGTGGCTGGAATCTGCTATGTGGGCAACCAGAGCCTGGAGAACCTGCGAGGCTTTGTGCTGGCCCCTTTGCTCATCTACCTGGCCATTGGCTCCATGTTTCTGCTGGCTGGGTTTGTCTCCCTCTTCCGTATCCGGAGTGTCATCAAGCAGCAAGGGGGCCCCACCAAGACGCACAAGCTGGAGAAGCTCATGATTCGTCTGGGCCTTTTCACCGTGCTCTACACGGTGCCTGCCGCCAGCGTGGTGGCTTGCCTTTTCTATGAGCAGCATAATCGCCCCCATTGGGAAGCCACTCACAACTGTCCTTGCCTGCGGGACCAAGAGCCTGACCAAGCCCGCCGACCAGACTATGCGGTTTTTATGCTCAAGTACTTCATGTGCCTGGTGGTTGGCATCACCTCGGGAGTTTGGGTCTGGTCTGGAAAGACGCTGGAGTCCTGGAAGGCCCTCTGCACCCGCTGCTGCTGGGCCAGCAAAGGGACCGCAGTTGCCGTGGTGGGGAGCATTGGAGCCAGGGGGGGAGGTACCGGCATAGGGTCTGCTGCCGCTGTGGGAGGACTGGGGGGTGGAGGGGGGTCTATGTACAGTGATGTCAGCACTGGTTTGACTTGGAGGTCTGGCACTGCCAGTTCAGTTTCCTACCCCAAACAAATGCCTTTATCCCAGGTGTAAAATCTGGGGTTGGAATGGAGGAATGCTGCTGCCCAACTCTCTCTTTTGAGAAGAAGCTTCTCTAGGAGCAGGACAGTTCCAGAGGCCCATGTTGCCAGCTCATTGTCCTCGGCCTCTTCCTCCATTTCTTGTTAATCAATCCTTCCATGTCGAAGCTGCATGTTTCTGTGTTGTTGGTATAAGAATTTTCTGAAGACAAGAATTGCCTTATTTGTCTTCAGCCAGCACAATCCCTTTGGCCCAGGAGGACTTCTCTGCTTTCTCTCCCGTCCCTCAAAAGTCTTGATATAATGTGAAGGGATGTTTTGCGAATTGACCTGCAGGGGTGGAGGAGTCCCTCAAGAATTCCCCCTCCCCTTTTTTTAATGCCAACAACCACAAAAACTGGCAGATGCCTTAAAATCATGTGCTCAAATCGTGTCTTAATTGTACACCCCCCCCCAGTAAATACGGGTTTATTATGTTAAAGGATGTATTTATATAATTATTGGTACCTTGTACAAAACATGTAAAATATGTATATATTCCAAATGCTATACAGTCTGTAAATTTCTTTTGTTTAAAGAAAAAAAATTTAGAGGCCTACCACCATTGCTCTTGCCTAAGAGCAAAAGTTTGAAGTATTCTATTTTGTCAATAAAATCATGTCAAATGATTTGTTTGGGAGGGGCAATGCCCCCTTGTTGCTGTCCTAGTTATTCTTAATTCTTGACTTTTAAGAAATACTGAGGTACCCTTACAATACTGCTTAAATAAATGCGCTAACATATCTCAGTAGAATCAACAGAAGCATTTTCAGACTATGATCATCAATGTCCAGCTATCAACATTCTTGGCTGTTGGTGATGTTGGCTGGAAAAAGGTGATTGCTGAAATCTAAAAATACATAGTCAAGAATTATTGACCCCTTTGAAATTAACTGGACAGAGGGGTCTTTGGTGTGGTCTGAGCTTGGTTGTTTTCTTGCAGATGTTCCATTACCCAAACCGGGTTACATCATTGGTGCTCATTTCAACATTGAGCTACCAATATTCTCCTTTGTTGGTAACTGAACAGAGTCCAGAAGAAGTTATAAAGCAATGGGTTTTGATCATATCATATAGAGCAAAGGACTACAGCTCTCAAGGTGTGGATTGTAAGTGGTGGGTTGATTAGTTACCATCAAGTCAATGTTACTCTTAGCACCCACATTTTCTCCATGATAAGCTGCCTATAATATAACCTGCAAACTAGGATGGTTTCTCCATAATATAGTGGGATGTGCTAGAATTCCCAGTTAGCATTTTGATTGGGAATGGAGCTTATTTGGGGTGAAAGCTTTAGGGGTTGTCTTGTTCAGGAAGTCTTGCTTTATCCTGCAGTAATCAGTACAACAGCATTTCCCTCCCACAAGTTTATTGTGACGTCTGCCAGTGTGGGAGAATTGTGTGTTATCATTTCTATGGGTTGCTATTGCTTGCTTGCGCTTGCTGTTTAGCAAGCCAAAGCTGAGAAAAGTTGTTTTATGATGAAAAAATAAGCTGGGAACTGGGGGGGGGGGAGGGCTTTTATTTATGGGTTCTGTAGATGTGATTATAGGGATGACATGATTTCATGGACATCAAATGATCTGGGAAATGAAGGTGCGTCCTTCCGTCCCGTCTCAATGCGAGCATTCATTGATTGAAGTGGGAAGTTGCAGAATTAGCTGACTGCAACAACAGATGAACTTTTTACCTGTCTATCCCAATAATTCAGAGCTTCTCTCTTAAACAGAACTAAATGAATAAGGTTTACTCTATAGGGATCTTAGCTCCTTTAGAGACAATTTTAAAAAAAACCCACCAAACTTTGATCTCTTGTCTGTAAATGTCTTGTATAGCTGGTTTGGGGGTTTCTTTCTTTAGAAAATTCTTTCTACTGCCCACTTTCTCTTGTTAGACCAATTTGCCACCATGGAGCTTCAAACGTTCTTCAATTAAAAGAATGTAAGGCTTTTTTTAAAAAGGGGGGGAGACTTGTAACAGTTAGTGAATCCAGAGGAAAAGAACAGCCTTTTAACCAGCTTTTCCTAGCTTTGTTAATCAGACTAAAGGCATGTAGGGCCAAGGTTAGAGTATTATGGGGAAGGGTGGGATGAGAGAGAAATTTCTAAATGCTCTACAGGTGGCCCATGGTCTACTTAGAATTGCTCCTGTTTAAAGCATTTTTCTGCAGACCAATTATATTTCTGAATTCTTCACTCACACTAGCTGGTGCTTCATGGACAGAGCTGCTACGAAACAGGCCTTTTGTTTTGTTTTTGTTTTGCTTTGCTTAAATAAGCTTTTAAGGTTCTGAGGTCCTGCCATTATCCTCTCTTGCTCTCTGTACACATACGTTTTAAACCCTGGTTTGATGTGCAGAAGCTTGCATTTTGGGTTGCTTTGAACGCGAGGTGATTGCTGTGGTAGGAGAAAAAAAAAAGCAAGCTAGGTGAGGAGCTTACAGACACAGGCAGACCTTTATTAGCTCGTCAGGATCTGGGCTGCCAGTTTGCTTAGTGGTAGAATCAGAAATTGGATAAAGGGGTACATGGAGCAGTAGAGATTGCAGAGAAGGGGAACTTGCCAATCTCAAGACACCTACTGGACTTCAGAAACTTATGCAACTGTTTCCCATGGCTCTTAGCCATTGTGCCAATGATGAGGTGGTGTTGGCATTTAAATCTGTATCAATTCTGGATTTCTCCATCTCTACTCTAAATTAGGCTATCAGTGAAAGGGGGTAATTCTAGTGCTCTTAACATCAAGAGGTGGCCAGTTTTACTGTTTAAAGCTAACCAGAGTTGGGCTTGGTATTTCTATATCAAGGATGCAGATTAAAAAGCTAGAGTCTTTGTTTTAGATGGGCAGCCATAAAAATTGAATAAGCCAATGGGAAGTAAATAATTATAATTATTGCTAAGACATATATCCATTAATGTATTGAGAGTTGACAACTAAGGATGGCCCTTCTCTTCCTTTTCCTCCTTTAGAACCTGAGTGGAAACCTAAGGAGCTTTTAAATTGTGAATTATTATTTTTTGTGACACACACATCCACACAAATATTTTTTTTAAAAAAAAAAACTGCAGTACTGCAGGAGAACTCAAGTGGGAAGTTAACTTTCACTTTCTCTGCTTTTCAAGATGACTTATTGTGTTTGTTTCCTTTTATCTCTTTTGTGATTTCAGCTGTTGAAGCCGGACAAAACCTGCTCCAATAAAATCCGCAGAATCAGCAAAAGACAAGTCAGATGGAGGAGAGACTGTTTTGACTTGTCAAGAGAATAATTAGCCCTAGAGGATATGTTTTACAGCAAATTAGAACTACTTTGCCAAAAATTATTTTCAATATTTTTAGTGCACAATGTAGAATTGCATAAGAGGCACAGATCCTAGAAAATAACATTTTTGGACAAATCCTGAAAAGTTCACAGATGTGGTTCTTAGGATGGCTGTTGTGTTTATGTTCGTTTATGTTATGTTTATGTTATGTTTATCCTTTTTCTTCATTGTAGAGAAATGATGCAAATGAAACAGGAGGAATTATCATAAAGTGTAATAAATTACTGATAATAAAGTAATAAAATTAATATCTCCCAAAAATGGTTGCTCGAAAGAAATTGGGCTGGTTCATTAGGAACAGAAGGTTCAAATAATAGTTAAAGCAGATAACTCTTTTAAAAATCCAGTATATGGGCAATATGCATACTAATTGTGGGGAAATGCATTTTGAAAAGTTAGGGGTGACTGCCACCTACTGGCCAAAAAGTAAATTAACAATTCTAAGCATTCTACACTTCGTTTCCACATTTTACTAATTAAAAGTATATATACTTACTTTGATTGGAGTATTAAATATGTTTGACTTAGAGATTGAGAATTTCAGGGACTACCATATTTAGCATCTCCATATAGAAACAAGTGTCTGGACTTTTATTTTTGTGCAAGAGGAATTTCCTACATTTGTTAGTGTAGGAGGATGACAAGTATCTAGTAGCAGATAATCTCTTGCGAGTGTATTTTGCTATGTCCAGGTGCTAAACCTTACCAGGGATTCTCAACATCCACATTTGCAAGCTGTATTGGTATTAATTTTATATCACAATCTCTAGGGAGGGTTTTGTATCTCGATGGGATTAAGCAGTTCTGTGCTTTATACATTCAGTTTCTATGTGAATTAAAGGATTTGCATCTAGTACAATCTGCCTCATACTTCTTTGACTTCAACTCCCATATCTCAGGTAAAACTGGCCAAGATATTCTGGCAGAAAGGTATATGAATTATGAGCCAATTCATATAGAGGACCTTGTGGAAGTCTGTCTTTCAGGAGAAGTGTGAGTTCAGTGCGCCAGATGTTGCTGAGTTCACAATGTCCCTCACTAGTGGCCATGTGGCTAGATCTCCTAAGAAGTGAAGTTCAGCAGCATCTGGAGAGCTACAGGTTCCCTACTCTTCATTTAAGACTGCAACATAAGTAAAATTGCTTATTTGTAACCTATGACTATCATTAAGTGTTGTACCTTACGAACGTATCTTTTCTCTTATGCACACTGAGAGCGTATGCACCAAGACAAATTCCTTGTGTATCCAATCACACTTGGCCAATAAAGAATTCTATTTTATAAGTAAAATGACTTCCAAAATCATAGGAGAATTTTGACATTGTACTGGTTATTAGGCCAGGATAGTGTAGAGGAGTGGCTAAAATACCAGACTAGAAACTGGGAGGTTGTGAGTTCTAGTCCCACCTTGGACACAAAGCCAGTGGGTGACCCTGGATCTGGATTTTTTTTTTTTCTTCAGGCCTAGGAAGACAAAGGCAATGGCAAACCACTTCCGAAAAATCTTGCGAAGAAAACACTTATCCAAGCCATTGTGGCAATATACTGACTCAAAAGTGTATACACACACACACACACACACACACATTAAAAACTGTTGAACTAATACCTCGCATTCCTCAAATAGCAACTATTGAATAGCTCATTATACTTTTCAGCTTGCTGGTTTTTGAATGTATATATCTTCTCTAAAGATTAAAATAGAGTGCCTACCATCTTTTCATCTTCAAACTTCAAAGGACACTTCTTGATAAAAATGCACTAGAGAGAGAGAGAAAGACAAAAACTGCAGATGTTTTTCCCAAGAGAGTTGCCCATTCTGCTAAATGAAGAATTTGCTTATTGGCATTTTTGGCTCAGTTGCCAGCATTTATTGGCCTTGAGTATATTCCTTAAATTCCAATAGGACAGACTTAACGAATGAAGACCCTACTTTTAAGCAGGGACAATTGCAAATAGAAACAATGCAGCCATGTGTTTTTCTTGAACGTGGGAAATGTCTCCATGTTTATGATTTTTAAAAATGCAGTGTTTTCCTTTAATCTGTTTGTAAAACATCACGTCTACATGTGGATATTCCACAGAATGTATAAACATTGGCAGGTTGCAATTTAAAATTTAAGAATTCATACATACCATGTATATTTAATAAAAATTACAGATAGCAGCTTTACGAACTAACACTATTCATATATTCCTTTATCCTTCCAAATCAATAATATCTTGACCGGGGGTGGGTTCTAATTTTTTTAACTACCGATTCTGTGGCTGTGGCTTATTTTGTGGGTGTGGCTTGATGATCATGTGACATTTTTTTAGGATTTAGCAGAGGTACTGATCTACCAGGCTTTTAACTGCTTGCAGAGCTGTACCCGTCTACCCATTTATTTTTGCAGGCACTGGTCTACTCATTTGTTTTTGGAGGCACCACTCTACCACCAAAGTGCCTTTTATCACTGATCAGCTGTAGGGCGGCCCTTTGAAGCCCTGTTTAAACAGTTTTTTTCCCTTATAGCCCATCAGCTGGGACTCAGGAGGCAGCAATAGATTGGGGGGTGGGGCCAAATAAAAGGTAAAAATAATGTGGGGGTGGGCAGGGGGGCCAAATCGGTTTGGTGACATCTTATTGTCACCGCTACCAGCTCAGCAGAACCGGGCGGGACTGGGAGGAACCCACCACTGATCTTGACTCCAGGATGAATGACACTCAGACAATTTTTAATCCAGAAAGTTCTTAATTCTTTGCCAGTGTTTGTTTCTCTCTCTCTCTCTCTCTCTCTCTCCCTCCCTCCCTCCCTCCCTCCCTCCCTCTTCCTTGTGTGTGTGTGTGTGTGTGTGTGTGTCTTTCTCTGTCTCTGTATGTGTGTTCTCCAGATGTTACACTTTGGTTCTCATAAATCTATATCAGAAGATCCATACCACAATGAAAGAAAACGAGGTTAGTGAAGACTGTTCTGTAACAATCTGTAACATCTATTATTGTTGTTGTTGTTGTTGTTGTTTCAATTTACATGCCGCCCTTCTCTGGAGACTCAGGGCAGCTTACAATGCGTTAAGCAATAGCCTTCATATTTTTGTATATACCTGCTTAGTGGGGGTGGTATATACCACCCCCCTAAGCGGTGTTCTTTTTTATACAGTCAGCTTATTGCCCCCACAATCTGGGTCCTCATTTTACCTATCTCAAAAGGATGGAAAGCTGAGTCAACCTTGAGCCTGGTGAGATTGGAACTTGCAATAATTGCAGGCAGCTGATGCTACTTAACAGCACTTTATTCTGCTGCGCCACTAAGGCTCTTCAAATCTATAAAGCAAGTATTTGAAAATGGCATCATGTTGCTACTAGATGGCGTCATCTCCCTCCAAGTTAACCATCACTTCAGCATTTTCTCAGTAGAATCACTGTAGGTTTTCAAGACCCTTTTAGACCTTCATAAATTGACCGCAGTCACAAATGTGGAGCAGATGAGAATGGAATGCCATAAGCAGAATCTGATCAAACTTCATTCTCGAGATAAGAGTCATCATGGTATAGGACAGTGATGGCGAACCTTTTAGAGACTGAGTGCCCAAACTGCACCCCTGAGGTTTACCTAAGGCAGAGTTCTAAGAAAAACATTATAAATGCACATTTATGCCTTCATTTTTTTTCTGCTTTTGTAATATCACATTTAGCAACAATAAAAAAGAAAAACTTTTGTAATATCATTTTTCTTTTTCTCTCCCTTCCTCCCTCTTTTTCCCCCTCTCTCCCCCTCCCTCTCTGTTTCTGTGTGCGTGTCTCTCTCTCTCTTTCCCCCTCTCTCTTTGTTTCTCTCTTTTTCCCTTTCTCTTTCCTCCCTCTCTTTCTCTCTCTCTGCCTCTATCTATCCCCTCTTTCTCTTACACTCCCCTCCCTCTTTCCCTCCCTCCCTTTCTTTTCCTCCCCCTCTCTGTTTCTCTCTCTTCTTCTCTATTTCCGTCCCTCTTTTTCCCTCCCTCTTTCTCTTTCCCTCCCTCCCTCTTTCCTTCCCCCTCTCTCTTTCTCTCTCTTTGTTTCTCTCTCCTCCTCTCTCTATTTTCCTCCCTCTCTCTTTCCCTCCCTCTCTTTCTTTCCCTCCCTCCCTCTCTCTTTCCCTCCCTCCCTCTCTCTTTCCCTCCCTCCCTCTTTCCCTCTCTCTTTTTCTCTCCCTCTCTTTCTCTCTGTTTCTCTCTTCTCCCTCTCTATTTCTCTCCCTCTCTCTTTCCCTCCCTTCCACTCTTTCCCTCCCCCCCTCTCTCTCTCACATACACACACACACACATCACCGTGATGCCTCCTCTGTTTGGGCCAGCCAAGCCCTTCTCAGGGCTTGGCTGACCCAGAAGGTCTCAGCACCTGCGGGGTTCCCACCACCACCCTCCCCTCCCCAGGCCAGACCTTTTCTGGGCACCCTGCCTAAGTCCCCTGGGCATCCTCCCAAAGGGAGTCAACCTCCCTTTACTGCTGCTGCCACTGGTGTGGGGAAAGGGCTGGGGAGGGTAAGAGGAGACAGCAGAGCCCAGCTAGCCTTAGAAAGGAGATCAGGCAAGCTCCTGAAAGGAGACGGGGGGAGCGGTCCTTGTGGGACTGCAGCAGGGAAGTGGGGAGAGTGTGGAGGATTGCCGTGGCACAGGAGGGTGGGAGGGAGCCAGACTGAAGAAGGCCAAAGCTAAAGAGTCCTCCTTGCCTTCTCTCCTTTCTATTGCTCTGCTGAGGGCTGAAAATTTGCAGGGGTTGATTTGAAATGCCTAATCCTAGTCTGAACCTTGGGGGGTGGGGTGTTGAACAGTGAAGGCATTCTGCACATGATCCAAGACAATCCTGCCACAGGAAAAGAACACACCAAGCACGGGGCAAGGAGATGGGCAGCAAGGGATCCATTATTGCTGCAGAAATGGAGAATTGTGTGCAAGATACCTCTAGTCTTACACACACACACATTCTTTGCAATGAAGTCTCATCAACACACAGGTTATATGCTTGTGTATCTGTGTAATTTTTGAAAGAAGGCAAGCAAATGACAACTACCGGAGGGAATTGCAGATGGAAAAAGAAAAAAGGCTGGGGAGAATTTTTCGACACAGAAAGAAAGGAGCAGGGACCATTTGCAAACAGGGCCCTGGCTGTCTATCAATTTAAACCGAAGGCGCAAAATGAAACCATATCCACCAATCAGAGCCCTGTTCTGCCCATCATTTGTTTCGGTGCATGTCCAGCAGCATTTTGTCTGTGCTGGGGCAACGACGAGCATGCCCACAGAGAGGGCTCTGTGTGCTACCTATGGTATGCGTGCCATAGGTTCGCCCCCAAGGTTTTATGATGTGGGGTTAAGGTGTCAGACTAGGACCCGAGACTATCCTTAACCAGAAAACTTTCTGGATTGTTTTGGGCCAGTTGTTATCTCTCAGCTCAAGCTATTCTGTAGGGTGGTTGATGGGAAGAGCAGAGGAAGCAATACTACCTTCAATTCTGGAAAGAAAAGTGGGCTTTGAGTCAATAATAGAAGATGATTAGCTTGTGCAATGAACCAAAAGAAAAAGCAATATAATGTCAAGGTTCAAAAAGTGTTAACTGTGACAGTGTAACACCTGCCATGTCCAAAAAGCACCACCAGAGGGAAGACAGAAACCTGTACAACCATTTTCTTTAACTCTAATCCTTCTGGATGTAGTCATCAATCTGGCAGAGAAGGGCTGGAACTCAGAATAATGGGATTTTTGGTTGTATGCTTGGAGGATAGCAGGTAAAAGGAGACTAATATGCATTAATCCCAAATTTGCCTTAGGGGCACATCTGCACATAAGAAGGAAGCATCAAGAGCCGTGGTGGCACAGTGGTTAGAATGCAGGGCAGGTAGTCCTCGACTTACAACAGTTCACTTAGTGACCATTTGAAGTTACAACAGCACAGAAAAAAGTGACTTATGACCATTTCCCACACTTATGACCATTGCAGCATCCCCATAGTCACATGATTTACATTTGGATACTTGACCACTAATTCACATTTATGATGGTTGCAGAGTCCTGGGGTCATGTGATCCCATTTTGCAACCTTCTGACAAGTCTTTAGTCTTTATTTGATTTATATACCACCCTACTCCCGAAGGACTCAGGGCGGTGAACAGCCACACAATAAAATACATAAATACAAAATTTTAAAAACAGAATAAAACCGAATTTGGCCAGACAAATTTAAAACACCCCAATCATTTAAAACAAATTAAAATTTACATATTAAAAGAGAAAAAGGGAAAAGATTAGGCCAGGCCTGTCTGGTGGAATAAAAAGGTCTTGAGAGCGTGGCAGAAGGTGCGCAGATCCGGGATCCTCTGTATCTCTGGAGGGAGCTCATTCCAGATAGTAGGTGCCCCCACAGAGAAAGCTCTCCCCCTAGGGGCCTAGGGGCTCTGTGAGAGCGTACTGGCTGGTGGGAGGCTATTGGTGGTAGTAGGCGGTCCCGTAAATAACCAGGTCCTAAGCCATGGAGCGCTCTAAAGATGGTAACCAAGACCTTGAAGAGCACCCAGAAGAGCACTGGGAGCCAGTGCAACTCATGCAGGAGAGGTGTTACATGGGAATGCCATGTCGCTCCCATCACCACCTGCGCGGCCGCACTCTGTGCCAGTTGGAGCCTCTAGGTGCTCCTCAAGGGGAGCCCTATGTAGAGAGCATTGCAATAGTCCAGGCGGGAAGTGACGAGGGCATGAGTGACTGTGCGTAAGGAGTCCTGATCCAGAAAGGGACACAACTGGTGAATCAGGCGAACCTGATGAAAAATCCTCCTGGTCACGGCCATCAAATGCTCTTCTAAAGACAGCCGTGAATCCAGGAGGACGCCAAGTTGCAAGCCCTCTCCGTGGGGGTCAATGATTCGCCCCAATAATCAGTGATGGTGCCAACTGATTATATCGGGATGTCAGAAACCACAGGCACTCAGTCTTGGATGGGTTGAGCCTGAGCCTATTCCTCCCCATCCAGATCTGCATGGCCTCCAGGCACTGGGATATCACTTCAAGGGCATTGTTGGGGTGGTCCGGAGTGGAGATGTACAGCCGGGTGTCATCAGCGTACTGGTGGTACTTCACCCCGAAACCACGGATGATCTCGCCCAGCAACTTTACATAAATTTTGAACAAGAGGGGCGAGAGGACCGACCCTTGTGGCACCTCACATATGAGGGGCCTCGGGGTCAACCTCTGTCCCCCTGCCAATACAGACTGCACCTGGTCAGAGAGAAAGGAGAACCACCACAACACAGTGCCTCCCACCCCTAACTCTTCCAACCAGTGCAGCATGATACCATGGTCGATGGTATCAAAAGCCGCTGAGAGATCTAATAGGACCAGGACAGAGGAGCCCTCCAGAGATCATCTACCAACACGACCAATGCCGTTTCCATGCTGTAACCAGGCCTGAAGCCCGACTGGAATGGTTCCTCATACGTTGTTTCATCCAGGTGCTGGGGGAACTGTTGCACAACCACACTCTCAACCTTTGTCACAAAGCGAAGGTTGGAGATTGGATGGTAATTAACCAACATTGCCAGGTCCAGGGAAGGCTTCTTGAGAGGCCTCACCACTGCCTCTTTCAAGGCGGTGGGAAAGTCACCCTCACCCAATGAAGCATTTATAATCCCCTGGAGCCAGCCTCATGCCACCTCCCAGGAAGCCAGCACTAACCAGGAAGGACATGGGCCCAACAAACAGATGGTTGCATTCAGCCTGCCCAGAATCCTGTCCACGTCCTCAGGAGTCACAGGATCAAACTCATCCCAAACATTCTCAAGACCTGCCACAGTCCCTCCCCCTGAGACTACCCAGTCGGAGTCCAGATCTTCCCGAATCTGAGTGATTTTTGTCATGCAGATACTGAACAAAATCCTCGGTTCTACCCTCCAAGGGGTCCTCCCGCGCTTCTTGGTGGAGCAGGGAGCGGGTCACCCTAAACAGGGCGGCCAGGCAGTTATCTAATGACCCAATAAGAGCAGCAAAATAACTGCATTTCACTGCTTTTATCACCACTAGGTAATTCCTAATATGAGATCTTACCAGTGTCCGGTCTGTCAATGACAGTGAAATCAATGGGGAAACCAGGTTCACTTAACAACCAAGTTATTCATTTAACAACTGCAGTGATTCAATTAACAAACATGGCAAGAAAAGGCGTAAAACGGGGCAAAATTATCACTTAACAAATTTCTTACTTAGCAACATAACTTCTGGGCTCCATTGTGGTCGTACATTGAAGATTACCTGTACTGCAAACTACTACTGCTGACTGCCAGCTGCTGGCAGTTCGATTCTCACCAGCTCAAGGTTGACTCAGCCTATCTCCTTTCCCTTGCTAAATAACTTCCTGTCCTCCCAAGTGTTGCTAAAGAAAAAGTTGGAATAGATTTGATAATGGCATAAAATATCCCATTAACTTGAGTGGGAGTGCAAATGAATGCAGGAAGCTCCATCTCAACCCTAGTATGCCCTCTGGTGACAAAAAAAAATATAACTAGATATTCTCTCTTTTTTTTTTAGTGTTTATTAAAAATTTCAGATGATGAAACACAAATCAAAATAAATAAAAGTAAAGAGAGAGGAGAACTCAGAAGGAATAAAAAAGGGGGGGGGGAAACAACCTCAGGAATATGTGAATGACTTCTGTTATTCTTTTCAATGGATAATTAAAATCTTATTACCTTCCCTATCTCTTAGGTATTACACAAACCACTTCAGCCCCTCATTTAATCCACTTTTTTTCATTTTGGACATCTTTCAACCTCAACATATCTATATATTAACTATTAACAGTATGTAGAAATTTTATACTGTATTGTTAATGATAATAATATTGGGGAGGGGAGGAAATTGCTTACAGAGGCTAGCATTAGGGGAGGCATATTTATCTTTATGGACTTTGCACTGAAAGCCACTGTTTTTCCAAGGACATTTAAAATATGCAAACAACCTCTTTGGTAAGTCAGACTCAGCCTGCCCACTGCAAAGAGATAACATTGCACAGAGTGGTCTCAGTCCTTCATGAAATTAGAAAAAGCTAAGTTTTTAATAAAGGTTTTCTGAAGGACATAACAAGAATTCCAAAAATTTTTTAAAAATCCTCTCAAGCACATCCATGATTGATGATGGAGTCCCGGGATCAGCACCAAGATTCTTCTGACTCTCTCATTCTTTATTTCTGTTGCCTTCCATTACCACCATCTAGTTCTCAATAGGGCAGTAGAAGTAGGGCTGGAGAAAGAGATGCATTAAATTTGGGCCAGCTTGTTGTAAGTCAAATGCCTGCTAAAATTGCCTGGTTTTCAGATCTCCTTTCCTTGGCAAGTAAATCTGGTTTTCCCCTGGTGAACTGGAGGGGTTACTTAGAGCAGAAGCATGGCCCAAAAAGTCAAAATGACATTCACAATTGGGTTAACATCTTTAAATGTTGCTCTCTGCTCTTTATCCTGCACAGCACGGAGACAGCAAGAGAACACAGCCAGACACATCAAAAGGAGTTGAATGCTGGTTTAATGCTTCGTCAGTTACGAGACAACGCTAAGCTATAAAACATTCTCAAAGTTGGTATTACAAGCATCCGACTTGTAACGCTCTTTATCCCCTTGCCCCACCCCACCCTTCATTAAGCAGCCGCTAATCAGCTGTAGTGATTCTTTGCTCCCAGCGTCTTCATCCTGAAGTGACTCATAGCTTTTCGGTAGAGCAACCCTATCCCCGACGCCCCATCACCTACATCCGTGCCGCTTACACCCAGTGCTACCGCCACCACTCTAGCATTAGGCTGCATTTCTTGATGCATTCTTGCAGTCACTAGTATCACCACCGCTCCTTGCTCCTCCTTCCCGTCCCCTTAGTGTTGAGCATGCTGGACTCGACAGACAGCTCCCCTTCACCAGGGGACATCTGGTGAAGACATAAGGTAGATATGTTAGTTTTAGGCTAGGGTTTCCATGGATATCTCCTGTGGAATTGCCGAAGAAGCCGATTAGCTGCTTCTGTTGCTGCCACCCAGGTGGCTTCTTCTAACTGATAGCCCTTCCACCTTACTAGATACTGAAGCTTCCCCGTATGAATTCGGGAATCTAATATATCCTCCACCTAGTAGTAGTCATTGTTTACAGGGGGAGGAGGGGTTGGTGTGGGCCTAAGGGTGGTTACTGGTTTCAGGAGGCTACTGTGAAATACCGGGTGGACTTTCTCTAATAAGGGTGGGAGTTTTAGAACCACCGTGACCGGACTGATGATTTTGCTAATGGGAAAGGGCCCTAGATAGTTTCATCCTAGCTTTCAGTTTGGTACTCGCAGTTTGATGTATTTAGTCGAGAGGTACACCATATCTCCTCCTAAGACCCTGCTATTTCAACAGGCTGGCTGGCTGAATAAGAATCTGGATTCTTTTAATATTTTAATATTTTAAATTTGCGGGTTTTTTAATTGAGGCCAAATTTATTTCATGTGTTTTAAATTGGTTTTTAAATTTTGTATTGTATATTGTTTTTATTATGGCTGTGAACCGACCTGAGTCCTTTGGGAGAAGGGCGGTATAAAAATCTAATGAATGAAATGAAATGAATGAAATTAAATGAAGTTCTTAACCTTGCCCTTCAATGCTTTGTATTGAAATCTCCATTGTAATGTTTTATATGCAGTGGTGTGATTCAGCCAGTTTGCACCACTTCGGGAGAACCTGTTGTTAACTTTCTGAGCAGTTTGGTGAACTGGTTGTTGGAAGAAATCATTAGGGCAGAGAACTGGTTGTTAAATTACTTGAATCCCACCACTGTTTATATGTGATATAGATATGGACACACACACATATACACACATACATGTGCATGTGAATGAAACGAAAAACTACAATAACCCAAAATAATTTAATCTATATGGAGGTTACATCAACGTATTTGTTGTGTAATAAAAGTTTCAGACTTCAGTATTGAGGTCTGTATTGTAATGTTGCATATGTAGATATAGGTGTGGATATAAAAAACACACATTTATATATGCATGTTAATAAAAAGCAAAAGCAATTTAATATATCTGCAGGTTATATCAAAATATCCAAACTTGAACTATTGAAAACTGTAGTGTAATATTTTAACTATAGATAGATCAACATACACACACAAAGATGTGTATATAGGTATATGTTAATATAAGGATAAATAAATAAATAAATAAATAGTTATAAAAAGGGGGAAGGAAAGGAAAAAAGGAAAAGGACTGGTGGGTTTCTAACATTCCCCTTTATCCATATCTGCTAATGTACCAAATTGTTGATTTTAAGCCTCCTTAGATAGCAATCTGTGATTGTATTTGCAATGCAGCATACATATATTGTACATTTGGAGGCCATTCTTTTTTTAAATTTGGTTAAACTTCCTTTATGTCTATATACCTATAATTTTGTCTATAATTTTGCAATTGCTGGATGTTCTCCAAATTTAAGTTCCTAGTTAGATAGGGCCAGAATTTTATTTGTTCCAATGTTGAGCAAAACTTACCTTTGTTACTGTAAGCAATTGGTTTGAAAGGTCAAGCTGGTTTCGTTATTTTCCTCTCCACCTTTTTGAGCTTTTCCAAAAAAAATCAATTGCCTATACTGGATGGGACAATCTTCTTTAAAAAAAAATAATCTAAACAGAAAGACTGGCTGGCTGAAATGTGAAGTTTACACCTCTTTAAGGTGAGTAGGTTGAATAATGTTTAAGAGAGGAAATGCCTATTTCTTTTTTTCTATATAGTGAACCTTTGTAAATATGCAAGAGTTAAATGCTGAAAAAGTTATATGGTTTGTAATGCATGCATAGTTTTCTCTCAGCTCGATGCAGACTTAAGACTAGATTTAAAATTCAAACTCTTTTTCACAATTTTTTTTTAAATTTGATTTATATTGATTTATATTTGATTACAATGCCTTTCCTTTCTGTATCTTGTCATGGGGATACTTGTAGGATCCTCAGTGTCATCAAAGTTGAACAAATCTCTGCTTCCTCCTGCTCTTTGGCGAGTTCTGCATATCTTTGCCTTGCTAGTTACAAACAGCTTATCTCTAAAATGTTTTACAACCATAATCAGATCAAGAACGTCAAGAAATATGAAGAAAGTACTGACAGCCCACAGTAAGATCATTTTTATGTAAATAGGGGTTTTGGCGGGAAGTTTAAACTAACTGACCATCAGCTGATTGGTTTACCACCACAGCTGCAAGGTATATAAGGGGAGCTCTTTCCCCAGGTCAGTCACTGGGTTCCCACCCTAAATAAAAGAGCTGTTGTCACACACTGCCTGGCTTGTGTGTCCTCATTCACCCAAATTAACATTGGTGATGAAGATGGGATGTGAGGCCAGAAGCCAGAGAGAGAGTTGAAGCCACGACCAAGAGAGAGCTGAAGCCACAAGCCGAGAGAGAGACAGAACAGCCAGAATCCAGCCAGGCGAGCGAGCAAAGTACAGGAGAATCATGAAACGATGTCTGCCTACACACCGCCAGCGCCTTTCAACCCCAACGAAGAGAAGTGGGGAGCTTACATGTCCCACTTCGAGTGTTTTATAGTGGCCAACGACCTGCAAAGTCTACTGAACGTGCGGAAGAAGGTCCTATTCCTGAGCCATTGCGGACCACGAGTGTTTGATATGGCCGAAGCCCTATTGGAGCCGAATACGGTCCACACCATATCATGGTCCACGCTTCAGACCCTGCTGAAAGACCACTATGCCCCAACGCCGTCAAAGTACGTCCAGCAGTACGAGTTCCGGCAAAGACTACAGCAGGATGGAGAGTCGATCAGCAAGTACGTCACTGCCCTACACAAGGCCGCAAACCAATGTGAGAATGAGACTTAGATGAAATGCTCCTAGAGCAACTAATTTGCGGAGTAAGGGACAGCAGGCTACAGAGAAGACTACTCGCGAGATCGAACTTGATCCTACACATCGCACTGGACAAAGCAAGAGCCCAAGAATCATCGGTCAAGGTAGCCGAAAGATTGCAGGGGACCATCCATGGCTGAGCAACGCAGAGGTCAGCACCAGTGCACTGAGAAGCCACGACCACCGAGAGCAAGGGGGAGTCCGAGAAGAGGTCTGCCACACCGAACAGTCAAGGCAGGACCATCGAGGACCCCGGAAAGACTGTGCCAGCTGCGGAGGACCCCACTCCCAACAGAGCTGTAAATTCAGGGTTGCTATTTGCCGTTCCTGTGAGAAGAAGGGCCACATCACTCGAGTTTACAGCGCCAAGCAATCGCAGAGCTACAAACCCCAATATTGCCCCCATCCAATTGAAGCCTAGGAGGGTACCATTTGCCCTGAGGGGCACCCAGGGATTGTTCGGATGAAGGGACTAGCTAGGAGCTACGTCTGGTGGCCAGACATGGACAAGGACATTACCGAGTGGGTGGAGAAATGTCAACCCTGCCAAGAATCTAGGCCAGATTCACCAACAGCACCGGTACAGGAGTGGGAGAGGCCCCAGGGTCCCTGGTCCAGAATCCACATAGACTTTGCCAGCCCATTTCATGGCCAGATATTCATGGTCATAGTAAACGCATTCTCCAAGTGGCTGGAGATTAAACTCATGAAGGCCACTACAACCGATGCAGTGATCAAAGAGCTGAAACAATTGTTTGCTACCCATGGGTTACCAGATGTCTTAGTATCTGAAAACGGCCCGCAATTCATGGCCACACAATTCGAGGGGTACCTAGTGGAGTTGGGGATCAGACATGCACTATCTGCCCCATTTCATCCGGGCAGTAATGGGCAAGCTGAAAGATTCCTAAGAACAGCCAAGGAAGCCCTCTCACGTTTAGGCCCTGGGGACTGATAGGAAAGAATAGATTGATTTCTAACAGCCCAGCACACCACCCCTTGTACCGCGACAGGCCAAAGCCCGGCAGAGTTATTAATGGGAAGAAAGCTTTGAGGAGTCCTGGACAGGCTAAACCCCAATTATTCACCCGACAGTTTTAAGGGGGGGGGGGGAGAGGAAACTCAGGGAATGGACCATAGGGACTCCAGTATACACCAGAAACTATGGGAAGGGCTCACTGTGGGAAATGGGAATAATCACAGAAATAACGGGGCCCAAATCATACAGGGTAGACATGGGAGATGGGAAGGTTTGGCGCAGGCACATAGATCAACTGAGGAAACTGAATAGCCACAGATGCCGAGGAAAATATCAATGAGCTGTTCCCTGACTACCAACCAGACAAACTATATCAAGCCCGAGTATAGCGGAGGACTTAGCTGTCGAGTCTTAGCGCCGCCCCATCAAAGACGATCGGCCAGCCGGAGAAGTCACCGCCCACAGAGAAGTCAAGGAGGTTCCATTGGCGGAGTAGGGAGAGACAGGGAGTCCCTCCGACCTGCTCGATGCCTACCCTCCGACTGAACTGCGCAGGTCGACCAGGGTACGTACAGGCCCCAGTCACCTGAGAGACTGTGTATGTTAATTTTTACCTAAGTGACTTCTGGGAGGGGAGGAGTGTTATGTAAATAGGGTTTTTGGCGGGAAGTTTAAACTAACTGACCATCAGCTGATTGGCTGACCACCACAGCTGCAAGGTATATAAGGGGAGCTGTTTCCCCAGGTCAGTCGCTGGATTCTCACCCTAAATAAAAGAGCTGTTGTCACACACTGCCTGGCTTGCTGCGTCCTCATACACTCAACTTAACAATCATCACAGCAGATTTTTCAATTGTTCTGGGGACAAAGCAGGTTATATTGTTTGGACAAATTTTCTCAGTACAATTATAGAATTTCTTAACAAAGAAGCCAAACAAATGGTAGCTACTAATTGCAAAACCAATTTCTATTATTATTCTCATGAGCAGTTGAACAAAATATGCCCGTGAAAAATCAGGGATTGCCAATTCATGGGACCCGCAAGTGATTTTGTTTTTTGTTGGGTCACTGAAAGCTTCTTCGGTAACTCTGAGGGCAATGGATGCTTTGATCTGTTTACAATAAGTGCAAGGAAGAGCATAGACCTCCACGACTTCATTGACAACATTGTGCAAGATGCAGATGATAAATACTGAAAGCAGGAGCAGGACAGTTAAATACTCAAACAACCAGAAATGAACTTGAGAGACTGCTGTAAAAGTGTTGAAGCACATGCTTGAACATCCTGGCTGGTTGGTATTACAGACAAAAGCGGACAATTCATCTTGATAGAGAGGGTATGCCCCGAACGCTATCAGCATCAGTTTCATCATTATCATGTAGATTAGCCAAATCTTTCCTGGAAAGGAAAAAGAAGGGTAAGATAAAGCAAATAAAGATGTCCGATCCATCATTAAAACCCTTCACATTGATTAGCCTGGTTGAGAATAATTTCTAATCAGTAGCCATATTATGTTTGACAACATTAGATAACACTTCTCATCAATTGCATTGCTGAGTGGATCTATGACAATTTACCACAGCCAACTCATCACAACCAGCTGATCACAGGCCAACCCGCCATGGCCAACTTGATGTGGCCAACTCATCACTGGCAAACTCGCTGCAGGACAAGTGTTACATTTTTTTAAAAAAAATTGATTTATATGCCGCCCTTCTCCGGAGACTCAGGGCAGCTTATAATGCATTAAGCAATAGCCTTTGTATTTATACAAAGTCAGTTTATTGCCCCCACAAACTGGGTCCTCAATTTAGCTACCTTAGAAAGAATGGAAGGCTGAGTCAACCTTGGGCCTGGTGAGATTCGAACTTACAGTAATTGCAGACAACTGATGTTAATCACAATGCTTTTAGTCTGCTGAGCTACCAAAGAAGTGGTGGAGTAGAAACTTTAAAGAAAGAATGTAAAAGGATGGACAAATTAAAATGTGAATTAAAATTAAAATAATTTTTAAATTTATTTTAAATAATTAAATTATGCTGTAAAATTGTCCTTTAGTGAGTTGTCCTGTGACAACTTGTTGGCTATGGCAAGTTGTCCTATGGTCAGTTGGCTGCAGTAAATTGCCCATGGTGAGTTGTTCAATTCCATTGCTGAGCTGGAGAACAGAATATATATATATATATATATATATATATATATATATATATATATATATATATATATATATATATATATATATATATGTGTGTGTGTGTGTGTGTGTGTGTGTGTGTGTGTGTGTGTGTGTGTGTGTGTGTGTGTGTGTGTGTGTGTGTGTGTGTGTGTGTGTGTGTGTACGTACATACATATATGTATATATATGTATGTATGTATGTATGTTTGTTCAATTTATATGCTGCCCTTCTCCAGAGACTCAGGGCGGCTTACAATGCGTTAAGCAATAGCCTTCATACTTTTGTATATTTATACAAAGTCAGCTTATTGCCCCCACAAACTGGGTCCTCATTTTACCCACCTTAGAAAGGATGGAAGGCTGAGTCAACCTTGAACCTGGTGACATTCGAACTTACTGTTAAGCGATGGATTTAGCCCAATTACTCACGAGACAAGCTATTCCTTTAATCAGTATTTATTGCAGGCCTGGAAGCTTCCTAGGCCCTAGGCATCACAGGTCACTGACCTCTGATCTTCTCTCCTCTAGGTGATCATTAGGAACAACCCGACAAGCACGTGGGGAGAGTTTATATACACGGGAGGAGTGGCCAGGAGGTAAGGAGTGGCCAAGGGTTAGGTGGGAGTGTACATACTGTATTAACCCTTAAGGGGCTGGGCTTGAAGGTATAGGCACAGTTAGGCATTTACTCTGACAAAACCCCCTCTAAATGTCTAACTGGGTACAGGTATGCTTCGTTTACATAGGTATACATAATCATACATTTATACATATATATATATACATATGCAGGTCATACACAAACACATATTTTTGACATGAGGTAGGCGTGCTGTTTAGCGGGTAAGGGTTTTGTAAGAATATCTGCGGTCTGTTCCTCAGTGTCGCAGTGCACTGCCTCAATGAACCCTATCTCTGAAAACTGTCTGACATGTTTGCATTTGATGTCTATGTGTCTTGACCTTTGCCCAATGGCATCAGCCTTTGAAATTTCTATTGCGGCCTTGTTGTCCTCGTGTATGATTATGGGGTACAAGGGTTCAGTCCATATGGCGTTGAGTAGGTCATCGAACCACACTAAATTGTTCGTGGCCTTGGATAGGCAGACGAATTCGGCTTCGGTGGTCGAGGTGGCAACGAGTCTTTGCTTTCCAGTGTACCAGTGAATGGGGGAGTTGTTGAGTAGCATCACGTAGCCAGAGGTGCTTTTTCTGCTCTTAATGTCGCCTGCCCAGTCTGCATCAGCGTAGCATGATAGTTTTGGCTTATCTGTTATTTCTGGTTCCAAACAGAGTTGTGCATCCATGCTGAATTTCAGGTACCTGAGCAGTCTTTTGATGGCATTCCAATGAGACACCTTGGGGTTGCTTACGTGTCTGGATAGGAGGTTGACGGCTAGGGCAATGTCGGGCCTGGTCCAGTTAGCAATGTATAGCAGCGACCCGATGGTAGATCTGTACAATCTATTGTCGGTGAAGGGTTCAGATTCCTCGTACATGTTTTTCAGGAATTCTGGCTGCATTGGTGTCTCGCTGGGCTTTGCCTCTGTCATGTTGCATTTGGATAGCAGTTCAGTGATTTTGTCCTTTTGGGAGAGTCTGAACCCCTTGCTGGTCTTTGTCACATGCACCCCTAAATATTTGTTGATTCTGCCAAGTGACTTTAATGAGAAGTGTTTGCCTAGTTCTGTGGCAAATTTATCGCATCTGCTCTTGTGTTTGCCAACGTATAGGATGTCATCCACGTAGACGAGCACCCCTTCGAACAGGTTACCTTCTCTCCTTGTAAATAGGCACTTGTCTGCTGAGGTGGCCTCAAAACCCATGGATTTCAGGGCTTTGGCTAGGCAGTCATACCACCTTTTGCCTGATTGCTTGAGTCCATACAGGCTTTTGTTGAGCAGCCAGGTTTTGCTCTCGCCTTGGTCATACCCTGGTGGGGCCTTAACATAGATTTCTTTATCCAGTTCTGCGTGTAAGTAGGCAGTCTGTACATCGAACTGGAAGACATCAAGCCCCAGGATGGTGGCTACCACCAGTGCGCATTTGACACTTTCAGCCCTGACGGTGGGCGAGTAAGTGTCTGTGTAGTCTTCTGGGTACCTCTGAGCGAAGCCTTGGGCGACCAATCTCGCCTTGTATAGGTTCCTGTTGTTTTCTAGGGTCTTGACCCTGAACACCCATTTGGTACCTATTGGTTTTTTGTCCTCAGGGGCCTGAGCGGGTGTGTATACCTTTAGTTCTTTCAGGCTCTCCATTTCCTTGTCCATGGCGGATACCCATCTTTCCTTTTCTTCCTTGGGGAGCTTAAGGATGTCCTCATATGAGTTGGGCGTGGTGAGGTTATCGTGGATGGTTAGGACATAGTCCTCTAACCTTTTGGGTGGCTTGTTTCTATTCTCCCTGATTGGCCTGCTGGGGGGTGGCTCGGCCTCTTGCATGTGGTCTGCCTCTTTGTTCGAGAGGCGGTCTAGTTTTAGAGATGGGTGCCCTTCTTTCCACCCCTTTGTGTTTATTTTGTCAAGGCTGGCTTTGGGTGTCTCTATTCTTTCTCCCTCTTGGTTGTTTTTGTGTGCGTTCCTGTGGGTGAGTGTCTCGTTGGAGTGGACCCTTGACCAGTTCGAGTGTTCGTGGAAGTTGGCAGATCGGGACACTACGAATCTGTTGTTGTTATCAATGAATCTGTAGCCCTTAGTGCCCGGCTCGTAGCCCACAAACCTCAGTCTTTTTGATATTTTCTCCCCCTTTCTCCTCAGCTGCCTGGGTATGTGTACGTCAGCTGGTGCGCCAAATACGTGCAAGTGGGATATATTGGGTTTTCTTTTATAGAGCATTTCGTATGGGGTCATGTTGATGGAGCTTGACCACAGTCTATTTAGGGTGTAATTGGAGTAGTGCAGTGCTTCTGACCAGAAGTGTTGCCCCATCCCTGCATCCTCTAGTGCGCACCTCATCATTGTCTGTAGCACCCCATTCCTTCTCTCTGCCACCGGGTTCTGGAATGGCGAGAAAGGTGAAGACTTGTAGTGTGTGATGCCTTGCCCCCTCAACCAACCGGTGAATTCATGGGCCATAAACTCTGAACCTCTGTCTGTCATAATCTGTCTTATTTTCATGTTGTGTTGCAGTTCTATCTTTCTGTGAAACTCCTTAAACCTCTGGAATGTTTCATTTTTGCGTTTGAGGGAATAGACATACCCATACCTTGTGAAATCATCGACAATGGTGAGAAAGAATCTCTTTCTATGTTTGATAGATGGTTTGAAAGGCCCTACTAAGTCCATATGTACCAATTGAAATGGGTATTCTGTGGTTCGTTTGGATTTTCGGGGTATGGCCTTGACCTTAACCTTTGACCGCATACATATGGAACACTCCAAATAATTTTCACATTTCTTTACTTTAAGTCCTTCAGTACAATCAGACATTTTCTTAACAATAGGGAAACTGATGTGCCCCAGCCTCCTGTGAAGGAGGTGGGCGCAATTATCATGCAAGGGTTTTCCCAATGATATAGAGCTGTTTACACTTTGCTTGCTTTGCTTTATTTCCTGTTGTTCCCCCTCAACTCTTGTGTCTTCTCCTTCTCCTGGGTTGGTGTTTGCGTACATGTTTCCTTCCTCCCTTGCGTTTGGTGTAAAGTATGATAGCCCCCCTTTGTTGTATACGCTCCCTATTTCTTTCCCTTGTTGGATTATATAGGCTTTCCCTTTCTTGAATGTTACCTCTAGGTCTGTGTCTTGGGTTAGTCTGTTGACAGCTAGTATGTTAAGGGGTATTTCGGGTACGTATAATACCCCCTCTATTTTCCCTATGTGTGGTATGTGAGTGTCTCCCTTTCCCTGTGCTTGAACCCTGTTTTGATTGGCCACCTTGAGTTTGAGATTGGTCTTGCTGAGTGGTTCTATGAGTGTTGAGTTGTGTGTAGTGTGATGTGAGGCTCCTGAGTCTAGGAGCCATGTGTTTTGGTCCATCTCGTGCAAGGAGTTGAAGTGGCCAGGTCTAAATCCGTATGTGGGGCCTGGGCTACCGTCTCTAGAGCTGTCCCTCCGTCCGTGTTGCTTTCTAGAATTGGGGGACCACCCTCTCTCTCTCTCCCTTGAGTATCTGCGCTCGGGTGATCGCCCCCCTCTGTGTTCAGTGCGCCTCCTATCCCTGCTGCTCCTGGGGCAATCCCTTTTTATGTGGTTCTTGGACCCGCAGGAGTAGCACCCTGGGGCGTTCCCTGCTCTGTCTTGGAACTCTACCTTTCTGATTGGTCTATGTTCCCCTCTGACAGCGTGTCTGTCTCTTCTTAGGTTGTCTTCGGCTATGAGTTTGTTGGTTAATGCGCCTAGCGTGAGGTGAGGTAGGTAAAGGCTGTCTAGTTGTAGCACAAAGTGGTCCCAGCTGTTGTCTAGTGAATTTATTATGACGCTCTTCATGCTCTCTTCGGTGATAATTTCCCCCCTTTGCATGAGTTCTGCCCTGACTGCGTTTAATTTGAGTATATGGGTACCCCTTGTCTGTGCTTGGCAGAATGGAACTCTCTAGATATCTTTGTGGTGGTAGCCCTGCACTGGCTGTAAAACATACCATATAACATTTGTAAAATTTCAGACACTGTGAGGTTATCATTAATGCTAGGATACATTGTGGGGGGAATGGTGGCTATCATGATGCAGAATGCCTTGTGGTGTAGGTTATCAATCTCCAGAGACCAAGGCTTTTGAGGTGGTCTCTGAATCAAAAATAAGGCATTTTCCCTCATAAAGGCAATCTGTAGATGCTGGCTCCAATCTATAATATTGCCCCCATCTAATTGTAGCTTTGGCATATTTGTACAAGCAGTCCCCACATGTCCACAGTTATTACTTACAGTGGATTGCTGTCCATGGTCCAGGTCATGACTGAACTCGCAATATGGCTTTGGAACGTCTGTTGCGAGTCTGTACTGACCTATCTCTATGTTTCTTCTTTCTCCTGCTGCAGGCTGCGACTGAGCATGTGCGAAGGCCATTTCGTTCTGGAAGCCATGGAGGAAGGTTCCTGCTGCTGCTGCTCCTGGGCCTAGGCCTAGGCCTACCGGTGGAGAGCTGGATTCACCCCTGGAGAGTCCGGTGCTCCCTCTGGGCGGCGGACACCACTGCTGGACGGCTGGACCTCCGGAAAAGAAGGGAAGAAGGTGAGGAGGCGAAGCGGTCGTAAGTGGAGGACAGTCGGCGATCGGTGGCGCGGCGGTCGTAAGTCGAGGACTTCTCGTGTCCGGCGGCCCGGCGGCTGTGGCGGCGATGGAGGTGGGTCCAGTCCTCTGCCCCTGGTCCTGGGGCCTTGGTCGGGTAGAGAAGCCAGGCGGAGATCGTGGAGGAGGTGAGTAGTCGGTCCTTCTCCTTGCCCCTCGTCCTCGCGTCGTTGGTGCGGCGGGTCCTGGGTTCGAATCCTGCAGTTTGCAATTTTTGCAGGCGAACCAGTCTCGGCATTCGCGTTCGGTGTGGGTGGCTTCCTCGGGTGGCTGAGGGTCAGCTGGCTCATCGAGGCTGGCTCTGGTGCTCTCTTGGGTGCAGGATTTTTTCTTTAGTCTTCTGGCTGCCGCGGGGGGCTCGAAAGCGGAGCCAAAAGCCGCGGTCAGCGTTTTGATGGCATTTTGGATCTCGAGATCAGTAGGCGATCTCTCTTCTGCATTTGTTTTTCTTTTTGGGTTGCTCTCTGGTTGTTCCCGGCCTCTTTCTGGATCGGGGCCTTTTCGCGCCAGAGAGTTTGAATCCTGGCTCCCCATTGGCTGGTGGTTATTCCAAGATGGCCGCCGGTGAAAGGGCGCGAAAGAGGATTCGGCCACCTCGTGGTTATCTGGCTGGGCTGGCCTACCTCTTCCTCGTGCCATCTCCTCGTTCGTTGTCTCTGGGGCCTCGATTGCTGCGCCTTGCTGCTCGAAGAGGCTTTGCAGGTTCGCGATGAGGCTTCTCTCGTTGTCATTTGTTTCCATCAGCTTCAGGATGGATAGCTTGAATTTATTTACTCTTTGTGCTGTTTTTCTTCCTAGGTTGGTGCCTTTCTCTGGTGATCTCTCCTCATCAGAGTAGGAGCCTTCGCTGGAGTACAGCTCAGTGTCTGCTGGGTTCTCCTCCGCTGTAGGATCCTTGGATGCTTGAAGCTCAGCCATCTTCTTGGTGAGTGCCCTCGTTTGTATTCTATCTGTTTCCTTGGGTAGGTTGCTTGGTTGGGTCACCTGTGAGTTATGGGCAAACCGACCTCTGCTACCATTTGTTAAGCGATGGATTTAGCCCAATTACTCACGAGACAAGCTATTCCTTTAATCAGTATTTATTGCAGGCCTGGAAGCTTCCTAGGCCCTAGGCATCACAGGTCACTGACCTCTGATCTTCTCTCCTCTAGGTGATCATTAGGAACAACCCGACAAGCACGTGGGGAGAGTTTATATACACGGGAGGAGTGGCCAGGAGGTAAGGAGTGGCCAAGGGTTAGGTGGGAGTGTACATACTGTATTAACCCTTAAGGGGCTGGGCTTGAAGGTATAGGCACAGTTAGGCATTTACTCTGACACTTACAATAATTGCAGACAGCAATGTTAACCACAATGCTTTAGTCTGCTGAGTCACCAGGCCACCAGATTCCTTCTATATTTTTTTCCCAACTTCAAAAAGTTTTGTTTTTTTCATTCTCAATTATTTCAAGAACTGGCAATGTTTTTTCAAGCTTTGCCATAAAATACAGAATGACTAATGGGATCCCCAGGTTAAAGTGGTCATGAATTTACCAAGGACAGATTAAAGCCAATTGATGGAATCGAGAAATAAGTGAAATAATATAAATCTAGAACAATTAGTAATTCAAAAAATTTACAATTGCGTTGAAATGGACATGTTAACATTGGAATTAAAGGATAAGGTAGACTGAAAATATTATATGGTATGGATGGATAAATCAAAAACAAAGTTTGCAAGATAACAAAATTAATAACTAGACACCATCAATAATGTATAGGGGGGGTGTTTGTGTATGCATACATACATACATACATACATACATACATACATACATATATATATATATATATATATATATATATATTGTATTTGTATTGTTATATTAAGTGTATTTTCTACTTTTCTTTTTTGTCTTTTCTCTTTTTTTTCTTTTGTGTTTCTTCCTTTTTCTTATTTCTTTCTCTTTCTCTTCTACTCTTACTATTCTTTTATCTTTATTTCATATTTTATAATGTATGTAGTTAATGTGATTTTATGTTTTTATACTTCATAGAGATTGTTTAAATATATATATATATAAATCTAGATTGTTGAGTCTGCCAACAGACAAGAGAAAGAAGCAGACACTATACAAGGTCACAATACACGAAGGTTTCAGTGATGTTATGAAAACAGTCTCATTTTTTAAAGACAGCTGGACAATATTTGATATTGAGGCTAACCCTGTTGTACAAGGACAAGGACAAGGACAAGGACAAAAAGGTGGGTGTGCTATCCTTTTGCCTGTTGCCTTATAATTGTTTTCTTCCATTGCTCTTGCTAAACATTAGTTCTTTCTATTGTCTTTGCAGGCATTTAATAAAAGTTCTGCTCAAAAAGCCAAACACACTTCCACACCAGTCATTTATAAGCCCATTTTTGGAAAAAAATGTGTGTAAATTCTGGTTGGTTTTTGTTCCTGAAAATTTCATTTCAGGGTGTTTGTCTATTTCTCAAGCCAACTCCCTCCCCATAACATTAATTGAAGTTTCCCAGATTGAAAATAATTAAAACCCAACTCTAAAATGCAAATATATAAATGCTTACCTATAATGGTCACATTAGAATTGAAGACTATGAAGGAAAAGCTAAAAGCACTCCAGTATTTCAGAGTTGTAGTCATGTGATCTTTTTTTTTCCTACAAGGAGAACAAAGTGCAGCAATCTAAGTGAAAAGAGGGAGAAGAAACATTAAAAAGAAAACAAATCTAAAGATGGCTTTTAAGAGGAATAGTGAAAACAAAACTGGCAGAGAATTGAAATTTCTTGGGAAATATAATTCTTTCTTACAGGGAGCAGAATTTATTAAAATCTGGAAATTAAAAAAAAAACAGCAATAATTTCAGACCAGTTTTTAAAGAAACTTCTGCAAAAGAGAAGAAGAAGAAGAAGAAGAAGAAGAAGAAGAAGAAGAAGAAGAAGAAGAAGAAGAAGAAGAAGAAGAAGAAGAAGAAGAAGAAGAAGAAGAAGAAGAAGAAGAAGAAGAAGAAGAAGAAGAAGAAGAAGAAGAAGAAAACAGATGAAATTGAAGAAGGAAACAAAAGCTAAACATTTAGCAGATTACTTACTTGGAGAAATTACTCTTCCTAAATGCGAGTTGAAACCTGTAGTCAGTCAGCCAGAGAGGTTTTAGGTTTGTCTATCTCCTCTGCTTTTAATTTCAGGAGGAACTGATGACTGAAAAGGTTCTTCTGAGGCAGATAATCTCAGCAACAAGTAGAAAAGAGTGAAAGCCAATTGTTCCTGCCACCGGAAGGAAACAGATGTCATAGTTATCTGTTGTTTTCAGAGAGAAAAAATGTGCTATATTTAAACAAATTTTAATAAACCATAGATAGTCATTATTTGGGGATGATCCAATTTGATACAGGGGAGGCAACTCTCCTGGGAAAGGGGATTTTTTAAATTTCTTTATTGCGAGCCTTTTTTTCCCCCTGCTCAAACATTCTCCCAAGACCTCCATCTAAGTTTCTGCTATTATTCTTTCCCTACAGTTCAGTTACAAAACCTTAAGATGTGCCTTGGCCAAGGCCATTCCATCAACAGCCTAAGAGCAACAGGATGAACAATAGAAAATAAACGAATGGCAATGAAGTCAAGTACCATATGGTTAGCGCAGATATTTGATGGAAAATTTTATTTGCAAAGTAGATAGTTTGGGTCCCTCCTTGCCCAGGTGCCAATTGCACAGAGGTCTTATCCAGAAGAACACCAAATAAGATTTGTCTTTTAGCCTGTACAGACTTTTAAAAAAATCTTTTTCTGAGTTTAATTGACTCACATCTCAACAAATTCTACATGTGGACGTAACAAAGATTGGGTGCCTTCTGACAGAGTGTATATTCTTTTTTTTTAGAAATAGGTCTCACATCTGAATATCTTATAAAGCCTCAGTAAGACCACAACTAGAGTACTGCATTCAGTTTTGGTCACCACACTATAAAAAATACGTTGAGACTCTAGAAAAAGTGCAGAGAAGAGTAACCAGGATGATTAGGGGAGTGGAAACTAAAACATATGAAGAAAGATTACAGGAACTGGGCATGGCTAGTCTAGTGAAGAGAAGGACCAGGGGAGATAGGATAGCAGTCTTCCAATATTTGAGGGGCTGCTACAGAGAGACGGTGGTCAAGCTATTTTCCAAAGCACCCAAAGGCCAGATAAGGAATAATGGATGGAAACTGATCAAGGAGTGATTCAAACTAGAAATAAGGAGAAATTTTCTGACAGTGAGAACAATCAGCCAGTGGAACAGCTTGTCTTCGGAAGTTGTGGGAGCTTCATCACTTGAGACTTTTAAGAAAAGATTGGACTGCCATTTGTCAGAAATGCTCCTGCTTGAGCTGGGGGTTGGACTAGATGACGTATAAAGTCCCTTCCAACTCTGTTAATCTGTTAATCCCTCAGGAACATGTAGGGGCTCAGAGATGGGCATTTTCAGAGACATCATTTCTTCTAGAAAATAATGAGTATCTCACCTATAGCAAGTGTAACCAGGTTGGCTTATGAATTGTCCTTTCAGTATGCATTCTGCCTGGTTCAATTAAGAAGGCTGATTAATGGGCTTTTTCTAAATATTTATCCAGATATCACTTTTCTTTTTAAGCTTCTAACTAATAGCATCTTGATTTCAGATCAATGAATGATATTGCTTCCTTCTCAGATGAATTTTATGTGTTTTGACTATCTTTCTTTTTTAAAAAATATTTATTAAGAATTTTTCCATAGTATGGAAGATAAACTGAAACTAACAAAAGGGAAAATTGCAAGAAACGAAAAGGAGTGAAAAAAAAATTAAAGTCAAAGAATATGTGAATGACTTGCAGCCTTCTTTTCGATAAATAATTACATTCTAGATGTTTTTCGTCCTTTTTAGATATTACACAACTCCCCTCACCTCCTCATTTAACCCAACTCATTCTTAAGGTGCTTTCAACTTTCAACTTCCAATTAATCTATTAGAATTTCCTAAATTATTAATTTACCTTCTGCATATTTTCATAAAAACAATGTATAGAACTATTAGAACTAGGAGCAAGGATATTTGGACGGAGGGGGAGAGAGAATCACCCATGAAGGCTAGCATTTGGGGAAGCATATTTGTTGGGTTGGGCGATTGAGGAGGCAGACTTTTATACACTGTTGACATAAAAGTTGAGGAGACTCAAGAAAGCCTGTAGCTCTGATTTGTTTTTTGGTGTGGGTGCAGTCTGGATTGCCCTTATCTTGCTCACGGTGGGGTATATTCCCAACCTGTCCACCTGGTATCCCAGGAATTCCACAAGGGGTCTGCAATCATGCACTTATTTCGTTTTACGCGAAGTCCAGCCTCCCTGAATTTGGCCAAAACCCACCTCAGTCTGTTCCCTAGCTGTTTTTCATCTGTTGTGCTAATGAGTACATCATCAAAGTAGGGCACCACCCCTGGCAGACCCTGTAATAGATGCTCCATGGTACTTTGAAAAAGTCTGGGGGCTATGCTGACTCCGAATTGAAGTCGGGTGCACTTGAATGCACCTCTGTGGGTGACTATAGTCTGTGCTTCCGTGGTAGCGCCATCTACCGGTAGTTCCTGGTACTCCTGCACAAGGTCGAATTTAGCGAAGATCTTGCCAGGGCCCAGCGAATGGAGTAAATGATGCACAATTGGAACGGGGTATGCGCTCTGCTGAAGGGACTTATTTAATATGCATTTGTAATCCACGCAGATGTGCACAGACCCATCTGATTTGACTGGGGTCACTATTTGGGTCTCCCACTTGGCGTGATCCACTGGGACTAACACCCCTTGCTTGATTAGCTTATCTAGCTCCAAGTCGATTTTGGGCTTGAGTGCAAATGGCACTCACCTAGCTTTCAGTCTGATCGGAGCTAGGGTCTAAATTAAAGGAGATGGGGGTCCCCACATACTTACCCAGCCAGTTGTCGAACTCCTGCATGATGTCCTCCTTCAGGATGCTGTCGCTGGCACTGTGGACACCGGTGAATCCCATTCCTAGGGCTTTGAAGCAGTCCAGCTCTAGGAGGCTCGGAAGAGTCTCGCTGACCACAGTGAGGGGTAGCTCCTTCCGGTACTTGCCATAGATGACCTGGAACGTGCCAACTCCTACGACAGGAATGCGGTTCCCCTGGTAGTCCCAAAGCCGGATTCGTTGAATCTAGAGCCAGCTTTTCTTGAAGTTGGGATGGACGGACTTCAGGACATGATGGACAGGGATGACTCAGTGTCAATTTCCACCTCGCAGGATTGCCATTCAATCTCAACCATTGTGTGGACCTTTTTCTCGATGGTTGCACTGGCCTGGCCGATCCTGTGCTGCAGGTCTCGTGGCTTTGAAATTCGCGCCATTTTCTCTGGTCACCATCTTTACAGCTCTGCTTGTGCCGTGCCGGCTCTGATTGGCTGAAGTTGTTCTGGGGCTTGTGATAGACTGGTAGGCTTGCCCTGCAGACTCTCGCCAAATGCCCCTTCTTCTCACAATGCCTGAATTTGCAGGTTTGCCTTGGGTATGCTCCTCTGCAGCTTGAGCAGCATCCATGTAGCTCTTTCTGCTCCCATGTCTGTCTGTTCATATGAAAGATGTCCTCCTCTGACTCTTCCTCACTACTGGTCTGGGTGGCTTCTCGGGGTACCAGTGCTGATCTTGGGGTTTCCTTCGGGTTAGCCGGTTGTTGCAGTATCTCCACAGCCTTGGTCGACTCGAAAGACTCCAAAGTCCCTCTCACAATTATTGGGCGGGAAGGGCAGGATTTTGATACTGCCCTACTTGCAAGGGAGACCAACAAGGATTTAAGGATGTAACATGAGTATTTCTATATCATAATTTGAGAACTCAGTCTATCAGAGAGTACATTCAGTCTATCAGAGAGAAAGATGGAGAATGACACAATAGCAGACTTTCAGCAGTTGAGGGACCATCATAGAGAAGTGGGGATCAGCTATTCTCCAAAGCACCTCAGGACAGGACAAGAACAAACAGATGGAAGATTATTAAGGACAGATCCCTTAATTCCATTTTAGAATTAAGGATAAATTTCCTGTTAGTAAGAACAATTAATAAATGGAATGGCTTACCACTGGAAGAAACGTACGCTCCTTTACTAGAGCTTGTCAATATAAGAGACTGGACAGAATGATATAGGCTCTCCTGCTCAAGCAGGAGGTTGGACTAGAAGACCTCCAAGGTCCCTTCCAATTCTCTTATTGTATGATTGCATATAATGGGCTCTTCTACTCTAACTTTTCCTTGCTGTATTTCTGCAAACAGGAAAATGCAAACACTGAACTGAAGGGGCAAACATATAAAAGGCTGAGCTCCGTTAATATTCTGTGTGTGTGAGAGGGAGGGAGGGAGGGAAGAAGATAGCTGTGGCCCCTAATCAAAGCCTGAACATTGTACAGGTAGTCCTTTACTTGTGAGCACAGTTAAATCCAAAATTACTGTTAATCAGTGAGGAAGCAGCTGTTAAGTAAGTTTTGCCCTATTCTACAGCCTTTCTTGCCTCAATTGCTAGCTGAATCACGCCAGTTGTTCAACAAAACAGGAAAATGCAAACACTGAACTGAAGGAGCAAACATATAAAATCCTGGGCTTCGTTAATATCATGTGTGTGTGTTGTGTGCGTGCAGGTTGTGTGTGTGTGTGCGCACATATGTGAAAAGAGAGCTATGACCACCTAACCAAAAGTCACATGTATGTAATATGTACAGAACCCATCTCTGCATCCAAAAGGACAGGACTGCAATCGCATAGGATGTTTTGATTGTTTCCTTCCTCAAATATGCCTCTGTTCCATTAGATGTGTCAATATCTAGTAGTATCCAGTACATTGTTCAGCTTTCATGGAAATTAAAATTTTAAAAGGAGAGAAAGCTGAAAACTGAGGCACTGTGAAGTTTCCAGCCCTTATTAAGGAAGCAACCAGGAATGCTGTTGAACTTTTAGTGTTGAAAAGATCCTTGCATACAGGCTGCAAAATTCTCTGAAACACTGAGAGGGCTGTCGGCTGTGATTCGCTGGCTGCTTTGGTAAATTTTGTTAGGGGAACTCATTACTGAGTCATATTCTGATTCATATTGCCATTGAAAGGCTGGTGTATGACTTCTAATTAATTCTGAGTTTTAGTGAATTCTGAACTATTTCTCGTCCTGCATCTGCATTTTTTCAACCAGCAAGCTTTTCCAATTCCTCTAGAGAGCAGCATTTCTATCTGTCGTCTAACACCAGCCTTTCAGTACCGTTATGAAAAGGACCCAGGTTTACTGAACTGAAACTAAGAGTATGGGAGATGGAGATGAGAAGGAAAATATTGCACAGGGTTGACCCAACAACAGAAGTAAAGGATATTGATTTGGTTTAAATAAGGTTGAAATATTAAGTACTCCATTTATAAAGCCATACTAAATAGCATGCAGAATATTGGAATATGGTTGAGTAAATCATTACAATGTTATTTTAAAACTCCAGTGAGTTCCTTTTCACATCTGTTATGATGTCCAGCTGATTCACACATTTATTTCCCTGGTCATTCTTGGGGAGAATAACCAGAAACGTCTACCTTCTAAAGATGAAAAATGTGGTGGGAAAATTATTAAGATATATATTAAGATATATTTGAAATATTTATATTCCATATTTCATATTTGCACATATTTTAACAATTTAATAAATGCAAATGAAGGACTATCATTTCCCTTTTTAAAAATAGCTGTTTTGCCAATGGTAAAAATCTCACACGATGCTTACCAATTTATGGATTTATAATGAATTATTTGTAACTAATCTGACCAATATTTTTATGAGTTTTAGACCAGCATTTGTAAATCATGATGCTCAGAAACCTCTGTTTAGTTTTTATTAGCCCAGACATGCACAAAACCAACTACTGCAAATCTTTCCAGGAATAGCTGTGTGTGTCAAAAGTCATTTGTTACAAATGACTTTTCAAATGCTGATTCCCCCCCCACCACCACCACCATGATAGAACTGTTTGAAGATACCTGTGTGAAAGCTTTTGTCTGATTTAGAGGTCTAAACTTTTGGACCTATATCACAATCACAGGTTAAGCATGATAGATGCAATTTGGTTCCACACCTAAACTTTTTCTTTTCATTGCCCATGGGAAGACAAGACTTCTTTTATTCACCTTTCTACTTTTGTGAGCTTTTCCAAAAATCCAATGCCTCTACTGGATGCAAATATTCTTAAACAAAGTATCTGAAAGTGCTGGCAAGTAATAATATAGGTTGTCCTTGAGGAAGACTCCTTGATCACTGTCCTCACCCACTTTTTGTTTTTCCCTAAAGAAAGAGAAACTCCAAAAATTTTTGCAAGTTTTATTATTTTTTTGTGTGTAAATCGTAATACATTATATTGACGATACAATGATATTAGTAGAGGATTGATTGATATTAATGATGTTTTACTGTTTAGATAACTTTGAGCATTAGAGATAACAAAAAGAATAAAGCAGTTGTATTAGTGTGGATTACAATTTATGATACTGATGTTACAAAGAGTAACAACAATAATAATTAAAAACCCCCTACCAGATTATTTATTGACTAATAAAAGCTCCTAACCTTGAGCTAGTTGCTTAGTATTGAAGTCATTGTTGTAATGTTTTATATGTAATATGGATATGGATATTGAGACGCATACATGTTTATGTATGTGCATGTTAATAAAAACAAAACAATGATAAGCAAAAACAATGTAATCTGTCTGCAGGTTGCATTACAGTATTTGTTCTGCAATGAAGATTTAAAACCTGAGCTGAGAATTAAGTCTAAATTGTAATGTTTTATATGCAGATATAGATGAAGATATAAACACCCACACACTCATACATATATGTGTGCATGTTAATAAAAGAGTTAAATGCTGCAAAAAGATATATATGGCTTGTAAATGAAAGGATAATGCGTGCATGGTTTTCTCAGCTCAATGCAGATTTAAGATTTTAGCAGCTGAAATCTTTTGCAGGGTGACGTTCCTTTTTGTAGGGAAGATTGCTAAAATCCTCAGCAATGGTGACGCTTCCCAGGCTGAACATATCTCCTCTTGCTCTCGGTTCTTGATGCATGCGGCTCCTGAATATCTTCGCTGTGCGGGCATCACACTGTTTATTCCTGCAACCTTTTATAGTCACAAACAGGTCAACCAGGCCAAGAGTTAAGGAGAAACCACTGACAATCCACAGCAAGATAATCATAGCAGATTTTTCAGATGACCTGGGGATATAGCAGGTTATTTTACCTGGGCAAGGTTCCTCAATACAATTGTAGAATTTCTCAACAAAGAAACCAAACAAACAATAACTGCTAATTCTGAAACCAACTTCTATTATTAACCTCACAAAGAGCTGAATCGCATAACCCTGTGAGAAATCACGAATTGTCAATTCATGGGCAGCACATGAGATTCTGCTCTTTTCTGCATCATTGAAGATTGTTTCTGCACCACTGAAGATAGTGGATATTTTGGTCTGTTTGCAATAAGTGCAAGGGTAAGAATAGATCTTCACCACTTGTTTGACCACACTATGCAAGACACACATAACAAAGACTGCAATAGGGACCAGGACAGACACAAACTCAAAGAACCAGAAGCGAACTTGAGAGATTGTAATGATAGCATCATAGCACATGCTTGAGCATCCTGACTCTTCAGTGTTGCAGACAAGAGCGGTCAATTCATCATCATAGACAGGGTATGCCCCAAACAAGATCACCATCAGTCTCATCAGGACCATGTAGCTTAACCAAATCTTTCCTGGAAAGAAAGAAAGAAGGGCAAGATGAAACCAATAAAAAAGGTCCAACCAATCATTAAAATCTGGACATTCACTAGTCTGGTTGATAATAATTTCTAACAGTAATCATATTTTAATCCTATGCATGTAAGGATTACATACACTGCTTATCAATTGCATTAATGTAAGCTGTAGAAATAGTCAAAATTCAGAGGATGCTCATAAAAATAAGTCTTTTTTTTCACAGTGCATAACATCATATATTTTGGCCCACTTGGGAATATACATGTCTATAAAATGGAAGCTATATAAATTATTACAATAAATAACTTGATCTTCAATGCATACATCTAGTCCCTTTTTCAAACCTTTTAAGTAAAATGGCTAGCATGCTGAACAGCTTGAGGACTCTCCACATGTTAGCTGATGGGTCTAATATGAGAAATAGTTGCCTAGCAGCTTCAAATACCACCAAGAAAATAAAGCATATTCTTCTGAGGTAAACTGTTAATTTAACTGCTTACATTGTTAGGGAATTTCTTTTAATGTTTAGCTGCATTCAAAATTAATTGCTATTTCCACCCAGTGTTCCAATCCCATTTATCAAAGTAATAGGATGTAAATTTCTTTTCAGTCAATCTTCAAATATTGCTATATTATATGTTCATTTACTATTCTGTTTTCTAACTGAACACATTCTACCTGCTTCAGCTATTTTCTTACGGGATTTGGTTTTCTTTTCTTTTTTTTTATTGAAAAGTTTTAATAAATTTTACGAATGTTTCTCCTTCCCCCTCTCTCCTCTCCCCCCCAACCTTCCCCTGTCCAACCCTCCCTCCCCCCAACTTCCCAGAGCAAAATACACGGTATAGCATTTGACAATCATACGCTAACATAAGCTAACTAACTATAGCCTCCTATCTCCCTCTTCTACTTTAACTCCCCTTTTATTAGATTAAATTCAAATAAATTATAATATTTCTTTGTTCATTCATAAGCTAATTGAAATTTCTTAATCTGATATTTGTTTTGAATGTAGTCAATCCATCTTCTCCATTCCAACATATATTTCTCATTTGAATGGTCCTTCAAATATGCTGAAATTTTGACCATCTCTGCTAAATGTATTACTTTTAATGTCCATTCTTGAATAGTAGGCAAGTCTTCCTTCTTCCTATACTGCGCCACCAACAATCTTGCTGCCGTTATTAAGTTCAGAATCAAATTAGTCTCTATAACCGTACAGTCTGTAATTATACCTAACAAAAACAACTGTGGAGTAAACTTTATCTTCTTTTTAAGGATATTTTGGATAATCCACCATATTTTTATCCAAAATGCTTTAACTTTTTTACAAGTCCACCATACATGATAATATGTAGCGTCAACACAATCACATCTCCAACATTTGGATTGTAGATTTGGATACATACAAGCTAGCTTTTTGGGATCTAAATGCCATCTATAAAACATTTTATAAAAGTTATCTCTCAAATTATGAGCTTGCGTAAATTTTACATTTCTTACCCAGATTGTTTCCCATGTTTCCATCATTATTGGTTCCTCAAAGTTTTGTGCCCATTTGATCATACAATCTTTAACTAATTCTGTTTCCGAATCTATTTCTATCAATATATTATACAACCTTTTTATATGCATTTGACTCTGATCCCTAATTTGTTTTACCAAATTTTCCTCATTTTGTGTGATACAAAATTTTCTGGTCTTTTTTCCATCTAGCCCGTAACTGTCCATACTGAAACCAGGTTTGAATTACCCTTTCCTCTCTTAATACATTCAAAGGCTTTAACTGTAGTACACCTCTTTCTATGTCAAGAAGCTCTTTATATGTAATTACATCCTGTTTTTGTTCTATACTTGTGTGTCTGGGTACTACCCACGTAGGTATCTTGTCATTTAATTTATATTGATATTTTTTCCAGACACGTAATAGAGCATTCCTTAATATATGGCTTTTAAAGATCCTATCCACCTTCTTATCATATACTAAATAAGCATGCCACCCATATACCAAATCATATCCCTCAATATTCAATATTCTATCCTCTGTTAAGTTAATCCGATCGCTAATTGTTGATAAAATAACTGCTTCATAGTATAATTTTAAATTGGGCATTTTCAAACCTCCACTTTCACGTATATCTTGCATTATTTTAAGTTTTATTCTTGATCTCTTCCCTGCCCAAACAAAGTTGTTAATACCTTTCTGCCATTCTTCCAAATTTGCATCTTTTTTGAGTATTGGTATCATTTAAAATAGAAATAAAAACTTAGGCAAAACTTTCATTTTTACTACTGCTATCCTTTCCAACAAAGACAATTGTAATTTTTTCCATTTATCCATCTCTGTCTGTATTTTATGCCATAATGTTTCATAATTATACTTATATAATTTCCCATTTGATGTTGTGATATAGACTCCTAAATATTTAACCTTTTTTACTACCTCGCATCCTGTTACTCTTTCTAGTTCTTCTTTTTGATTTGTGGTCATATTTTTAACTATCATCTTTGTTTTCTCTGGATTTATTTTAAACCCAGATACTTGACAATATTGATTAATTATGTCCATTAAACCTATAGCTGAATTCCCCGGTTGGGTTAAAGTTACAACCAAGTCATCTGCAAATGCTTGTAATCTATATTCATGAAGCCTAATCTTAATTCCCTGTACATCATCTGAATCATGTATTCTATTCGGCAATAATTGCAGAGTTAAAATAAACAATAATGGAGACGGGACACCCCTGTCTTGTTCCTTTTTTTAATTTTTAAAGATTCTGTTAAGCTACCATTAACTATAATTTGTGCTGTTTGTTTCTGATATATTGCTTTAATAGATTGTGTAAATTACTCTACAAACTGCATCTTTTGTATTATTTTCATTAAAAATTGCCAATTCAGGCTTGTGCCTGGATAGCTTCCTTGCTAACCTCCCGTGCTTCTTTCCTTCTTCTGGCTCCTGGAGATGGTGATTATCCACCCTTTAGTACATTGCTGTAAAAATCTCTTGCTTTTCAAACTAAGTTAAGACGATATCTTTCTCCTGTGTAATTCACCACCGATCTGGCTGGAGTCATTTATAAACCTGGTTGTCCTTGCCTATTTATACACCTCATATATCAAGTACTCCCATCCATCTTTTCAAAATCTTTCATTAATTCATTTCACTACATACCCCAGATTCAATTTTTGTATCAAAGAAGGACAAAAATTATATCCAGAGTCCAGCCTGGCAGACCTTTTGGGCTCAGAAGCTAAGCAGGGTTAGACTGGGTTTGTACTTGGATTGGAGATACATAGGAAATTCTAAGTTTATAGATTAGACTGGGTAGTAAACAGATAAATATTAGATGAATAGATTCCGTCTGTTTTCCATGGATGTGTTTATAAAGTTGCCAGGAATTAAACCCAATTCAAAAGAAGCTATATTCTCAATGGCCATTCTGCATATTTTATGTTTTCACTGTTTTCCACAGGAACATAAATTCCAAGCTTTTCCTGCTTTTTCTTCAATATCAAATGGTATAAAGTATATTGTTAGAAAGTTTTTTTTTCAATCTTAGTATTATTCCAGCAAATCTTAATTTGCAGGAATAAATGCTGAGTATAATATCATATTGACAATGTGCTTTTTGAGTTTTATTATAAATCATATGACCGATGTGATCTATCCGTTACAGTGATTATAGATTTAAAGGGGATCGAATCGGGAAATAAGCTAAATAATGTAAATCTAAACAATTGAGTCTGTCAGTAGACAAGGGAAAGGAAAAAGCAGGCAATATATAAAGCAGCAATACCTGAACATTTCAAAGACTGCTTTTGTGAAAACAGTCACATTTTTTCAGACTGCTAGACAATACTTGATTTTAAGGCTATCCCTGCTGGACAAGGACACAAAGATAGATGTGTCTTCCTTTTGCCTGAGTCTTCCCAATTTTTTTCTTCCATTGCTCTTGTCAAAACTAAATCTATTAATTATATACTATTTCGGGGGCAAATGGTTGATTATTAAGAGCCTTAAAAAGCGTTCTGCTCATATTCATTTGTATTTGTGTCTAATTAGTATTTAACAGAATGATAATAGTTTGTCCTGCAAGACTAATTCACTCAAGGTTTTATTTTGCTATAAAAGTTTGGCTCAAAACTTTTTGGCGCTTCACTTCTACACCAGTTATTTATGATCCCATTTTTGGGGAAACGTGTGCAAATTCTGATTCGTTTTATTCCTGAACATTTCATTTCAGGGTGATCTCTCAAACCCTTCCCATGATGTTGAATGAAGTTTCCCAAAATGAAAACAATTAAATCCCAAATGCAAATTTCCTAAATACTTACCTACAATGGTCACATTATAATTGAGAACAATGAAGAAAAAGCCAAATGCGTTCCAATATTTCATAGCTGAAGTCATTTTTCTGAGCACTATCTTCTATAGGAAGATGAAATGCAGCAATCTAAATGAGAAGAGGGAGAAGAAACATTAAAAATAAAACTCTAAAATCTCTGTCTTTTACAAGGAATAATGACCTAAAGCAAGCAAAACTGGCAGAGAAATGAGACTTCTTCAGGAAACATAACTCTTCCTTACAGGGAGCAGAATTTGTTGAAATCTGAAAATCAAGCAAACAACATTAATATACTTACTTAAACTTCTGCCAAAAGAAAAAAAAATAGATGAAATTGAAGAACAAAACAAAAGCTAGATTTTTAGCAGTCATATTACTTACTAGGAGAAATTTATTTTCCTAACTGAAGCAAGTCCAAACTTCTAAACAACCAGTCAACCAGAGATACTTTAAGTTTGTCTTCTATTCACCTTTTACTTTTCAGGTTGAGCCTCTTTCTGGTAGCTCTTTCTCTAGCTCTCTTTTTCAGAGGAATAAACTCAGCAACGAATTGTCCAGCCTAAAAAAACACTGAAAGCAAATTGTCTCCTCCCACTATTCAAGGAATCATCTGTCACAGTTATCTGTTGTATCTAGACAAAAAAAAAAACCCTACTGTGTATGCACACATTTTAATAAACCACTGATAGTCATTATTTCAAGGTGATCCAATTTGATATAAGAGAGGCACCTTGGAGTGATCCAATTTGATATAAGAGAGGCCTGCCAAGGAAAGACAATTATCTATTTTTTTTTCCCAGCAAACCATTTTTTTCCTGCTCAAACTTTCCCCAAGAACTCCATTTTATAGCTCAGTAGACCTTTCCACTAATAGTATAAGAGCAACAGGAAGAACAAGAGAAAACAAATTAATGGTAATGAAGTCAAGTACCATATGGTTAGATATTTGATGGAAAACTTTATTTTCATTGTAGACAGTTTGGTTGGGTCCCTCCTTGTCCAAACGCCAATTTGCACATAGGTTTTTATCCAGAGGAACACCAATATGAGATCTAAAGATCTTCTCTTCCCCTGCATCCATCCCAAAGTATGTGTCTCTGCCTGTGCACAATTTTTAAAAAAAATCTTTTTTCTGAATTTAATTGACTCACATTTTAGCAAATTCTACATGTGGAGGTTACAAAGATAGGGCGCCTTCTGACAGAGTGTGTATTCCTATTTCTTTAGAAATACGCCTCGCATCTGACATATTCTTTAGGAACATGTAGGGTCTCAGAGATGGGCATTTTCAGAGGCATCATTTCTTCTAGGAAATAAAGAGCATCTCCCCTATAGCAGATGCAACCAGGTTGGCTTATGAATTGGCCTTTTAGTGTGCATCCTGTCTGGTTCAACTAAGAGGGCTGATTAATGAGCTTTTTCTAATATTTAACCTGATATATGTCCATCAACGTAATGACTGTCTGAAAACTAGATAAGATGGGAAGAATTTGTTTTTTTGTGTGCACTGAGAGAAAGTCCAATAATTAACCCAAATGAGAAAGATCTAGTTTGAAAATGGTATGGATGTAGCTGAGGCAGCAGAAGGACAAAATCCAGGAAACTTTCCCCCAATATATCCTTATGGAGAAGTGGCTCAGAATGTTATTGATGACTTTGTTCTAAACTCCTTTTTTCTCCTGGCAATGTAATCTATAGACGAGTGCTCCTACATTACCTAACATACACATATACATAAATACTCAGTGGAGTTTTTGTGCCCATAATATAAGGGGAAACATTATGAGTGGTTTCAGAAGCACTACTTGTTAATTTTTATATTATTCCAAGGACATGAACATGACCTCTCTGGGGCAGCCTGCATCTGCTTGATGTTCTCCAATAATATTAACCTTCCACTTCTATCGGTTCCCTGAACTGACGTCTACAGATATCTGTTGGTAAAGGCTACTCTGAAGCACTCAGGAAAATTAAAATCTCCTTTCTCAAGATCATTGGATTCATTGCATGAATATCCCATTGACGATTCCTTTTTAACAGGATCTGTCTTTCAGTTCAATAACTGGGAATTCCATAACTTCTTTATTACCCATAGTAACAGCAGGCAGATTTTATAGTGTTCATTTCTTAGTCATTGCTTTCCTTCCACTGAAGTGGCCCTAGGCAAGCACCATGCTTGGTGCCAATTTCACCAAATTTTGTTTCTTTACAACTTGGATAGAGATGGGAAAAACAATCTCATGGAAGATCTGCATTTGATTTTTCACAAGGTTGATATTCTCTTGACTAAAGCATACAACAAAAGGGTAAATAGCTATAGGGGTATGGAGTACAGAATCTGCAGAACATAGAGCAAGTCAATTAGAATCCAGCAAGTTGCTAACTCTTTGAAGACTTTTCCTCCAAGTCATATGAAATGGGTCTTTTCTTCTGCTCTTATGGGGAAACTGCCTTTTCACTGGTATACTATGTTTCTGTTTACCTCATTGGTGGCTCCATGATGGTGGCTCCATTGTGAGGACATCACCTCAAGAACAAGCAGTCTCAAAGTGGAACAAGAAGGCTGTATAGATGAGACCTAAAAATCCAGAGAAAAGATAGATGTTTAGAAAAGCTGGGCTGCTTTTCACAGTAAGGTAAAAGGTTTCCCTCACACATATGTGCTAGTCATTCCCAACTCTAGGGGGCGGTAGTAATCTCAGTTTCAAAGCTGAAGAGCCAGCGCTGTCTGAAGACATCTCCATGATCATGTGGCCGGCATGACTAAACACCAAAGACACACGGAATGCTGTTACCTTCCCACCAAAGGTGGTCCCTATTTTTCTACTAGCATTTTTTACATGCTTTCGAACTGCTAGGTTGGCAGAAGCTGGGACAAGTAATGGAAGCTCACCCCGTTACGTGGCACTAGGGATTTGAACCGCTGAACTGCCAACCTTTCGATCAACAAGCTCAGTGTCTTAGCCAGAGCCACCGCATCCCCCTTTTCACAGTAAAGAAGAGGCTAAAACCTTCATTTTCCTTTCATTTTTCATCTGAATGAAATTGAATTATGTAGAATTCTTATTATTTTAGCTTATTATGTAATAAAAAAATGTAAAAGGTTTTGGAAGCTGATAGTTCTGTTTAAGAAGGGACACGGTGGCTTTTGAAACAGAGATGAGCACCGCCCCCTAGAGTCAGGAATGACTAGCACATATTTGTAAGGGGAACTTTTACCTTTACCTTAGTTATGTTTGAAAATTCTTTATGCACTACAAATGCCATGGCTTTGCTTTTTCTTCTATCAAATTCACTGTAATTCTCTAATATTCTCACTTCCTGTTCTGGCTTGTACTTTAGCCATCAATGGAAGACTCAGACCTGATTTTAAAGGAAAAATGAAATATTAAACACTTTTATTTTGCACATAATTAGCTATGATAAGTAAAGAGATCTTCAAATGGAACTGATGATATCATAAAGATGATATGGGGGAGCCCATATCAAGTTAGGGGAGCCTAACTTGAAAGACGGCTCCACAATTCCAATGTGCTTCTGAAAACTGATTTAAAACATATTCAGATATAAGAATTAGACTTTTCTTGAAAACTTTGGCCAGTGTTTCATTTCAATTTCTTAATCGCTTGTGCAATTGAACACAAAGTCAGAAATTTAGCAAAGATATTCTTTTCAGCAGTCATCAAAGACGGCTTTGAAAGAATCCTAAAATTACTCAAAGATGATCAACATTAACACAGCATTTACATCAGTATAACTATAATAGTAAATGTATTAAATGGGAATAAGTATACAATAACATTTTAATAAAATGTTACTAGAATGTAATAAGGAATTTGTGATCATTCTCTATCAGCTTAGTAAGAAGTACATTAAACAGTTACAGGTAAAAAAATAAAAATCTTGTTCCTTCAAATAAACAATAACCAAGTTTCGATATTAATTATATGTTATTTTATCAGAAGTGTTACTATTTTAATGGAGTTAGGGAAACTGACTAAATTTAGGATGCAGTTCCTAGCATTACACAAACTTCAAATGAAAGTTAAGATACCTATGTCTATAAATTTTCCTAATAATCATGTAGTAGTTTATAACAAAGAATAAAAGCTGAATGAACTCTAGCACCCCATATTCCAATTTAGTTTTTGGAAACCAAGAAAAAATATATATGTTAAAAAGCATGTGAAAACAAAGCAGAGAAGCTGTTTAAACCTTGGCCAGGTAAGGAAAATAAAATTATAGAACATATAGAAATAGCTTTGTTTAGGAAATATAAGTCTGTATTAGAACTCTAATAGATCAGGAAATTATATAAAACATTTGGAAAGATAAGTGTTTCCATGAACTTCAGTAGAATGGAATAAGTTTGAATGATAAGACTGAGAAAATATGAAAGACCTCATTTTAGAATTTGGGGGAGCTGCACATTAACTGTATCCATTCAATTAAACAAATATTCTAAAATATGAGAACTGAAAAATCTCTGCCAGGCAATTTTTATATTTAAGAGAAAAGCTGAATTTTTAGTTGCAATAGTTTAGTTTTCAATTCTCTGCATAACTGTAGATTTGGCAGCAAATCAGTCCGGGCTACAAAACAGTAAAAGGATTTTTTTCCTGCCAGTTAATAGAAGTAAACGAATGTCTTACATCTTTGGTGAGGCAGCTGAAGAAAAACCAAATGTAAGACATCAAGTCATTTCAACAACAACAACAACAAAAAAGACCGCGGCTTTTGTTTAGTGAGAAATGTTTTTAAAGAGAATGGTATAAAGTTTAGAAGCAACAATTTAAGAGAAAATACAGTAGCAATTTAGTGCTTTTCCTCATAAGTGACTTTTCCTGCTCATTTTCTTTTCATCCCCAGTGAATATATTCTTCTGAAATAGAAAAAAAGAAGAGAATAATGGCATCTCACACCCTCCTGCATTTGACTGATATTAAGAATCACTCAACAGTGAAATGGGTGGCATAAAATTTTTCATTCTAGCATATATTGAAGTGGCTATCCAGTGTTATCATGATGCTAACAAGGATATGCCATAGCTAATAGGCCAATGTTACTCAAATTTTAAGATGTCTGGACATGACCTCCCCAAATTCCCCATGTTATACTGCAATAAAGAAGACTGCAATTCCCCATGTTATACTGCAATGGCGGGGGGATGTCAAACTAATTCAAGATGTTATGTACATGTACATCAAAGGACATCTTATTTATTCATTCAGCATTCATTCATTCAATTTTTACTTCACTCAAGTCTTAATGACTCTGGGAGGTTGAAGTCACCTTATTTTTATCCAGTGAAAGTAACCTTTTTTATATTTCTGAATATTGTGTATTCACACTTGTGAGAATGTGTGATTGTTTGGTTAAAGTAAAGGTAAAGGTTCCCCTTGCACATACAGTATGTGTTAATCGTTCCCAACTCTAGATTGTTTGGTTATGCAACATCAAATCAATGTCAGTTTTTTAGTGACTGCATAGTCTTTCTCCATGATGATCTGTCCTCAGCTTAGCCTTTTAGGATTCAGTGTGGTGCATTCATTGATGTTGTAATTAAGCCATTCATCCTGCTCCTTGTTGCCCTCTTCTCGTTCCTTCCTTCTTCCCAGCATTATGACCCTTTCATGGGAATTGCATCTTTATACAATGCATCCAAAAATATTGGACAGCAGAGAATATTTGTAGCTCAGAGTTGAATTGTGGGTTTCTTGGTGTTCTCTGAGCTTGTTTGCTTTCTTGCAGATATCTCATTACCAAATTAGGTAATAACACTGCACTGATGAAATTACCTGGTTTGGTAATAAAACGTCTGCAAAAAAACAAACAAGCTCAGGGAGCATTTAGGATCCCACAAAAAGATTTGAACCTCTTCATTTGTGCCCCAAGTGAGAAGTATGGATTGGTTTGTTCAATAATTCATTTGCTTTTCTGGCTAACCATAATATAGTACCATATTTTCCGGCGTATAAGACGACTTTCTAACACACAAAAATCTTCTCAAAAGTTGGGAGTCGTCTTATACGCCGGGTGTCAGTCTCCTGTAACCAGGCAGACCAGCCCGAAAGGCTTTGATGAGCCTTAAATGGCTCTAAGGAGCCAAGCTGAATTGCCTGCTGAATTGCCGCTAATCAGCTGAGTTACAGCAAGCCCTGTGTAAAAGGGAAAAACTTTCCTTTTACACAATGCTGGTCATCCGAGCTGAGTTGCCTGATTAGCAGGCAACTCAACTGGGATCGTCAGAGCTTGGATGGCCAAGCCCCTTTTAAAAGGGAAAAACTTCCCTTTTACACAACACTGGCCATCCCAGATGCTAATTTTTGCCTGCTAATTGGTAGGTAGCAAAAATCCCCCCTCTCATCCAGCTTGCTTACCTTAGCTGCTAGCCACAACGCTTGCCTTGCCTGCAATCCATTGCATCAGCAAGCAACTAAATCTCCCTGCCTGCAATCAAGCAGGCAGGGAATTGTGGACTTCAACTCCCAGAATTACTCAGCCAGCAAAGCAAAGCTGGCTGAGGAATTCTGGGAGTTGAAGTCTACAAGTCTTAAAGTTGCCAAGGTTGGAGACCCCTGTTCTATTGGGTAAGGTTTTTCCCCCCTTTGGGAGCTTTAAAAAAAATAGTTAATTGGGGGGTTTTTTAGTTGTTCTTTTTTAGACCTAGCCATTTAAAGGCTAAGTCTAAGTTTTAGGCTAGGAAATTTTAAATTTAGTTTTCATATAAAAATAAAAATAAAAAAATATTTGTGCAGCTTTCTGAGATTTAGTGTGTTTCTGTAGTGTTTCACTCTAACTACACAAATGCACAAAATCTCACAAAGCTGTATGTGGAATTTTGTGTGTGTAAAGTGTGAAAGTTGTTTTTTTGGGCTTTTTGTGGCTGTGTGAGGTTCCTGCTTGTTGCAGGGGCCATTTTGGGTCTAGCACAGCTGCTTTTACATTGTGGGTGAGCCAGTTGATGTTTTTTAATTTTTATTTGGTGTGCATTGGAAGAGAGGTCGTCTTATACAGCAAGTACAGCCCAAACCCTATATTTTTACAGGAAAAGTCAGGGGGGTCATCTTATATGCCGGAAAATACGGTATTCTCAAGTCTTTTCCAACACCCACATTTTTTGTCTTTCTTTTTCCTTTCTATTTTTTTTTCCTTCTCCTTTTCACCTTTCACTCTCTGTCTATTCTTCTTTCTTTTGGCTTATATTAGATTTTTAATCTTGTGATTAAAATCCTTAATAAAATTACACACACACACACACACACACACACACACACACACGGATCTCATAATGAGCGCACTGAAACATGACAACACTGTTATAATACAGAAGTTTCTTTTGGTATAAAATTATTCATTGCAAACTGAATACTTAGAAACTACTTTTTTCTATGTACCACAAGAACTGCAAAATGAGGTGCTCTCTGAGCACCTTGGTGCTCTCTGAGTTTGGTGTTTTCTTGCAGATGATTCATTAAACAAACTAGGTAGAATCATTAGTTTCAGCACTGAACTACAACTATTCTTCTTTATCAAACTGCAAAATCTGTGACATTATTATACAAGTATTTTTTTTAAAAAAGGTGATTCCTAACTGATTCATCCCCTCAAATGAATCAGAATTACTGATGAGATGTATCTCAAAAAAAGAAACTATTGCTTGCTGTGTATTTGCCACTCAGATTTTAATGATTAATGAGAGAAGATGAACAGATATAAGCACAAGCTAAACAGTTCTAAAAAAGAACGACATTGTTAATGCAATTTTTCATTCTGCAAATAAATATGCCACTGCTGGGGAAAAAAAGCAATCAAACGGGCATGCTTGCAGTGACTTCTCAACCATTAAGCAAAATCCCACTCGTACAGATGTTGCATATTCCAAAGGAAGAACCAACATGTCCTGGAGAAACATTTTCCCAATCTTTCTGCAAGTGTGACCAGAGTGGTTTTAAAAAGAATCATCCTTTGCCTAAACACCAACACACTTTGTTTGCACTTTTGTGTGTTGTTCTGGCAAAGTAGAATTGAATAATACTTTCCATTTTGGAAGTAGGTTTTTAGGGTTAGGAATTAAATTATACTCTCAGAAAAGGAGCAAATTCTTTTTCTGGTACATAATATTTCACTTGCACATGATTTTTGCTTGAAAGAGAAAAACAAAATGAAAGTATAGAAATCAATTCTGCATTTGCATCCTATTTTCTTCTTTGGGTTGACTCCCCCCCTTTTTTAATGGTGGAGGACACTTTGAGCCTCATTCCTGTAAAATCTGTGTGTATAGGTATCCCTCAACTTAGAACAATTGAGACCGGAATTTCCATTTCTAAGCAAGGCAGTTGTTTAGTGTGTCCTGCCCAATTGTATGACCTTTTCTGCCATAGTCATTAAGCAAACCATGCTGTCATTAAGCAAATCCGCTTCCTCCATCGACTTTGCTTGCTGGAAACTGTCTGGGAAGTTTGCAAGTGGCAATCATGTGACAATGGAATACTACAACCATCATATATACATATTGGTTGACAACTGCCTGAATCTTAATAATGTGACTTATAGGATTAGCTGTAATGGTCGAATTGCAAGGACTGGTTGTAAGTTTGTTTGTTTTTTTCAGTGCCGTTGTAAATTCAAATGGCATTAAATGAGTCAAGGACTATCTCTATTCCAATCCAGCTATTAAGATGAACACATCAATATGTATATACAAGAACTTAATAATGAAAGGAGACTTTCCATTCTCCATGACTTTTGGCTGGTGACCATGAAACAAATGAGGAAACCCATATATATATGAAATTCAACAAGCAACCAAACAAATATTCCTTTATTAAATTGGGATCAGTATTGCCCAAAGCTATGTCTCAATACCAGAACTGAAAAGGGAAACAAAAATTAGATTGTTCTCAATACATTTTGCCATATAATTCAGTCTACACTTATTTGTTATTTTGCAAACTTTTGAATCATTTCTGTTTCAAGGTCAAAGACAGAAGATACTATAAAGCACTGAAGATTTTAAGATGTCTGGCTGAACTTACATTCGGTTTATGGTATTTCAAGGTTTAAACTAGCTTCCACATTCTGGTGTTCTCCCCATACTTTATATCTTTTGGCTTGGAGTTGAAGGCCAATACTTCTATATCAGTGATGGTCAATCTTGACAATTTTCAGATATCTGGACTACAGACATCTTAAAATTTTCAAGGATGAGTAACACTGATATAGAGAATACCACAGATAAAACATTTCATGTAAAATATAAACATTGTGGAATGATAAATTAGCTTTCGGAAATCAACAGCTGGAAAAAGCTTCCTTTCAGGTACCAAATAACTTGAACTAAAGATCTTTACAGACCCTTGTGCCTTTAGAGAACGCTAAAGGCCAGTATCCTCTTCAAATATTCACCCTCCTATTAGTATACAGGTTTTCTGGATTCAAAATTGAGACTGTATGGAGCAAGGCATACTATCCCAGGATTACAGTATATATGGAGAATACAATAGACACTTCCTTCTCCCCATTTGTAACTCTAACCAGGTGAGAACACACAGAACAGGATTTTCAGCAGGGAATGTTTTATTTTCAGTGAGGGTTGCAACTAGTACCTTTTCTACATGCAAAAGCCATAATGGCAGCACAGTAATATCATAAAAGGTGGGACTATGATTGCAATGGGTCACTAGATAAAGGTCCCCCTTGCCCTTCCTATGTGCTAGTCATTCTCAACTCAAGGGGGCAGTGCTCATCTTCATTTCAAAGCCGAAGAGCCAGTGCTGTCTGAAGATGTCTCTGTGGTCATGTGGCTGGCATGACTGAACACTGGCACACTGGCACACAGAACACTGTAACCTTCCCACCAAAGGTGGTCCCTATTTTTCTACTTGCATTTTTTGTGTGTTTTCGAACTGTTAGGTTGGCAGAAGCTGGGACAAGTAATGGGAGCTCACCCCTTTACGCGGCACTAGGGATTCAAACCGCTGAACTGGCAACCTTTTGATTGATAAGCTCAGCATCTTAGCCACTGAGCTACCGCGTTCCTTGCAATGCAATGGGTCATACCATGAAACAAAAGTGAACACAAATATTGTCCCTTTTAATTTTTTCCCTATTATTTTCCATTTTCTCTTTAAAACAACGAATTTAAGCAGTTTCTCATCCAACAATGAAGAGGAAATGTACCACTTAAATTCTATAGAATTTGATAAATAGATACATAACAGAAATAATGAACCTAGTGTCACAAAGAAACTTTACAAGTTTCTGGGGGTAGCTGTTTTATCCCATCCCAAAACCTCATTTAATATTGAAGTACATTCTTTCAGAGCTCTTCTTTCAACTAAACAATTGATTGGAATGGTGGCGTAATGATGACACTTTTAATTTTGTGGTCCATGAGATTTCCCCCCCAATTACTATATTGGTTCCTGGTTTTCTATACCCATTCAGATTTTTTGGATTTTGAGTATTCAGAACTATCACAGACAGACGGAGTATCAGAGGTCTTTCTCTCCAGAGTAGAATAATGAACTGAGGGCTTGTCATAACTTGCAAATGAATGAGAACTATAATGGGATTTGAACTCTTGGGATTTAAAAGCCAAGGATTCTTTGACAAAGTAGGGCTGATGCTCATGTCTTGATTGCTCAGATGGATTCTCCCGCTGTTTAGCTTCATTGAAAAGCAGATCTTGATTGGAAGATTCATTACATAGCTTATTATGGTTACTGTTGAGATGAGACCCAATTGTCTGCTGAAGGATCATTGTAGGTGGAAAAGGACAGTCTTCTGTAGCATTACAAGCAAGCAAGCATTTCACACCACTCTCAGGGGTGGCCATGCTTCCATGATGAATATTGCCTGGATTGATATCTTGCTGCAAGTCAGGGCTACTTTCCTCTTCTACACTGAACTTTTGCAACAGAAGCTTATTTCTACGATTTCTTACCCCATTGGTCCGCAAAGCAAAGATTAGGTCAACAAGACTAAGAAGAAAGGAGAAGCCACCAATTCCCCAAATGAAAAGCATCATGATGGTTTTTTCAGTTGGTCTGGAAATGTAGCAATCAACAAAACTCGTGCAAGGAAAGCGGTCACAGGAAAAACGCTTTGGAACAAAAAATCCAAAGAGATAGTAATGACCAGTTCCAAAGCCAACCTCTATCAATAGTCTCATAATAAGATGAACTATATAAGCCCTGGAAAAATCCAGGGCAGCCATTTCATTTCTCCTGCCAATTTTTTTCTTTTTTCCTGAATTTTTGAAGTTCTTTGTAATTTTGCAGCCAGATAAAGTCTTAATTTCTTTGTACCGAGAATAAGGGGAGGAAGCTGCCTTTACAATGTGTCTGACCATACCATGTAATATACAGACACCAAAAACAACATAAGGAAGGAGGACAGACACACTCTGAATCAACCAGAACCGAAAATGTGATATTGGAGCAAAGAGATCATAACACACATTGGAGCAACCTGGTTGCAGTGTGTTGCAGATGAATCGTTCTTGCTCATCTTGATAGAGAGGATAGGCTGCTAAAAATATCACCATAAATCTCAGGAAGATCACAACTGCTAACCAAATCTTTCCTAGAAAAGAAGAACAAAAAACAGAGGGATTGTCAATAACAGAGCTGGAGACGTCTTATATGCTAAAAGTTTGCTGCAAAAATATCAAATACACGTGAACTTCTCCAAGAGAAAATTTGAGGCAGATCTAAAATTGATAAGTTATCAAGCCCATGGAAAGAATATTGGAGAGATATTTAAGGCAAGATTTTGGAACATGTTCATATCTTAATCTTCTCTAGTTTCTGAAGTAGCAAAGTTTAATTCCTGGATGGAAGGAGCAGATGAAAATGTTTATTGTTATAACTATACACGGCATAGCTTCACTGAGCTACAGAAGCCCCTTTGCTTCAACAAGGCAGTAATCCATGAAGGGGTTATTGGACATACATTTTTAAAAATGAAGAAAATGTGAAGTTTATACAGTGGGAAACCAAAGTTGCTTTTTCTAAAAGCAAATTGTTTTTTTTTCTTTAAAAATATTTCGCTTCTCATTCAAGAAACTTCTTCAGTTCATGGATGCTCAGTTCTTGAAAGAGAAGCGAAATGTTTTCAAAGAAAAAACCAAAAAAGCTCAGTTGCCTTTTAGAAAAAAACAACAAAAAACCCAGGTCATGGTTGTCCCTTTGGGACAACCATGACCTGGATGTTTGAGAACCTCCATAGCCATTCTGTGAGGAACATTTATCATTCCCTCTCAATGGTAAAACAAGTTTGTGATTACCTTAGAAATGTCCCATACATGAATAAGAAGAGTCATGTTTAATTGCCATTGAAACTATAGCTCACATCGTACTATACTGCATCTTCTATAAGGACTCCCAGAATCGATTTATAACACATTAACCTAATAAAATATGTAGGAAATACTGATCGTTTTTACATGTAGTTATTGTTTTCAGATTAGTATGAAGTAGTTTCTCTGAACGTGGCCAAATTCTGCAATGCTGTATGTAAAATTAAGAAAACTTTGACTGCCCACTGTTAAAGCACTACCATTCGCAATATTTTTTATTATTATTATTTTAATACTTTTATTTGCTGGTCTGTGATTGTAATAAAATAAATAGATAGATAGATAGATTATAGATAGAATATTTGGGTTTTAAATGTACATGTTGTCATTTTTAAAAAAATTAAGGCATTAACTACAGTAGTAGATCACCAGACCTATAAAGAAAATAATGACTATAGTGGAAAAATGGCCACTCATTTATTTAGATAACTTACTATTTCAATCATTACTCTGCACCATTCATATTATGTTAACACAGGTTTAAACAAACTATCGTGCCTGATTTATTAAGACTCTGTCCTTCAGACAACTTCACTATAACAAGGAATGGCTGAAAAGTTAACTAATCCTTTAAATAACTAAGCACAAATACATATCATACAAATAATGTGCTCTTATGTACTCACCTATAATCGTCTCATTGTAGCTTAGAGCAATGATGAGAAAACTGAATGCGTTTGAATATTCCATGCTGAAACTTGATTGAACCTATAACAAAAATCTCTGCATTCTCAAAACCTACAGAAATCTAAACAGAGAGAGCAAAATAAGAAGTACTGAAAAGATGGCCAGAGAATGGAATGAAACACAACTTTGCAGAGCAGAGCCAGCCTTCTTTAGAAAACATAGCTGAGGACATTTGTTGCTCTCACCTCTGCCCCAACAACTGCAAAAAGACAAAAGGCAACTGGGATTATCCTGGCTATTGTCAGCTTTCCTTACCCTCTTGGGGGCATTCCAGGTTCCTAAAATTACTGGGATAGTTGAGTGATGAAAGATAAATTGAGAGAAGAAATAATAGAACAAGGCCTTGTTTTGCTCGGGTGATAGAAATGAGTATCACAAGGAAAGAGGATATAGCAACACCAGCTGCCAGGACTCCTGATGATATTGTCTCTGTAGTGGCCTAACTCTTTGAAACAGATATGAAAGACAATTCCCTAAAGCCAGTTGGATTAAGTGGTGAGACACAGAATTCATGGATGTCCTGGCATGTTTCTTTTTCCATAATGGCTTCTTCTCTTCCCAAAGAAAAGCTTTAAACTCGATGATGCTTAACCTGTCCAGCATTAGGAATGCACAAAACATTACGGATTTGAAACATTTTGAGTTTGAAACACTCTGCTCCAGTTGTTCTGACCCTTCCAGAAGTATTTCAAGCTCAAATTCTCAGTAAAAAGAGACTTCATGTTGCTTGAAGCACAGAACATCTCCAGTATGATCAGAATGACTGATCTGAATTCAAGCCAAAATATTTTTAAATAAAAAAATTGGATCACCTGACTGAACATTTCAAATGTTGGGTAACCCAAACTTTAAGAACAAAGAGGAGGGTTTTAATGCGAATAACTTCTGACTACTGTAGTGCTTGACTTATGACCAGTTGCTTAGCAGCCATTCAATGTTACCATGGAACCTCTAAAGGTACTTATGATCTACTTCTAAAGACCAGAACCTGCCGTGGTTATGTGGCCTCATTTCAGATGCCCAACAACTAGCCTACATTTAGTCATCTGCAGAACCCCATATTCATATAATTTATGATTTTTTTAATGATTTTTCCCAAAGGTGCTTTTTCAAAAGGCAACTGGACTTTGCTTTTCTTTGGCATTAAGCTCCTCATTCAAGAAAAGTCTTCTTCAGAACTGAAGAAGCTTGTTGGGTGAGAAACAAAATGTTTTCAAGGAAAAACAAAGAATGCCCAGTTGCCTTTTTTTCCCAGTTGGGGGGGGGGGGGGGAATCCCACCTTTGGGGGAAAAAATCCCACAACTTGGATGAATGATAATCTCATTCAATGATAGATTTTTGCTGATTTGTTGATGCACAATTTATTCACATTGAAAAGCAGAAGTAAAATAAGAATGTTTTATACATTTGAAACCTTCTCCGTTTGTAATGTTTAAAAGAGGGAAATTCAGTGCATATGGTACTTAACTTTGTGAAGAAACTGTTTGGTGTGTTTTTTTAGCTCTGGATTCAAGAGCTAGAAGGATGGAATTCTGACAGTGGTACCAAGATCCTCAGTTTTTTTGCCAGAAAGCCAAACACTGAAAGATGAAGGTAAAGAGTCAAGATACCCAAAACAAATCAGCTTGCCATAAAATTGTTTTTCCCCGAATGGTCTTTCCTATATAGATGGGAACTGTGCCTATACAGAAACTGCTTTTGGCTCAAAGAATTCAAACAGTGTCCACTCTTATTAAAGACCGAAAGACAAAAAATACAATATAAGATAAGTTTGTTCCAGATATGAGTGATATGTCTTCCTCATTCAGTGGGAGTAAACCTGAATATTTAATACTTAGTAAATTTATCTTTTGAAATGATCAACAAGAACGAAAAGAGGCTAGCAGCGATACTTTCCCAGAAAACAAATCGTACTTCTTTTCTAAAAATATACAAGGCAGTAGAATTCTACTTTTTCTAAAGTTTAACAGGCCTTTGAAATAAAGGTTTTTTTCTGTGTGTGTGTGTGTGTGTGTGCGCGCGCGTGCGCGTGCGTGCGTGCGCACGTTAGTTATTTGGGCATTTTTCTTCTGTTTCCTTATTTCACTTATTTTTCTTATTTCTTATTTTCCTTTTTAATGAGAGTATTTTCATTTCCTTAATGAAATTAGTACCCTCTAAATGGCATGACTGAAGTAGCACCAGGCCCGTGATGGCGAACCTATGTGCCACAGATGGCACACGTGCCACAGATGGCACGCGAAGCCATATTGGTGGGCACGCAAGCGTTGCCCTAGCTCAGCTCAGCCTAAATCAGCTAGTTGATTTTTTGGGCCTTCTGGGCCCACCGGAAGTCGGCAAATGGGCTGTTTCCGGCCTCTGAAGGGTGGTGAAGGGTATCTGGGGGTGGTGGGGAAGGCTGTTTTCACCTTCCCCAGGCTCCTAGAAAGCCTCTGGAGCCTGAGGAGGATGAAAAATGGGCCTACCGTGCCCACCAGGCCATCACATGCCAAAAGCGGGTGGATCATGCGGGGGGGGGGGGGTCATGCATGTATGCACAGGGGGACAGAGCGCATAGAATTATGGGTGTGGGCAAGCATGTGCGCGACCACCCCGCATTCCCCCCGCTTTTGGCACACAATGGCAAAAAGGTTAGCCATCACTGCACTGGGCTCTTCACAAATGTAAGGCTTACTGTGTAATTGTCTATAATGGACATCCATTAACGGTATGTACAAATGACCTTGGGAACATAGGCCACAATTGCATAGTGGATGGAACAAGACGCTCAGGAGCAACCCTCCCTAAATTATTATCAGGTCATAAAGGTGAAAACAGGAGAATCAAATTTTCAGGTTTTTTTCAGTTTTGCAAGGTTCTGTTAATGTAGCTTTACAATAAAGTAGAATTGCTTTACTGGTCTGGTCTGCATCTCACAAAGAAAGTGGAGTTCGTGTACATTGTTTTGAGTCTTAGCTGGCAACTTTTCCAAAGAATTCTTGATTTTAAAATCCAGAGATTCAACCCTTCTCCTACGTCCCACTACTCAGCCTTTCATCTACCAATCTCTATTCCATTTTGACTGCTGAGGAAGAAATATCTACAGTAGAAAAGAAATGGGGATAATCTGTGCCTCGCTACCTCTCAGATTACATTGTCAATTATTTGCCCAAAGTTATTTTGTTTGCCATGAAGGACTCAGAGCCAATCTTATATGAACCTGCATGTTTCAACTTATGGAAATTTTATTGTTATCCAATGATTTGTGACATTTCTCCTTAGTATCCATGTACAGTTGATTTTTTTTTAGCCATAAAGTTGCTACTGAGCAATACCTTGTGACATGATTTTTTTTTTTGCCCATGAGCTCTTAATATGCAGAAAGCTCAACACACACAAGAATTGGTTACACCATTAGCATCTATTCTACAAAGACCATCTGCAGAATTTTTTTTCCAAAAAGAGACCGGGGTTCCAACAATATTTAATTAGGCATATGTATAAATTTACCGTAATTCATTCATATCTTAATTAAATGTGTGAGTTAAAGAATAGTTTGGGAATTTTGGAATGAGGGAAACAGAATTTTATAAGAACAGTGTACTAAGTCTTTTTGAAAAAACATGAGGTTTTTCTGCAATTTTTGGCAATGCAAAAAATAAATACTGCGATTGATTTACAGAACTATTCTTATAAAAAATAAAGGTTTCGCCTGTCCGGTCATAGTGCTCATCTCTTTTTTATTAGCTAAGGGACCCAGCACTAATTGAAAACATTTCTGTGGTCATGTGGCCAGCATGACAATACATGGGAAACTGTTAACATCTTTGTCAAAGATGAAAGCCCAATGAAAAAGATGGGATTCAGGTTTTCCCAGATGTGCCAATATGACATCTCTAATACAATGGAAATTTGAGGAAACTCAAGCCTTCGAGTTTTCTTTCATTGGGGGTGTTACTTGGAACCTGACAATCTTCCTACTGAAGTGGTACCTATTTATCTATTTGCATAGTAAATATGGGCCAAGTAAAACAGAATTAGTATTCTTATAAGAATTCTATTTTTAAAGCATTTTTAAAAACGACGTAGCTTAAAATAACGTAATATTAATAATGAGAAAACACCACATTTAACAGATTTCCTTTTTTTAATTTGTAGTGCAAGAAACATAACCAAGTTAAATCACAGAATCAGTACTAGTTGAAGAATGTGGAAAATTCTCCTATACAGAGGTAGAATCCAGTGCACAAAGCTAAAACAATATCCAACAGTCTAAACAAGACTGAGCAAGGTTTTATGGAATCCACTTGAAATCTTAAGTATCAGACTGTATGTACATACATACAATAAACAGACTATACAATCTTTAAGGTTGTTTAATAAACTTCACAAAATTAGAATAAATTCATTGAAAACTTTACATAAATCAATCTTTTTCTCTTTTTGTCATGCCTTTCCCTAAATCCACCTGCCTCAGGAAAAACTTGTTCTGCAAAATCTCAATAAATCTCAATTGTTTTTAACCATGTAGATCTAGTCCAATTTAAAGGTGGCAATTCTTTTCTCCCCCTTAGCTTCAAGCTCCTTGATTCCAGGCCTTTAAGGGCAGGAACGTGTTCCTTCCTTCCAAAATTAAGCCACATGAATGTGTTCTTTCATGAAAATAAGGGTATTCTGTTGCCTATAACTACATGCGATCGTTGTTTTAAGGCTTAATGGGATCCATATAAATAAGCTTGTCTCCTTGTGCTGCTGCTGAAACTAATGGGAATAATTCTGGCATATAGTGATCGATGTTTAGCCTAAACAAGATCCTTATTAAATGTCTGAAGGTATGAAGTGCAAGGGACAGGAAGGAGATGCAGGAAGGAAAATTCCTGGTGAAATACGCTTTCTCTGTTTTGCTGAAGCAAACCACAAAAGCAAAACCAACATCATCAAAACATCCCTTGACAAGTGAATTCCAGAAGTCATGATACTGAAGCTGATTTTGGCTGATTGGTTGGTTTTCTGTATGGCACCTTTCTCACATGTGCAAACTCAATTATTTGTATAGAGCACAAGTACCATAGATATACGATATTTGATTTGCTTATCCCATTAAAAGATAGGAAGGATGACAACCAGTTTTAAAAAATAATCAACAAAGCAATACAATTTTCTTCACAGTTTGCATTTCGTTTAAATTCCTTTGAGCACCTACGCTGAAAAAAACCTCATTTTTATACCAAAATCTAATCTGTGATAAAACACTTGTTTTCATTATACACACACTTATGCCCCTGCTTGTGTTTGTATGTGTGCATGTGCGTACGTAACACATACACATATAATTCTTTTCTTTTCTTCTATGGATCCTCGAACAAAAACTTTTTTTAATTTTTTTTTTCTCTTTTATATATAAACAGATTGGTTTCTATTTAAAGTAAACATATAAAAAACTTTTTTGAGGCTATTGCTTGCAACATTGAACCAGGAAGTGAAGAAAATCAACTATTTGGGCCATACAAAAGAAGATTCTTACTCTCACTCTTTCATTCCATTTCTCTCGCTTGACTCTATACCTAATCTCTAAACTTAATTAAAAGTTTAAAAAATCTTGCAAAAGAACTATTCTATCTAAAGCAATGTCTGCATGTTGGCCCAAGCTTCACTGTCACCTGAATCCTTTTAACAACTCTGTCTTTACAGTAAGAAAAAATAAACCCATCTGAAAAACGGTAGGAAGGCACATGCAATCACATATAATACAAAGCACCAGTACTGAAAATGCACCTCATGGGCAACATCATGACACCGGTTGCTATAAATTAAAGAGAGATAGAGAGAGGAAAATAAAACTATGATCAATCACCTGATCTTATATACTTTGGGTTCAGCACTGTCAGTCAATCAGTTTCCCCAAAAATACAGTAAAAGCACACAAGAAACAACAATATCCATAAGAATTAAGAGGAAAAAGGCTAATAAAATAGGTTACGAACGAAAGGACATTGAAGTGTGGGGGCAAAAGGAACAGGCTCTCTAATCAGAAGCTCATGTTGTGCTACCGCAGGCACTGCCTTCTCCATGGCTGTTACAGAAGAGAAAGCAAACTCAATCAAAAAGCAAAAAAGAATGTGAAACCATTAGAAGATATTGAAGAGGATCTCAAAACACATCCAAAGTCTTTCTTACTATGCTTCTCGCAACCGTCTTTTGTGACATTAGTTTTCATGCCATTATTTCTGTTAAGGGCTTTTATTCTTCCTCCTCCTCTTTAATGATCTTGTATTGGTTTCTGAGGTTTCATCCTCGCTAAGCAGAATATTTTGCAGAAATATTTTTCAATATTCGCATTTGCCTTCTCCCCATCAAAAAGCAGAGGAGTTGTAATAACATTAAAACAAATCTTCTTTCGAAGTTCTTTTTAACGAGTCCCTATAGTTATTCTTGTGTGCTACACAAAAGGGGAGGCACTGTAAAGGCAGATCTAAAAATAAGGAGAAAAAAAAAACAGAAAAAAAAATCACCAAAACCAACCCTCCCACCCAATGTTGATGATAGAAACAGTACTTCTAGAGTCTTGTATCGCAGACTTCACTGTTAGGAGATAACTGCAGGACACCATCGAACTACAGACAGATTGTCTGAACTGACTGACCGTTTCTTTGCAGATTTCCTGAAATCCTTGTATTTATCTTCACACAAACGAGAAATGGCCTGTAAGAGAATGGAGAATGAAGAGGATCAAACATACATGATTACTTGATTTGGCGAAACCTCCAGATTCAAAGTAGGTCCTCCACAGGGGTGGGTTCCACTTACCTTTACTACCGGTTCGCAACTGGAGCATGTGTGCGCACCCGCTTTGCTTGTGTACCCGCACGCTTCTACGCATGCGCAGATCATCACTGATGACATCAGGGCGGGTGGGCGGAGCCTCACGCTGCCATTACTACCAGTTTGCAAGAACTGGACCAAACCGGGAGCAATCCACCACTGGTCCTCCATCACTATGGCATATCTAAGTATGTGCAAAGATAGTGGTACCCGACTCAAAATATATTATCTTATAACACAAATGCATGGGATCCAGTAGTATATAGCTAAAATATTGGACCAGGACCAGTGACGGGTTGCCTCTGGTTCAGACTGGTTCACAAGAACCGGTAGTAAAACCGATGGGAGGCCCTGCCTACTACTCCAGATGTCATCATCAGCAATCTGCCCATGCATAGAAGCGATCCCATTGCGAACTGGTAGTAGAGGTAAGTAGAATCCACCCCTGACCAGGACCCTGGACCATCCTTCAGTCATGGCATCTGTATGGATAACTTTGGACCATTCATCATCTTCTAACCCAAGTTACTCCACAGGACCAAGAAGAAACAGAAGATGAAATGCTACAGATGCTGCTTTGGGCTCCCATAGGAGTGATAGGACACAAATCTATCAAAGAAATCAATCTTTCCTTTCTCCAGGTCATGAAAAAGCTGAGAAACCCACCCTCTTCACCATACTGCCAAAACACATAATGGTTATTTGGTTTAAACTTTATAGACATTCTTTTAAACAGTCTGTTTGGAAACCAAGACAGGAATAAATCAATAAACTTCCCCAATATACTCTGCAGAAATCTCTACATCATTTAGAAATGAGTAGAGAATAATGGATAGCATTTTTGATTCTCAAGGTAGCAAATGGGCACAGATCAATGCTTTCTGCGATAACAGATGAAGTTATAATTTGATGCATTTGGGAACTGGTGTGAAATAAAAGGAGGGCTTATTGCACTGTTCAAAAGGCGAGATGATCAGGGGTCTCACCTCAAGTTTAAGTGCTCTTTCCCTGCTGAGAGGTTCTAGAGGAAAACTCAGATTGTTTGCTTCTGCTAAGGAGCGCAAATCAAAATAATACTTAGCATAAACACTTGAGGGAACGTTGATGTTGAACTGCAGCAACTCAAGAAATTGGCGTTCCAATTCATTCCTGAGAAATAAAGAACAGTACAAAATTTATTGTAGAAAATTTACAGTACAAAAATAAAAGTACAAAATTTTTATTTGCCATAACTCACAAGAAGCTGAGCTGAATGAACAACAAACAAATAAAATGTAACAGGGTTTTTTTTTATTATAACAAACTGCTTCAAAGTTAATCTTTCTTTATTTTGTGTCTATCTTCCTTATATGTTTAAATGAAAAAGATGTTTTTCCTAATCACTAACCATATAATAGGATGGAATATTGCACTCTTTATTCTTATTTATGGTTTGCTGGAATTGACAAGCTTTTGTTAAATCAGAAATGTTAGTCATAGATTAAGTTAGTTAACCCCTTCATTGATTACTGCCTTGTCGTGGCAAAGGGGCTTGCGTAGCTCAATGAAGCTATGAGCTATGCTGTGTAGGGCCACCAAGACAGACCGGTCATAGCAGAGAGTTCTGACAAAACGTAATCCACTGGAGAAGGAAATGGCAACCCACACCAGTATCTTTCCCATGAAAACCCCAAGGACACTACAAAAGGAGAAAAGATACAACGCCGTAAGATGAGCCCCTCATTGAAAGGTGTCCAATATGCTACTGGGGAAGAGCAGAGGACTAGTACTAGTAGCGCCAGAATGACTGAAGAGACTGGGCCAAAGCCGAAAGGACACTCAGCTGTGGATGTATCTGGTGGTGAAAGGAAAGTCCGATGCTGTAAAGATTTTTTTCTCCATAGAAACCTGGAATGTAAGATCCATGAATCAAGGCAAGCTGGACGTCGTCAAACAAGAGATGACAAGACTGAACATCAACATCATGTAAATGATACCACTCTAATGGCAGAAAGTGAAGAGGAACTAAAGAGCCTCTTGATGAGCGTGAAGAAGCAGAGTGCAAAAGTTGAAATTCAACATTAAGAAAACTAAGAACATGGCATCCGGCCCTCTCAATTCCTAGCAAATAGATAGGGAAGAAATAGAGCCCAGATTTTATTTTCCTGAGCTCCAAAGTCAGCGAAGATGGAGACTGCAGTCAAGAAATTAAAAGATGCTTGCTCCTGGGGAGGAAAGCTATCGCAAATCTAGACAGCATTCTAAAAAGCAGAGACATCACCCTGCCAACAACAGTGCGTATAGTGAAGGCTATGGTTTTCCCAGTTGCAATGTATGGCTGTGAAAGTTGGACCATAAGAAAGGCTGGTGCCAAAGAATTGAGGCCTTTGAACTATGGTGCTGGAGAAAACTCCTGCGAGGCCCTTGGACTGCAAGGCGATGAAACCGGTCAGTCCTAGAGGAGATCAACCCTGACTTCTCTTTAGAGGCCAGATCCTGAAGATGAAAGTCAAATACTTTAGCCACCTAATGAGAAGGAAGGACTCACTGGAGAAGAACCTAATGCTGGGAAAGATTGAGGGCAAAAGAAGAAGGGAATGACAGAGAATGAGGTGGCTGGATGGAATCACTGAAGCAGTAAGCGTAAACTTAATGCTTAAATGGACTCCAGAGTACGGTAGAGGACAGGAAGGCCTAGAGCTGAGATGGCGACCCTATGGCACGTGTGCCACAGGTGGCACTCAGAGCCATATCTGTGGATGCGCAAACATTGCTTTAGCTCAGCTGCAGCGTGCACGTGCGTGCTGCCTAGCTGATATTTGCGCCTTCCGGGCCCACTGGAGGTCCTTCAGAGGGCCTCCAGGGGGTGGGGAAGACCGTTTTGACCCTCCCCAGGCTCCAAAAAAGCCTCTGGAGCCTGGGGAGAGTGAAAAACCGGCCTACTGGGCCCACTGGTAACGTTTTGCCATTATGTGCCAAAAGCAGGGGGAGTGCGTGGGGGTCGTGCTCACATGCACGGTAGGGCAGGGCATGGGGGGCATTGAATTATGGGTTCATGTAACACACACACACCCCACATCCCTCCGCTTTTGGCACGCGATGGCAAAAAGGTTAGCCATCGCTAACCTGGCCTAGAGGAACATTGTCCATGGGGTCATGATGGATCGGACACAGCTTTGCAACTAACAACAATAAGAAGTTAGTTAAATTTATTTCATTATGACCTAAGCCTTAATTTGTTTATCCACAGAATCTAGGTTCAGCTAATTTGGTTGGATCTATCCTATGTATTTGTATTTACAAGTCATGCTCAATTTATGGCAATTCATTTAATTACCATTCAAAGTTATAACATTATAAATAGTGACTTATGTCTAGTCCTCACACTTACAATCAGCGCAGCATCTACATGGTCACATGATCAAAATTCATGTGCTTGGGAACTGGTGTATATTTCTTCCTAGGAACATGTGATCATCATTCACAACTTTTCCAGACAGCTTCCAACAAGCAAACTGAATGTGGGAAGTTTGATTTGCTAAACGATTATGTGATTTACCTAACAACTGATCTTTTCTACTCTGTTCTGTTCTGTTCCATTCCATTGAATTCATGAAAATTTTAATCTCTTGTTCACCAACTTTCTTTGTTCCCAGACTGAATTGCCTTTTATTAGCCATAGTGCTCTGTATGTCTAGAGGCTACTTTATTTCTAATACTGGAAGCCACTTAGAGTCATTCCAAAATGACATGGACAGCAGAGATTTAATAAATAAATTAAATTCTCAGCCTCTTCAGAGACTTTCCCATTGTATCTATTATCAAACAAATAAGCAAAGATGGGACTGAACAATAAACTCACATGTCTTCAACTGTGATATCTTTCAGGATCTGACAGTAGTCCACATTCCACACAGCTTGGTCATCCCAAACTTTGGATGCAAGTAGAATTGCGCCGAGCACAATTCTTTTCCAGTTTGATGGACAAATATCTATCTCTGCATAAGTTAGCAATCTTTCAAGATATACCTGAAAAGACATGTGAAAGTATGAGTTCATACATTTTTCTATCTGAATAGAAATAAGAGGAGGAAACCCAATTATACCTCCTACCTGAGTGATCTTTAAATGGAAAATTGTTTCCAATTGTACAACCAGATAAATAATACGTCACAGTTCACTAACAATATGCACTTAGATTCAATTGTAACCTATAGCTTTCACTGCAGATTTCTGTAAATATTTCAGACTTGGTGTAATAAACAATATTTAAAAATAACCAGCATGATAACTAGTTTAAAAGCTTTTCTAGTACGAGTTTACCACGCATGATGTACTGAAATAGCCTTGATCATTCGCTGATCTGCAAACTCCTACATAGAAAACATCTGAAATTCAGCAGAGATGTTAATGCAATCAACATTAAAGAGTAGAAGGCAATATGGGGCAGGGTAGAGAAATCTAACAACGCAATTTTAAATAGCAGCTGAATTACATCACAAGGACAGTGGATTCTGTAATGCACAAAATGGGCAAGGTTTTGCGCCATGATGCTATAACTCTGCTTTCATCAATCTTCTTCTCTTTGCCTCTCCACAGATAATGTTGTTTTACCACAGCAATTCCCTACAGCTGAAGGTTTCCATTCTGCCCAAGAAGTAACTGTACTGCATAAGTTGATAGCAACAAGAATCATATAGTTTTGTTTCTACCTGGAAGTCACTGCTGGATGTTTTGCTTAAAACGGAAGGCGGGGGGGAATGACACTTCGAGTTTAGGTTTTTATGATTGGAATGGTTTTATAATTACAGAAATGGCTTCAAATGTTGGGAAATGTAAAGCAAAAGGTTGAGATATTATTTTTGTAATCAACTGCACTGATGAGAGACAGAAGTTTAATTTTCTTCTCTTTTTTTGCAGTTTTCTTTCTTGGTTTTCTAACTTTCAAACAAATAGAAAACTTTTTTTGTCTATTTGTATCGTATAATGAAATTTAATAAAAACATATTATTAAAAAAAGAAATAACTATATTGCAAAGCAAGAAACTATAATTTTTTGCTTAAATAAAAAAAACCTATACTGACATTAGATTAGCACCAACAAAAATGAATTTTGATCTCTGGCCATGTGCTGGATTAATAGTAGCAGTCATTTAGGAAAGAGTATTAAGATTTACTAGACATGATCCTTATTTATTATTAGGTTTGATTAGTCATTGGGTCTGCAGATGATCTAGATTAGGGGTCTCCAACCTTACCAACTTTAACACCTGTAGACTTCAACTACCAGAATTTCTCAGTCAGTCAGGCTGGTTGAGGAATTCCGGGAGTTGAATTCTACAAGTCTTAAAGTTGCCAAAGTTGGAGACCCCTAATCTAGATCAGGCCTGACAAGCTGGCAGCCTGTTGGTCTGATATGGCCTGTGCAGACCACATCCACTTTGGCTTCACAAAGGCAAAAAACATTGTGATAGAGCACGCAATGCTATCAGGTTTGACACCCCTAATCTAGATGTACGGCTAGCACTGTGCCATACGCCTATGAACTGAATTTACTTGAAACTTGAATTTACTGGTTGAAAATATCTAGACAGCATGAAATTTGAAGGAGGAGTGGGAAAACGTTACTGAAGGTACAAGATGGCCAGAATGAGATCAACATCTAATTCATTTTAATAATTAAATTATAAACTTCCATCAGTTTCTACTACTTACCATGAATTTAAAGCAAGTCAGAACTATCTTCATTGAAATAAATGAGGAAAAATGCATGAGAAACTTGATGTCTTAGTCTAGAAAAACCACCTTTCGAAAATACTCTAATTTAATGTTAATTTTGTAGTAAATAGAGGGCGCATGCTAAACAATTCCAAATAATTTACAAACACAGCCACAGGTAGCAGGATTTAAATATCCAATAGTGGGAATTTATTCTGAAGTGAGAAGAACCAAACCATCTCTGATTTGGCTCTTCTTTGATTACCTACATGCAATCAGATACACTTTTTCTGTCCATTTAAAGTTTGAGATGGAAGGGAATAGCCTGAAGAGGAATAGAAAATAGCCTTGCTTCTGCAAATTCAGTTCTTTCATAAACTTTATCCCCAAAGACGGTGCTCTCCTCTGCAATAAGTTGCCAAATGTTCCAAAACTATTTTGGTCACAATGGAATATAACAGGAAACTCCTATCCTAGCTTCAACATTTTAAACATCATACTCCTACATGGGCCAGTTATTCCAGCAGTCCTTCAAATAAATATAAGTTGCTATTAATGTCCTTGAAAGTTGTCCAAGACCTGCTGGAAGCCATACTGATGTATACGCAAGTTCAGAAATATAAAGTTTCAACCTATAATATCTTTTGGATCCTGCATATTGAAAACCAGTCCCATTTGTATAATATCAATCAAAAGGTAGTAACAATACCTCTTTGCAGAATCAAGAGATAATCTAAACCAGAGTGCTTTTAAACAGGCTGCTTTACTATCTACAATGGTGGTTACAATTCTCTTTGGGAAGGAAATGTTTTTGTTTTATAGCCTCTGCCACACAGGGAGTTGTTATCTTTTAAGACCAGTATTTCACGACTGAATTATGGTTAGTAACAAAAATCAAGGCTGGAGAGAAAAGAATAAAGTAAAATCTATTTTTTTTTAATGGTAACATCTGTTGTGTGTGGAAGTTCCCTAACTCACTGAAAAATAAATCCTTTCTTTTCTATCTATTCCCCCTATGGTTCATGTTTCTATTTTATTTTATTTATTTTAAATTTTGGTCAAATAGAAGATGGCAAAAAAATTTCATCCCCCATTCCTTTATTCTTCAAAGACCCCTGTAATAAGATTAGGGTTAAAATTTGAGTTATTTAAGTAATTTATATATGATGCATCTATATGTAATATTTTATATTGTAGCATGTCCATTTTGAGATTACAATATTTAGTACATCAGAATCAATGACATGAATTAATATTGTAAAATAATTATACTTCAAAAACAAGATGAAAATCAAAGTCAAGTATTATATAAAATTGTGACCTGCCCAGAAACCTTCTATGAGAGAGATGGGCAGCTTCTAAATTAGATAAATAGTTAATAAATAAAAATATATAAAACATAGCATCAATATAAAATCTAGATAGCTGTCTAAAACAGCTTCTATGAAAAGAAGACTAAAGGTTAAAGAACATATAATCCAAATATGTACTAAAGAGCACATGGACCAGTGATCAGATTAGACCTCCCCAAGAAGAGTCACCCACTGACAAATCGGAAATATACAGTATATCACAGAAGTGAGTATACTCTCACATTTTGTAAATATTTAAATATATCTTTTCCTGTGACAACACTGAAGAAATGACACTTGTCTACAATGTAAAGTAGTGAGTATACAGCTTGTATAACAGTGTAAATGTGCTGTACCCTCAAAATAATGCAACACACAGCCATTAATGTCTAAACTGATGGCAACAAAAATGAGTACACTGCTAAGTGATAATGCCCAAAGGGGCTCAAGTAGCCATTTCACCACTCTGGTGTCATGTGACTCGTTAGTGGTACAAGGTCTCAGGTGTATTTAAGATATACTTAAATATTTACAAAATGTGAGGGAGTGTACTCATGTCTGTGATATACTGTGAAGTACTGATTTTACTTCAAATCAGTAAGCTGATTTGAAACTTACTATTGCCCAGCTCTCAAGACAAAGTAGGGGCAAAGAGCATCCACAAAGTATGCACTTGTTCATTCGTGGGAAGAAATGTACCACTCTGGACGCAGCAACAGCCCCTACTGGTTGGCCACAATCTTCCTAGGCCATCAACCCTTCTGAATTCTCAGGATTAAACTGTCACTTAGTTTGCAATCTAGTCCAAGCAAGAACCAGTTACAATGCTTGGTAACTTTGATGATGGTGGAAAAGGGAAGTAGAATGGAGGTGAATTCTTAATGTAGGAACAGAATTCTTAAAGGGAATTCTTAATGTGGGAACAGAATCATGGCAAGATAGCATCTCCAACTTTAATTCTATAATGTGATCCACAAGAATGGTATGGTTGCTTTTATCCAAAATTGCTATGATATAACTAAGAAAAAGGAAGCATTCTCTATTCACTCTTCTTAAGAATTTATCTATCAGAACAATAAATATGGTCTTCATGTTATAATCTAGACACAGACCAAAATAGATCTAGAAAATCAAGTGTTTAGATTTGTTATTTTAATTTAAAGGGGTTTTATGTTAAATGTTAGCAAAAGCCCAAAGGAAACATGATGCTTGTCACACAGTTTGAACGCACAGCTGTTTTTCTTTTTTTAACTAAATAGAAGACATGAAGATAGAGGCTGTAAGCTAGATTGGAGCCATTGATTTAACCTTTTGCAACCCCAATTATCTCAACAAAAATGAAATCCCCTCATAAATAGTAACTGCAAATGTGGAATGGGGATGTACAGATCCAGTTTCAATGATTTCACATTCCTTTTTCGTCTGTGCCATCGTTCCAATCTGCTCTCTTTTTCCTAGCTACTTTATTTAAAGAAGTCCTATAAGGGTGAAATACACCTCCAAATGAAAAGTTTATCAGTTATTGAGCTTGCCTGTTAGAAAAGGTATTCTGGAAATAACTTGTATAAATCATATAACATGTTTCCCAAACTTCCTTAAAAATAAAGTTATTATTTAACTTGAGAACCTTCAAAGTCAAATCAAAGAGGAAAGGAAAAGAGAAAGGAGGAGAGGAAAGGATCATTTAAATGCTACAGCTAAAAATATGAAATTTAAGAATTGAAGTACAATGCTATACTGCAAAATCAAATAAACTTAAATATTATTACAGTCTTTGACAAATATTTATAATAAAAAAAAACAGAAATAGTTTAATGCAACAATTAATTATCAGGGAAAAACAATAAAATAACAGGGAAATAAATCAGGGAAATAAAATAAAATAACATATACTTAAAATATTTGCACAACTGTATGACTTAATTATATTAAGATATTTGGCCATCTTGGTATAGGACAATAAAGTCAGAATCCCTTACAAATTAATAAACATAAAATTTATTTGTATGACCCACAGATTTAGAGATTTATTTGTATGACCCACAGATTTAGAGATGAATTGGGCAGATATTGCACATAATATAGATTGCAAAATAAGACAGGGTTAAAAAGATTTTGGACTGTGAATCTCAGAAAAAAAAATAGCTGAAAATATTTAGTCTGCAATAGATACCCACCAAAACCCCTCTGTGATGTTGATTGGCTGTTTTAAAAATTTGATAAATAAATAAAAAGACAAAGAAAATGTTAAGTATATTCAAAGCAGCATATATAAAAGCTAAAAGTATCTGTAAGTATTTATATGTAGCTTGTCTTACCTGCAACATCTATTTTATACATGAAGTCATGGGTAGTGAATCTGATATGTGATCTTAATTCCAAATATAAATATGAAACTGAGGATCTAAAATTAGTTGTGTTTTAAGGATTTCAACTTTTGTATACTTACCAGGGTGACAATAGCACATTCGGCAGTTAGCTGAGCAGCACTGAACAACGTCCGAACAAAGCGATAAATCTGCTTTTGTTCAGGTTCATGTTTGTCATAATCTGGTGGCACTTCGGATTTCTGGGGAAATAATATTATTTTTAAAAATAAGAATATGTTACACATAATTTGGAAAGAAGTGGCAGATGTAAAGGGTGGAGAAGTAGCAGAACCCATATTGTAAATTCCAAATTTTTGTTATTGTCCTTATGTTAGTGAGTTTTACCGAAAGGGGGTGGAGATTTTCATCAAAAATATCTAGGAGCATTGTTCCATCTACGTCCCTAGAAGGGGGGAAAGAAAAGAAAAGAATCAATGGTAACGTTACTGAACAAACAGAAATGGAGAGAAACACTTCTCAAAGTCCTACAAAAATAGCTGATCTAGAACAGCGGTCACCAACTGGTGGTCCTTGGACCACTGGTGGTCCGCGAGAAAATTTTGGTGGTCTGCAAAACAATTATTTGCATTTTTACACTAAATCAGGGGTCCTCAAATACAGCCCCTGGGCTGGATACATGCAATGAACATTTGTGTTGCTGCAGAGAGTCTTCCTCCTTCTTGTGTGGGTCGGAGGGGAGAAGAAAGTCTGACTCTGCTTCAGCCTGCTGCTAAGGGGCTTTGGGCAAAGGCTAGAGGGAAGCACCACTGGTGGCGAAGAGCCGGAGGACCTTGTTCCAGTGGGACTGCATCATGGCCTAGAACTGGCTGACCATCTCAGCCTGCTGAGCCTCCAGGCACTGGTACCTGGCCTTGCACTCCTGAGTTCTTCCCTTTGCTTGGAAAGCCTATGCTTGTAGTCCTGAGTGAGGTGCTTCTGTTGAGCCTCCTTCTCAGCCAGATCCAATTAGAACTGAGACAGATGTTTTGCCAACTCTTTCTCATGGTGGTTGCTTAGCTCCAGCAATTGCTTCCTGATGGGGCCCTAAGGAGCCTGGGCAGGCAGGCAAGGAGTGGCTGGGAATGGAGGGGCAAGTAGAGGCCAGTGAGCCCATGCCTACCCAGTCACATGACCACCTAGCCACGCCCACCCAGCCAGTCATTAGGCAGATCATATTAGTGGTCCGCGGGATTTAAAATTATGAATTTAGTGGTCCCTGAGGTCCAAAAGGTTGGGGACCCCTGATCTAGAACACTGTCCCATCCTGTGGCATGTAAAAAGAAGCCATATCAATGGGATCTATCATCCTGCTAGGGGTGTAAGGACTATATTGAAAAGTAGACTCTCTACATTTGTCCATGGAAAACTATTGGGGGTTTGCTCTGCTGGAAAAGAATGAATCAGTCCTCATCAGGGATGAAATCCAGCAGGTTCTGACAGGTTCTGGAGAACCGGTAGCAGAAATTTTGAGCAGTTTAGAGAACCGGTAACGGAAATTTTGAATAGTTTGGAGAACAGGCAAATACCACCTCTGGCTGGCCCCAGAGTGGGGAGGGAATGGGGATTTTGCACTATCCTTCCCCTCCCATGCCCATCAAGCCACGCCACGCCCACCAAGCCACGCCCACAGAACTGGTAGTAAAAAAAATTGGATTTCATCACTGGTCCTCGCTCATATCCCAAGCTATTTAGATGTGAAGGACATTTGCAAAAAGAAAAATATAGATAGACTTAAGCTCTCCAGATGCTACAGCCAGTCAAGCAAAGAAGTATGGGACTTAATTAAACTCACCCCACAACAGAATACGAGAAAGAGTGAAACCTCTTTATTCCCAAAATGAAAGTTCTTTTGAAATTTTAAACTCAAATTTACAAGAGCAATCCTTGGTGGAATGAGAGTTTCAAGGACATCTTACTGACTGGACAGGGGCCAAACCGTACAGCTTTTCCTTTCTTTCAATTCAATGGTGGTTTTTTTTAATAGATTGGTATACACACACACATATGTATATATACACACACACACACACAGACACACACATACATGTGCATGAAGCCGAAAACATCAGCCTGAAGATGACGAATGAGACTTCGTCGAAACATTGCCAAAACACTTCCAATTTTACGTGGGAGAAAACCCGAATAACACACACACACTTTCTTGGAATCCAAAGCCATTTCCAACCCATCATGGGTTGGACCCATCATGGAATGCATCGTTTTGCTTTGCTTACATATTGTCTAAGGGATGGGATGGATGGAGGATAGGAACAAGAATGCACTTTAAAGAATAATTTATCAAAAAAAGCACTAAAGCACTTTAAACTTTCTGCCATCCATTGCTTTCATTAGATGCCAATGTAAGTAGAAATACTAAAATATAATTATGGAGTCAATTGCCACACAGCAATGTTTTGTTCCATCCCACACAATAATTGCTTAGCAGCAGTGGTTGCCTTTATAAACTGCTGGTGAGCTTTGTTCAATTGGCATGTAGCTGACGATCACAGCAGAAAGAATGCAGGGTAAATCAGACTTTTGGTTGACCTTAGATGGATCTTTCTTATCGTTACTGATTAGGGAATGTTACAATACTTCCAAGGTAACAGTAGAGGGCATATGTACATCATTCTGGGACAAGGATATACAGATTCAAAAAACTTCTGCTGGTTTTTTGTTTTTTTTTGAAAATACTAGTCTTCTTTGTTGACTATTCATGTTCAGCTTTTCTCCCGAGTCCTCAAAATTAGGGTCACAGCACCCGTCTTTAGGTTGTATTTTGTACCCTACATAACGCAGTAAATGGGGGCAGAAGAATCTTGAAAGGCGAGAAAGACTATAGGGAGCATAAGTGTATCTTCTGCCCGCACTCCATGGATGCTAGTTCAGTAACATTTATGTTTGCAGAGGTACAAATGTTGGATAAAACTTCCGTTTAGAAGATGGGCTTCAAGTGAATTTAAAAAGATACTCCTTTGAAATGAGATCAATGGGAAGGCCATATAATTTCATGGCAGAAGGACAGAAGTGGCTTGGAGAACTAAAGGATTTTGGTGTTCTATATTTTCCCATGGCTGCCAGTTACTGACATATCTGACTATGAGCATCAATGTGTCTACAAATAACACCTATGCTGCCTATTAGACTCCACAATCCACTTGATATTTTTTAACAAATTAAATGGATAGGTATAAACTAAGGTGGCTGAAAAAGTAGTCATTTGACCAAAACAAACAACAAAAGAAACAAGAAGTCTTCCAGCAGGATCCTAATGGACTAGAATAGGTAACCTCAAGCAATTTGTTTTTTGCTCAGTTTTTGTTTGGTGACTCTGCCCACCAAATGCCACAATTAATTATCAGGGGGAAAAATAGCAAAGGCAGTAAAATAAAATGGCATATATAATTAAAAACTTTGCACAACTGTATATGCATGTGTCAATATTTCAAATCTGATCACCAGTACTCATCAACATTGGAGAGATCTATGCATTTTAAGACTTACTACACAAATGCCAAATTGTGAATAAGGATGTTGGTTTTGAATTATATCCATATAATTTACTGCTCAGAGACTTGTCTATGTCTCCTCTGCACTTCTGTATTCTATCTACTGATTTTGTCAAGATTCTTTAAAATAAAATAAAAGCTACAATAAAAACTATACAAGGAAGTATGAAGATTCCTAAGTTTTGTTCATATTATAGATCAGGGGTGAAATGTAAAATTTGTTACTACCGGTTCTGTGGGCATGGCTTGGTGGTATTTTTTAAAAAGCCTCTCTGACAATCCCAGCTGAGTTGCCTGATCAGCCGAAGCTTTTCAAAGCATTAGAAAAAATGCTTTGAAAAGTTTTTTTTAAAAAAGATGGCCACGCCCACTCAGTCACATTACCACCATCCCCACCAAGCCATGCCCACAGAACCGGTAGCAACAAATTTTAAAAAATACCTCTCTGCCGATCAGGCAACTCAGCTGGGATCGTCAAAGACTTTTCAAAGCATTTTTATTACCACCTCTTCGGCCAAGAGGTTGCAGAAAAAAACGCTCTGAAAAGCCTCTGTTGATCCCAGCTGAGCCGCACGATCATCAGAGCCTTTTTTTTTTTACTTTTAAAAGCATTTTTTGTTGGAGTAGGTGGTAGAAAAAATGCTTTTAAAAGTAAAAAAAAAGCCTCTGATGACTGTGAGGCTCAGCTGGGCTTGGGGGCAGGGGTTCAGGGATTTTTGCTACTGGTTCTCTGAACCACCCGCTGCCATCACTACCGGATTGGGCGATCCGATCCTAACCGGGAGCATTTCACCCCTGTTATAGATCAGCCATACTTAAGGTTTCCATCCATGATCCCATTAGAACAGCTTCTCTGTAGCTTATTTTGGGATTTGGAATTATGGAACTAAATGGACACAATCCATTATGTAGGTGTTTCCTCATCATTGACCATCACTGGTCACCTAGGACACATTTGTGTTGGAAGAATATGTACTGTTTAAGTTCTGATTACAGCACATTCAAGGCTATGTATGCAATAGCATTGAATATTTACATAAAGTGTCCCTGTTTTGCAAACTTTCTTATAAGGCAGTGAAATAATAAAAAAAAAAATTAGGAAAAATCAATGAATTAGTATTTGAACTATTTTCCAATTCAAACTTACCTGTTTTTGATATGGTAGTATATTGCAAGAGCTACGCTGTAAAAGAAAATGCAGAGTTCATGTCTTAATACATATTGCATCTTAACATTAAGTTTTATAAAAGTCAAATTTCTGAGGGGCCATTCAACCATTTTTTTTAAATCAACAGAGAGAATGTAGATCAATAAAAGCAACAAAAAAAGGATAAGCTGTAGCAAACTGTACTGAATGCATCAACTATAGGGGGCAAGATAAAGGCGTTTTATTGCCTGAAAACAAGAATAAGGATGCCACCCGGTCATTTCTGTTAGCATGGGTGATTATATAAATTTGATTAAATAAAGAAAAAAATTGTTTTAAATAGATATTTCCTTCCCTCACTCCAGGTATAGATGATTGGATTGACAACTGCATCTTAGTTTAACGTTGATAATAGTACAAGATATGATAACACAGCATAGGGAGCAAGGAAGTTACGTACAAGTAGCCCTCAACTTACTACCACAATTGACCCCCAAATTTATGTTGCAAAGACATTTGTTAAATGAGCTTTGCCCCATTTTACGACTTTTCTTGCTACAGTTTTTTTTTAAAAGAAATTTAATTTATATGCCGCCCTTCTCCGGAGACTCAGGGCGGCTTACAATCGTTAAGCAACAGCCTTCATACTTTTGTATATACCTGCTTAGTAGGATTTTCAGGCCCACCCTAAGTGGTGTTCTTTTTTATACAAAATCAGCTTATTGCCCCCACAATCTGGGTCCTCATTTTACCTACCTTGAAAGGATGGAAGGCTGAGTCAACCTTGAGCCTGGTGAGATTCAAACTTGCAGTAATTGCAGACAGCTGGTGTCACTTTAGCACTACTTAAGCTGCTGTGCCACCCAGGCTCTTTGTTAAATGAATCACTGCAATTGTTACATTGGTAACACGGTTATTAAGTGAATCTGGCTTCCCCATTGACCTTTATTCTCAGAAGGTCACAAAAGGAGACCATATAACCCCAGGACACTGCAACAGAAGTGGGTTTCAGTAGGTTCTGACCAGTTCTGGAGAACCGGTAGCGGAAATTTTGAGTAGTTCGGAGAACTAAAAATTCTCACTGGCCCCGCCCCCATCTATTATCTGCCTCCCAAGTCCCAGCTGATTGGGAAGAAATGGGGATTTTACAGTATCCTTCCACTGGAGTGGGGTGGGAATGGAGATTTTACAGTATCCTTCTCCTGCCATGCCCACCAAGCCATGCCACAGAACCGGTAGTAAAAAACTTTGAAACCTGCCACTGCACTGCAACCATCATAAATATGAGACAGTTGTCAAACATCCCAACTGTAAATCACGTGACTAAGGGGATGTGGTCGTAAGTATGAAAAACAGTCATAAGTCACTTTTTTCAGTGTCGTTGTTACTTGGAACAGTCACTGTTGTAAGCTGAGGACAACCTGTAGCTGACTTTATGAGCTGTTGTGCTGATAAAACATGTAGTGTACAGGCTATTATTATATCTATAAAAAAATTAGGCAAATTATATCTATAATAGAAAGAGACTTAAAGGAAGAATTCAAAGAGAGATGGACATTGAGAGCACAAAAAATGTAAGAATTTTTAATGAGCATATTTGGCAAAACAGTTGCCACAATTATCTGTAGCTCTGTGACTTAAATGCAGTTGAATAGATTATAAAAACGAATGGAATAAGCTTTGAGGATGCAAAAAGGACCCAAAAATGGAAACAAGAAACGAAACAAAGTGAAGCAATAGTAGGTTGTTTTGCAGAAAACTAAACAATTTCAGGAGAGAAGTAAAAATGACAAAACAGCAGGTTCTGAAAGTGGGGAGGCTTTAAAAATAAAGGAATTAATAGATATAAGTACAAATTCTGAATTGGATGAGACAAGGCAACAAGGATATGAAATAAGGGACTCCATTGGCCGTCAGAACAGTGAAAATGGCAAGTCTTAGTACAGTTACAGAGATACCAGGCAAGAAGTTAAGACAAACTACACAGTGTGAAGACTGACAACTTCAATAAGCAAAGGGATTTCATTGTGTCTATCTGCTGACAATGCCTTATCAATTATTCAGTGTCCAGTTTTTTTTTTAAGATTCTAACTACCAACTAATAAATAACAATAAAAGAAGATTTTTTCTTCAGAAGAGCTTTACAAAATAATCATAATTCTACTCTATATAAATTAAGGCAATAGAATGCTCCAGTTATATTATAATTGTCTTTCAAAAATCATTAGCAGAAATATCTGAAAATTCATAACATTTTTGAGAAAAGCAATATATTTAAAATTTGAATGCTAGGAAAGCTGTGAGACATAACTGTGCAAAATAAAAAAAACACAGAGAATGCTAATTTGATTTTGCAGTTTTTGGCTTGGTATTTGGTATTTCCATCCATATAAGGATTAAAACTTTGAGCCAATTATCAAAGCTTTGACTGCTGTTGGGTGATATCTGTGCCACACACAAGCACAACTAAAAATGATGGGAACTATTTCTTGGTGGTACATCTATATCTACAACTTCAATGCTGCAATAAAAAAAATTTTTTGTCAAAACAACCAGGCAGTTCCAAAAGTATCTCAGCATTTGAAAATGTAAAAAAAAAAGACCAAAAAATGCATCAGAAGAAACCCATAAGTAGAACCTTAGATTAATCCAAAGACACAAAAATTGTTTTGGAATTGTTAACTAAAAACAAAAATATATTTGTAGTAGTAACAAACAGGAAGGAAGGCAAGAAGAAAATATGTCTGAACTCATTTAACAGACTTCCAACTTCCTAAGAATTTGCTAATTTTTAAAACTTCAACTGCAACCTTACCACAATAGGCAAACTTTCAAGAAATGAACTTCTCTAATTTAAGATATAAGGATGTGTAGAAACATATTTAGGGCCCTCCATATCCTTACTTACATTTGAAGCTGAAGAAGAAGTGAGGAAAAATGTACCCCCCCCCCCAAATCTCAATCCCAACCATTTCACTCATTTCCAGCACATGAAATCTGTAGCTATAGACCATAGTATTTCTGCGACCATTTACATATAACTTTAACAATTCTAATTGGGACCAGAATTTCCATTATTAAGCAATGTGGTTACAAAGCATAATATCATGTGACCGTATTGCTAAGCGATGGTGCACCTGGCAATCCTCACTTTGGTCCTTAAATGAATCACACTCAGTCATTGGATGAGGATCCACCCCATCCAGGAATGGCTTGGATTGTCCTAGCCATAAGCTTTGGTAAGGTAAGGCAATACATCCTCTTCAAATCCCCCATTTAATTACATCCCTGCCATCTCTGCCCTTTTGGTGGGCCTGCACTCCACCACTTCTGCCACCTGCACTCTGTTGCCCTTCACTTGGATGGCCATGTTGGGCCTATCTGACTTTCACCATCTTCTTCCCTCCAGTGTTGACAATGTCCCTTGCCTTTCAGAAGATAGCTGCTGGTCATGTCAGACCTTCTTCCAGAAGCCATGCCTATCTTTGTCTAAGGCAGATGGAGAAGTCGTGTTGTTTAGGGTAGCCATAAGAGCATAGAGGGGTAAGGATAAAGACAGAAAGAAGAGTCGAAGTGCCCATGTGACTGTAAATGTAGGTGGGCTGCCAAGTACCTGAATTTTGATTATGTGAGTCAATAGCCATAACTCCATGGACTCTGTCGTAAGTACTACTCATTTGGCACTGTCATAACTTCATATAGGACAATCTATATTAGGTGTTCCATTTTCTAGAATGCTACTGCTGGAAACAATATTCAGAAACAATGCAAAGTTCTCTCTCTCTCTCTCTCTCTCTCTCTCTCTCTCTCTGTGTGTGTGTGTGTGTGTGTGTAATTTTTTTTTTTTTTGCAATGGAATGCTATTGTACCTACCTTTTAATTGTATACTTGAGGTTGGGCTGACTGACTGTACTGTCATCCAGAAAAATAGTAGAACAGGAACTGTACTTCCTTCTCAATTGACCAGGAGGATGCTAGAAAAAAAAAGTAAGCATTTAAAAAAAAAAGACAATACCAGTCACGTAATGCCAACGTCATATCTTCCTAGAAAACAGTAATTCAATAAATAGCTTCTCTTGGTCTCTAGCAGATGCCTGGATACATTCAAGTCAACATAACCTGGTAGAAATCAAAAGAGAATTACACAGTAATCATACTTTCTTTGCTCTTTATTCAGATCAAAAGATTATTTGCAATATTATCAATCTACTCTCCAAAGTGAAATAGTTGGATGGAGCCCCTAGTTATGAAAGAAACAAGATATTACCCGAAAATAAGATCCTGTCTTATATTTTTTTTAAACCCTGAAATAAGTGCATGGCCTTATTGCCATGCACTCAAAAGCCCAATTGGACTTATTATCAGGGGATGTCTTATTTTGGGAGAAACAGGGTACATTCTTATATAATGGAGGATTCTTAATGGAGGATAAAACAGAAAATATATCGTATGCTTGCATTTGGCTGATGAGAATCTGGAATTAATGCTTTTTAGTTTAACAGCACAATACAGGCTTCTGCCATCAGATAAAAGAGAGATAGGAAAGCATCATATTTTTTCCCCATCAATGTGATGTTAGCTTAACCGTGTTTGTCTTTGTATATCCTATATTCAGAAGGTTAAAGAGATGTCATTGCACTGAAATGTTCTGAACAAGATTTTAATTTGCTTTTTTTTTTTTTGGCTCTCTTACTTAAGCTACAGCAGAGGTGTCAAACTCATGGCCAGCGGGCCAGATGTGTCAGGATTCCTAGCTCTGTGAAGGGGAAAAACATTGCTAGGCATTAGATGATGCCACTAAATTTGACCCCCGTGAGCTATAGTGACAAAAGACAGGAACAATGAGAGACATTATGACTTAAGTTCACAAATGCTAGTGTAATTTGAAGCTTAGCATGTTGTGTGTGAACTGAATCATTGTCGTCTATGAACTATGGCTTAATGACTTACCAAGTTGTGCAATTTGAACCAATTATGGCTTACTCTATTAGGCACGGGTGTCAAACTCACTGGGTCACGTTGTCACATGATGTATCACAGCTTTTCCCTTTGCTAAAATGGGGGTTGGTGTGGCTAGTGTGTGACACATCCAGTCGTCTGGCCACGAGATTGACACCCCTGCTATAAGGCATGTTTAAGTCAATTTTAATGTGGTGTGTTATCTTAATCATTATACGAAATTCAACCCATTATACTTTTTAGGGCACAGCTTTCTACTTTGCCAATCAGAGAATCATAGGGAAGGTGTTTTACTTCAACCCTGCCTAAGGCAGCATTCTTTAATCATAGCACACAATCAGCTGCTGAACAACATTTTCTTGGAAATCTCCAGTGATGGAATTTCCATGACTCTTAAGAGACACGATTAATAGCGATAATTTCCTCTTTATTTCATGTTTAGATCTTTTTGACAGCTGGAGCGCTGTCATGCTTAATTTGCACAATGTACCTGGGGCAGTGGTGGGTTTCAAAAATTTTTACTACCGATTCTGTGGGTGTGGCTTGGTGGGCGTGGCATGGCTTGGTGGGCATGGCAGGGAAGGGTACTGTAAAATGTCCATTCTCACCCCAATCCAGGGGACGGTTACTGCAAAATCCCATTCCCTCCTGTTCAGCTGGGACTTGGGAGGCAGAGAATAGATAGAGCCGTAGCCAGTCAGAATTTTTACTATCGGTTCTCCAAATTTACTTAAAATTTCCACTACCGGTTCTCTAAAACTGGTCAAAACCTACTGAAATCCACCTCTGTCCTGGGGGTTATGAGACTGGGAAAAGATGGTGTATATTTGCTATTCAACGGATTCCACGAGACACTACGCAACGTCATCAACCTTCAGCTTGCTTTTCCCCTTTCTAAAAATTGCTAAATGTTAAAGAAACCTGGAATATTGCTACAGGTAATCTACAACTTGCAAACAGTTCATTTAGTGACTGTTCAAAGTTACTTCGCCTCTGAAAAAGTGACTTATTACGATTGCAGTTATAAGGGTCACACGATCAAAATTTGAATGCTTGGCAATTAACTCACATTTATGACAGTTGCAGTGTTTTGGGGTTATGAATTACTTTTTGTGACCAAGAAAAGTCAATAGAGAAGCCAGATTCACTTAATATCTGGGTTACTAACTTAATAACTTCAATGATTCACTTAACAAATGTGGAAAGTCGTAAAACGGGGCAAAACTCACTTAACATATTTCTCACTTAATAAGAGGAATTTTGGCTCAATTGTGGTCATATGTTGAGGACTACCTGTACAGTCATAGAATAGTGTGAAAATATTGCAATCTATTTCCTACTACTAAAGATGGAAATGACTTGTTTTTCCATGTGTATGTCTCAAAGATATTCCTTCACAAAAGAATCTGACTCCAAATTTCATCAAAATAATAGTAACGAAACACACAAAAGTTGAGACCATATGCAGTTCATCTTATACTTACAGTTGAGCCAATATTCTATTCAGATAGTCATCATTCTAGGTAGTTAAGTACTTTCCCCACTAATCCAGATTCTAGTCTATTCTCTTCCAGGGAAATTTACTGGGAAGATTTGGGTCAGCCTTTCCCTTTTACTTAATCTATTTGATAGAGTTTTTGTGATGTGGATAAATAAAAGGAGGTTTTTTAAACTCTTGGAGAAAAGGTGGGAACCAACTGAATAAAAGATAAATAATAATAGTATAATAATCAATCTCCTATCCTAATATAAAAGCACTGGAAATATTCTGATATGTAAATAGTAACACTCAGTCAATCAGTGCTAAGGAAATGTTTATTTTTATTTTTTTATTTGTCAAGGATATATAAGATTACAGATATAAATATAAACATGATTATGAGTACATGAAATGGGTATGAATAAATGGGGCCTTTAGAACAAGGATGGTAGGCACATTGGTGTTGGTTATTGCCTTTAAAGCCCTACATGGCTCAGGGTCAGGCTATCTTCAAGACTGCCTTCTATCGCATAGCTCCCAGAGACCGGTGAGATCCCACAGAGTTGGTCTCCTCCAGGTCCCATCAGCTAAACAATGCCGACTGGCGGGCCCATGGGGGAGGGCCTTCTCTATGGCTGCCCTGGCTCTCTGGAACTAGTTACCTCCTGAGATCCAGACTACCCCCACCCTATTGGCCTTCCAGAAAGCAGTGAAGACCTCGCTTTTCCGGCAGGCCTGGGGCCATTGATCTCGCTGTTGCAATCTTGTAAGATCCGGCCATGAAGGGTGTGCATGGGCTTTTAATGTTTTTACGTGTTTTTATAATGTTTTAAAATAATTTTTCTATGTTCATTGTTCGCATTATTTTTGCTGTAAACCGCTCAGAGTCCCTTGGGAATTGAGCGGCATAGAAATGTGATAATTAGATTAAATTATTAAATTAAATTAAATTAAATTAAACATATTTGTTTGAAATATAGTGGAATATAGATTTCTATGGGTTCAATAATAACTCTTCCTGACAGCTAGGCATAGGATTCCAATCTCAATCAATTTCAGTTGTTGCCAAAAGTTATGACTAACTTCATAAGATTTAGTACCAAAATATTAATCTAACCCCAATGTTAAAAGAATAGTACAATACCTAATCTCACCCCAAAACCACATCAATGGAACCAATAAAAAGCTGTTTTTCATTGATTCTTGTAAATAAGGTTTCATGGGACAGAGAAGACACAATCAGGTCCCTAAATTTTCTGTGTGTGATGATCAGATCCTGACTAATAAAGATTTAGAGCAGGGCTGTCAAACTCGTGTCATCATGGGATGTATCATGACTTTTTTCCCTTCACTAAACTGGGTGTGGGCGTGACCAGAGTGTGATGCATCTGGCCCACAGACCACGAGTTTAGAAGAAAATGGTTATGGATACACCTTCCTGAAGACACATTATACAAAGACTTAGTTGTCTAGAGAAGGCCCTGAGCTTTGGAAAGATGGTAGGAAAGAGAAGAAGAGGAAGAACAGCAGCAAGCCAATACAGACTTGGTGGCATCCATCAATCAACAAGAATTGGGTATGTCTAGTTTAATTAAAAGAAGGACTAAGGGTGATATGACAGTAGTCTTCCAGTATCTAAGGGTCTGCCACAAAATGGGAGTCAAGATATTCTCCAAAGCATCCAAAGGCAGGACAAGAAGCAATGGAGGGGAACTAATTAAGGATAGAACTAACTTAGAACTAAGGACAAATTTCCTGACAATTAGAACAATTAATCGATGGAGCGCAGAAGTTGTGGGTGCTCCAACCCTGGGTTTTTAAGCAGAGATTGGACAACGATCGGTCTGAAATGGCATAGGGTTCCTGTCTGATCAGGGGTTGGACTAGAAGACCTCCAAGATCCTTTCCAACTCTGTTATTGTGTTCTGTTCTGTTCACCCAATGGTGCTTTTTCCAAAACGCAACTGGACGTCCTTGTTTTTTTTTCTTCTTTGCTTCTAATTCAAAAAACTTCTTCAGTTCTCTTGGATGAGAAGCAAAAATTTTTCACAGAAAAAATCATAAGAAAATCCAGTTGCCTTTTGGAAAAACACCTTCGGGACTACCATGAACTGGATGATTGAGAATTTCCATAGATATTCAGCTACAAGCTCTTCTGTTATCAGTGAAAAAATCCTGCTTCTGATTAGATTTCAGGACGTTTCCTAGAAAAAAATGAAGTCTCTTGTGTAATGAATCAGAGAATAAATTCATTTCACATGGGAAATAGATTAGCTGTTAAAATGTTGGTAACTTCTTCCTTTTGATCTCAATAAACCTTACTTAAAAATGTTACTTGAAACGAGTTTGGTTAAAATAAGCTGCCAAAAGACCTACAGCTGCGAATGAATCAAAATTTGGGAAATGAAATCAAAGGAATGGAATCAAGGGAAAGATTTATTGTGGTCTTCAGGAAGAATGTTATATTTGTCTTTGAATAGTACTTTCTCCTCCCAAACTTTATATTTTTAACACAGTTTAGGAAAAACACTGGTTTAAAGTAAAATTAAGGCCTGTATAAAACATTTTTTTTTAAAAAAAATAATGACATAGTATTTCATCCCTTGCACAATAGGAATTTCTCCATCTAATGCATCTAAATGGTGCCAAAATTTGAGCACCTGTTATGCTTTTCACATTTCCTTTTAAAGGTAAGTTGCGTTTGAAAGAACAAGAAAAAGCAGGATTGGAATAGTAACAGCAGAACCAACTTGCTTTGTCTGCAGCAGATTGCTGAAAGGAGTGCATCATCTAGAGCTCTTAAATCATGTGTGGTAGAAACCAAAAAGGAGTAGATATTTTCTTGTTATTTTCAGCTGAAACTAAAGAGCTTCACTGTAAACCTTAACACAAGCTTAACAGTAACAAACCTAAAATCCAAAAATAATACCAGTTCACTCCATGTACATGGATCCTGTCTCATTCATTTTGCATCATGTCCTGTGCTACTGCACCCCTCATTTTTCTGGAAGATGGTAGTTGTAACCCCTATACTGTCAATTCTGCCTAAACTTTGATGGGAAATTATGGATATTAAATTGACTGCAATTTGATTTGATTTCTATCTTGCCTTTTTCTACTGTAGCAGGCTGAAGTCTCATACTTAGCACGCCCCCTAGCAGTTTTCCCCAGAACAGCACCCACTGAAACAGAGTGGGTGACCCCCAAATCATCTAGTAATTTTCCACAGCTGAAGTTGGACTTGAACTTGGGTCTCCCAATTCCAATCCAAAAACTGAGAAAGGATAGGGAAATAATATAAGAAGAGAATCATGCAATGCTTATTTAAAATCAAATTATTTCAGACTCCAAATGTCAGAATTTTATTACCTTGATCACTTTGGCCAGCTGTTATGTGTTATTGAAGTTCAGTGGTGTCAGCAAAACAAATCTCCTGTCCCATTTTCCTGAGATTGTTTTGGGGATAATCATGCAAGCCGTTAATTTGGAAGGTCATCATGCAATAGCTCCATATTAGAAAAGGATGGAGAATGATTATCTCCCATGGCAATAAAGGTCTTATTCAGGGCCAACCCAAGAAGATCCAAAATTCAAGATTTCATTACCTTTTTAAAAAAAATTTGATTTATATGCCGCCCTTCTCCAGAGACTCAGGACGGCTTATAATGCATTAAGCAATTAATTGAGGCATTAAGCAACCTTGACTAGGAGCATGCTGACCGTAGGCCAGCTGTTGTGGGTTACTGAAATTCAATGGTGTCAGCAAAACAAATCTTCCTTTCCGATTCCCCCAAAATGGCTTTGGGGATGGCAAGCCGTTAATGTCAACCCTGAAGCCATTTTGAAAAGTTTTCAGGGCTGCCGCAACAAGGCCACTTAGAACTGGGGGAATTAGACGGGGGAATAGGGATAGCTGGGGACTTGTAGCCAAACTAACATTCTTTCTCCTGGGAACCAAGAACGTTCTTACCAGGTGCTGGGGAAGCGTGGACTGAAACCAACTGGAGTTGGGACTGTGACCTGGTTGGACCATGTGAAGGACATGTGGACTGGGAAGGAAGATTTTTAATTTGGGTGGGGAAAACCTTGGGACCCTATGACATGCCTAATAAATTTGGATTTTGAGGAGCACCTTGGCCTCTGAGTTTTGATTGCATTGGGTTTGTTACTTGAAACCCTTAATTTGGAAGGTCAACATGCAACAGTTCCATAGAAGAAGGATTGAGAATGGTTAGCCATCATGGGAATGAAGGCCTTACTCAGGACCATCTCAAGGAGATTCTAACTTCAGGATATCATTACCTTGACCATGCAACATAACCAGCTTTGACCAGCTGTTGTCTACTATTGAAGTTCAGTAGTATCAGCAAAACAAATCTCCCTATCCGGTTTTCCTGAGATTGTTTTGGGGACGATGCATCATGCAAGCTGTTATTTTGGAAGTCAGTATGCAACATTTCCATATTAGGAGAGGATCATAAATGGTTAGCTGCCATGGCAATGAAGTCCTTACTGAGACCAACCCAAAATGATCCAAATTTCATTACCTTAACCAAGTGAGGGGGGACAAACTTTGGCCAGCTGTTCTGTATTACTGAAATGCAATAGTGTTAGCAAAACAAATCTCTCTATCCAGTTTTTCTGAGATTGTTTTGGGGTTGATGTTAGCATTACAGAAGCTGATTATTTTGCAAGGTCAACATGCAACTTTTCCATATTTGGAGAAGATCAGGAAGGGTTAGTTGCCATGGAAATGAAGACCATACTCAAGGCCAACCCAAGAAAATATACTGACTGTAGAAAGGAAAAGACTTGATGTCTCAGGTGGAAAAATCTTTAGAATTGACACAATCCTGTTACCATGTTGGGATTTTAATTGACATTTGGAATGGGGAAATGGCCCATCTATGAACACCATAGATCAGGGGTGAAATCCAGCAAGTTCTAAAGGTTCTGGAGAACTGGTAGTGGAAATTTTGAGTAGTTTGGAGAACTGGCAAATATCATGAGTAGTTTGGAGAACTGGCAAATATCACCTCTGGCTGGCCCCAGAGTGGGGTGAGAATGGAGATTTTGCAATATCCTTCCCCTGGAGTGGGATGGGAATGGAAATTTTGCAATACCCTTCACCTGCCGTGCCCACCAAGCCACGCCCACAGAACTGGTAGGGAAAATTTTGGATTTTCACTCCTGAAATTTTCTGGATATTTTCATACTGGCTATGGACCTATGTTTGTTCCTTCATGGTCTGATAAGCAACAGACAAAAACAAATACAAAAATCCCACCAGGAACAGAATACTTATTAAGTATTATAGTGAATGCCATCCAACAAACACTGACTTAAATACGGGGCTGTCAGGCCTGGAAGCCATCTTTTTCATTGGATCTTCAGGCCCGCCATATTTACTATTGTGGAAAACTGGGAGAGGGGATTGTATGGAGCCAGGGTGATATATAGTCATAATAACATTCCTTTCTCAGAAAGTCAAGGACATCTTGCCCTGCACCTGGACAACTGGAACTGGGAGGCCTCTCCAGTTGGGACAGTGCTTGGATTGGACATTGTGATGGACATGTGGGTGTTGGGCACGGACTTGGACTTTCACTTTGGTGGGGAATACCTGGACGCTCTCAGATTCGAGTTTTCCCAAATGTGCCAATATGACATCTCTAATAAAATGAGAAAATTCAAGCTTACTTTCATTGGGGGTGTTACTTGGAACCCTGACCCGGGGGGGAGGGGGGGAACAGAACCATGTAATTGTTGAAACTATTTAAAACACAATGTGAACTTTACAAAGCATTATAATAAACTTATATCTACTATGTTTTCCCAAAAATAAAAGTCTGTCTTATATTTTTTTGAACCCCGAAATAAGTGCTTAGCTTTATTTTGGAGGAGGTTTATTATTTTGGGGCACGTGGCGCAAGATAGGGCTTCTCTTACCATCTTACCTAATTTCCAGCTCTGTCTTCCTAACCCGAACCAGAGGAAATGACAGGAACCGGCTGCGCATGCATTTAAATATTTTCGGGGAGGGCTTATGTTTGGGGAGGGGCTTATTTTAGCGCATGCACTCAAAAGCCCAATTGGTTTTATTATCCAGGGAGGCCTTATTTTCAGGGAAACGGGATATTAGCCCCCAAATTTTAACTACCTTTAGAATGCATTAATGTCTCTTTTTCAGGCATTGACGATCATACAAATTCTGCTAAGTAATTTATAAATTTCTGACAAGTAAAGGTTTAAAGTCCATATTATATAACTGACCTAATCTATGTAATCGCTTCATATGTCATTTGAATAATTATATAAATGATTTATATAACATTGATGATGTAAAAAACCAATTATATAATGACACAAATAACATTAAATTTCAAATCACTTTGGAAGAAGCAAGCTTTTGCATATGAAGTCTTAAGTATAATTTAGTTCATTTTATTCAAAGTCTACATAATGGAGGTTTGGAGATCACGTTTTACTATATATTTTAAACATGCTACTTAGCTAAAACATTTTTTTCACTTACATGGTTTATGTAGAGACTCTTCCGTTTTTCTCTCACTGTAAAAACACAAAATGTATGAAAGTTATATAATCTGAGGTCAATTAATTTTTGTACCATCTATTGATAAAAAAATTATGACCTTTGTAAAAATGGATAACCAAAGAAGCATTTTCTAACTTTATGTTCATATTTACTCTTGCAGAATTAATACACAATCAGGATGTGTAAGTTTTAAAAAAACTTATATTAACATGCTGCTTTATAAAGGAAATGATTCTAATTTCATGATTCAGTTATTTAATTTCTTTGAAACATTCAAGGACAAAAATATTTTGATACACTCAAATAGCACAAAGGCATGAATCATGTTTCAAAATATTTTTTAAATGCTTAAAATATTTATAGTATATATATAACTTCATTTCAATTTTATATGTTTCCCATCAGCCTAATTTAAAACATTTACTGTCTATAGAACTTGATCTTGATTTTAAACAACATTGTCTTATTTCAGGTACAAAATTTAAGCATCAAAACTTTTTCGATGCAGGGCTTTTGATATCAAAATTAAAGCATAAATTCCATCCATGTTACTTTAGGCACCCAGCTACAATAATATTTCATTCCTTCATGCTCTTCAACTTTTAACTGATTCGTAGTTTTGGAATGCTGCCAGGGCATTCAATAGCTAATGGAAGAGGTGTCACATTACCCATTTTCTGAGTTTTTGTGTAAGTTTCTTTTGCACCAAAATCTTCAAACAAATCTCACTTCTCATTGCTCACACAGTCTACATTGCCTTTAGAAAACTAACAAACCGAGTATCCTTGCCTGAAAGTTTGGGTAGTACCTCTACAAGTAACCAGGTTACAATTAACTGCATATTGAAGAAGCATCCAAAGGTGAACTCAAACAAGAATAATCCTGAGAGTTAGAAGTTCCAAGATAAGGAAATATTTCTATTCTTCGTGGAGTTCCACATTACCTTGTGTTGAAACATCTTTATTATTTGCTAGTAAATTTCCAACTCTAAATTAAGTTGTTAACTATGGAGCATAAAGCTACTAAAAGTGTTTGCAGGAACCAGGCCTTGTCATGTATTATGCATGCATGTTGGTGAGCCTCCAACCCAGTAATTTTTAACTTCTGAATGCTCCAAATGGATTATGAACATGTGAATTCACAGATCACTACTCAAAGTGCTATTGTTCCAGATAAGAACAAGTAGTTCTCATTGAGCAACCATAGTTGGGACCATTTTTTTTAACTTTATTGTCATTGTATGTATATACACTGTATACACATACTGACACTCAAAGATCAGGTAACACACGCATAATCCCCAAATACACTCCCACCAACCACAATTCCCCACCCCTAAACCCCCCAAACATCCACACAACAGACCAAGTAATGCTGTCCAATAGCTCATTGATGGTGGCCTTTTAGTTCATTGTTGAGTGCAATTATAGCTCTGGGATAAAAACTATTCAGAAAACGTGTGGTCCAAGTTTTAATTGTTCTGTTTCTTCTGCCAGAAGGCAACGGTCCAAAACATTGTAAGCAGGATGGGAAGAGTCTATGAGAATGTTATGCAACTTTCTCAAACAGCAAGATTCGAAAATGTCGTCCATGGCCGGTAGCTGGAGTCCGATAATATTCTGGGCAGTTTTAATGATTCTCTGTAGAGCTTTTTTGTCTGCTACAGAGCTGCTCCCATACCATGCAAGAATGCCGTATATCAGGACACTCTCAATGGTGCTGCGATAGTAGGACAGAAGTAGATGCTGAGATAGATTTATCTTCCTGAGCATTCTCAGGAAGTAAAGCCTCTTCTGTGCCTTCATAAGCATGTTAGCATTCATAGTCCACGAGCGGTCCTCCGAGATATAAGTGCCCAGAAATTTAAAACTACCCACCCTCTCCAGCTCCTCACCATTTATGTACAGTGATAGATGTACATCTCTCTTCCTTCTAAAGTCAATTATAATTTTTGTGATGTTAAATGTGAGATTATTTTCATTACACCACAATGTCAGCCCTTGTACCTCCTTCCTGTAAGCAGACTCATTGTTCTTATTAATGAGCCCCATCACTGTTGTGTCATCCGCAAATTTAATAATTGTGTTGGTGTTATACAGTGGAGTGCAGTCATGCATGTATAAGGAATAAAGGAAAGGGCTTAGCACACAACCCTGGGGGGCTCCTGTTCTTAATATCAGAGTAGAGGAATGGTGAGATTCCATCCTTACTGACTGTGGCCTACCTGTCAGAAAATCCCTTATCCCAAGCAAATCCTCTGATTTATACCCAAATTGGACAAAAACAACCTGTTGGATTGTGTACATGTGAATTCATAGATAACTACTCAAAGTGCTACTGTTCCAGATAAGAACAAGTAGTCCTCATTGAGCAAGCATAGTTGGGACCATTAGCTATGTCATAAAGCAAAGCAGTCACTAAGTGGGAAATCATGTGACTACAACCATGCTTTCCTTTTCTCCAGTCCCGCACTTTTTGGAATATTCATCCTGACACTGGAACAGCTGCTAGACTAATCAGTTTCACACCTTCAGCTTCTTTCCCTCCTAATCACTTTCCTGCTGTTTGAATGCTCCCTCTGGTGCTGGAATAATTAGCAAAAAGGAAATTAATTCATTGGAGGGGAAGGGATTACAGGCACACAATAGGGAAAACATATCAGGAATACAGCGGCACCAGCAGCCCCCAGCATGAGCCATATGTAAAAAGCCCAGTGTATTCTCCATTGCATGCCTGATTACTCTTTTATAATCCCTTTCTCTCCAATCTGTTCACTCTGCAGGGAGGAAGGAATGGGTTAGCACAGGAGAGATTGCCTATAGCAATTTTTTCCCCCTCCCAACCCCACTTGTGTAAGCAATCTCTCTGTTTAGGGCACATTTTTTTCAATGTATATTTCCTATTGCATGCCTGCTTGCTGTCTTGTAATGCCTTCCTCTCCAATCTCTCCACTCTGCAAGGAAAGGGGTAAGTAAAAAAAACAAAAATGAGTACCTACTGTAATGGCAAACATATGATTAAGGTTCCAATAGGGACATGAAAGAAGCCCCCAACTTTCACTGGACAGTGGTGATGTGGCCAATTAATCTTTTCAACCTAGAAGTCTCAGTACTTCCAATATGACAACAACAACAATACCAACTGTACAGGATAATGGGTACCAATTGTAATGGCACTGTGACTAAGGATGCTGCAAACATCATAATGCGTACATTGGTCATAAAACTATTTTTTTAGCACTGTTGTAACTTCAAACAGTTGCTGAACAAGGCAGTCACTAAGCAAGAACTACCTGTAAAATGTATTTCATTCAGAGGCTACCGAATTTTCTTAGTCTCCATTTCTTTTAGTGTCACTGAACCTGTTCACTTCTCTTTCATCTAGATAATCAGTTTTCCAATAGTTCTTAAGGTTTTGAACCAAAAGTTTTTCTCTGCAATGTCCCTTAATTCTTTAAATATAAAAATATTGATTTACCACTTATTATACACAGAGAACATGCTACTTCCCTGTGCAAACACATATAATGAAGATTTCTTAATATTTTTTTAAAAAATGCTTACATACCTTCAATAAATCCTAAAATACAAGAATAGCAGACTAAAGCAAGCTCTTCATTGAAACCGTTGCACCCGTAATATTTAAACAGAATGTGGTATAAAAGAATGTGAGACAATAAATTAACACATACTTTTAACAAAGCAGCAATTAATAAATGAAACCAGCTTGTTCTAATGGTTAAAGCACCAAGCTAAAAACCCTGAGACTGTAAATCTTCCCTTAGGCATACAATCCAGCTGAGTGAGTTTGGGCAAGTAATTCTTTCTCAACCCTTGGAAGAAGACAATGGCAAAGCACTTCTAAAAAATTTGCCAAGAAAACTGCAGGGGTTTGTCTCACAATCACTAGAAATAAAACCTGCCTCGAAGACACAAACACACATAAATCAATGAATTAGCATCATTACTAGAATTCTAGCAGCTCTAATAAAAATGAGAACTATTGTTCATTAAAAACCAATGTGTGTACCATTCTCTTTGGTTAAAACACTCCCAACTCTGTTGCTCAATACATTAAATTGTGGGTGTATCAAAAACATTTCCTTGCAGATGTCCAAAAAGCTAACCAGAATTAACTTATTTTGTGTTATCTTAAAAATAGATGACACTCCCTCTCCTGCTAGTCCCTCTCCTGCTAGACCACCCCAACGATGCCGTGGAAGTGATGTCCCAGTGCCTTGAAGCCGTGCGGGTCTGGATGGGGAGAAACAGGCTTCGACTCAACCCCTCCAAGACCGAGTGGCTGCCGGCGTCCCAATATAGCCAGCTGACTCCATCGCTGGTTATTGGGGGCGAATCATTGGCCCCCACGGAAAGGGTTCGCAACTTGGGCGTCCTCCTGGATTCACGGCTGTCTTTAGAGGATCACACAACAGCCGTGGCCAGGGGGGCTTTCTATCAGGTTCGCCTGATACGCCAGCTGCGGCCCTTTCTAGATCGGGACTCCCTACGCACAGTCACTCAGGCTCTCGTCACTTCCCGCCTGGACTACTGCAATGCTCTCTACATGGGGCTCCCCTTGGGGTGCACCCGGAGGCTCCAACTGGTGCAGAATGCGGCCGCGCGGGGGATTATGGGAGCGATGGGGCGCTCCCACGTGACACCTCTCCTGCGTGAGCTGCATTGGTTGCCGGTGGACTTCTGGGTGCGTTTCAAGGTGTTGGTTATCACCTTTAAAGCGCTCCATGGCTTAGGGCCAGGGTACTTACGGGACCGCCTTCTGCCACCAATTGCCTCCCACCGGCCGGTTCCCTCCCACAGAGAGGGCCTCCTCAGGGTGCTGTCAGCCAGACAATGCCGGCTGGCGACCCCCAGGAGGAGAGTCTTCTCTGTGGCAGCACCTACTCTCTGGAATGATCTGCCTCCAGAGTTAAGAACAATTTCTGACCTCCTGACTTTCTGGCGGGCTTTAAAAACTCATCTTTTTCAGCTTGCCGGCTTAGCCTGATTCCTGTAAATATTTTATCACTTTTAGAGTTTTATTATCTTTTAATTGAACTAGTTTTAATTTACGGCTATTTATATTTGTTCTTTTATGAAATTTTTTAACTTTTGTGTATTGTTTTTTAAATTGGCTGTGCACCGCCCTGAGTCCGTAAGGAGAAGGGTGGTATATAAATCTAATAAATCAAATCAATCAATCAAAGTACAGGAAGTTCTCAACTTACAACAATTTAGTTTAGTTGAATAGTTTAGTGACTATTCAAAGTTACAGTGGCACTGAAAGAAGTGACTTATGACCATTTTTCACACTTATGAAAATTGTAGCATCTCCATGGTCAGGAGAGCAACATTCAAACGCTTTCAACTGACTCCTATTTATAACAGTCGCAATGTCCTGTGAGCCTCTTTTGTGACCTTCTGACAAGCAAAGTCAATGGGGAAGCCAGATTCGCTTAACAACTGTGTCACTAACTTATCAATTGCAATGATGCACTTAACAATTATGGCCAAAAAAGGTTGTAAAATGGGACAAAATTAACTTAACAAGTGACTCAATTGACAGCAGAAATTTTGGGTTCAACAGTGGTTGTAAATAAGGATTAGGACTCTCTGTATTAGCGTAATTTTTAAATTTCAAAGAAAAAAAAATTGAGGAAAAGGGCTCTGAATTTTCTCGTCAGTAGCATGCAAGTGATTCAATATATCATTTATTATCCCAAAGGTGTTTTTTGCAATAGGCAACTGGACTTTTTGGTTTTTCTTCAAAGATGTTTCGCCTCTCATCCAAGAAGCTTCTTCAGCTCTGACTGGATGATAGAGAATGGAAGGATGTATACTCCTTGCAGACAGCTGGATATTTCTATTCTTGCAGACAGCTGGACATTTGTATTCTTGCAGTCCAGCTGTCTGTAAGAAGTATACATCCTTCCATTTCCCACCATCCAGTCAGAGTTGAAGAAGCTTCTTGGACAAGAAGTGAAACATCTACAACGAAAAAACCAGAAAGTCCAGTTGCCTCTTGAAAAAAGCAATTTTGGGACAACCATGATCTGGATGACTGAGAATCTCCATAGACAGATCATTTATTACATTATACATGTTCAACATGGGTATGTTGGGAGCACATTAAGAGGTGAGTTTCACAATTTAAAAGTAATTTGAATTGTGTAGTATCCCTAGCATAGGAATTTAGTAGCCTGAAAGAAACAAGGATCAAGATTGTACCCCACAGTATAATTCATTTCAATAAAAACTGGGAAATTATTTCCTTTGATGACACAGAAATAAACTACGGGACTATGGGACTGATCAAAATGTAAATTTCTAAATATTTCTTTTCTGTTACTGCTACTATTATTACGTCATCTTCCATCAAATTAAGCTATGCGTTTTTATTATTTCTCACTACAGCTGATAGTTATAACCTTCTGGAGTTTCATGAACAATTTAATATTTTCACAGTATACTAATCCTGGCTAATCAGAAGTCATGTTGACAATATAACAATATTATGACACTGGAATAATGAGGACAGGGCAAGAACAGTCAACACAATAATCTTTAAAGAGGCATTGGAATACTCTGTTATCGTAACTTCTAAGCTATGCAAATTTATTTGCTCGGACTAATATGAACTTTATTTTGTCTCCACCTAGAGTGAAAATAATTTTATAGACATAGGGTTCTATTTAACTGGCTCCATAAAGCTAAACGAAGTGGTGATGCTATAAACTGTTTCTTCAAATAGAAATTTTCTGACCCCAAGTGGAGCAACTAAATATATAAACCACACCAGAAAAATTCACAATGCATTAGTGACAATCCTTGCATCAGGCTGGAGATGTTGAGGGAAATGGTGACCCTGTGGATCTGAACAGGTCCTAGCACTTGGCCATGGGAGCTGAAATTACTACTGCCAATTTTATTTCTTGACGTTTATTGGACTTCTGCTGCCCAAACCACAAAGATGCTGAGCAGTTTATACAATTAATGTAGTATTGATAGTACAATATATATTTTATACAGGTTGTCCTCAACTTACAACAGTTCAAAGTTACAACAGCCACTGAAAAAAGTGGCTTTTGACCATTTTTCACTCTTATGACTATTGCAGCAGCCCTGTGGTCATGTGAACTGATTCGTATTTATGACGAATCACCTGCAACCACCTGACAAGCAATGTCAATGGGGAAACAAGATTTACTTAACACCTGTGTTACTAACTTAACAACTGCAATGATTCACTTAACAACTGTGGCAAGGAAGGTCGTAAAATGAGGAATAACTGTCTCCATCACAAAAACGTTGGGTTCAATTGCGGTCATAAATAGAGGACTGCCTGTATATGTTTCTAACTTTTCTGTCCCAACATTTGAAACTCTGAGATGAGAAAGTTGATACAGCAGACTCGACAGATTCAATTTGCACTGAGTATCACAGCCACTCATCACCATCCTCTTATCTCGATACGGAGGGGTTAAGATAATGAGGAGCTCTAGAGATCTGAAGCCTTTTGGAAAAGTATCTGCAAGTATTCTTGCCTGGTTTGGGTAAAAGATTGGATAGCACTGAAGAGGAAGTGTATATTAAAAATTGAAGGGTATAATCTGCAGCAGCGGTGGCATTATTTTCTCTGGCCAATCAAGACAGGACAGTATAAATATTTCACAAATCACTATGTAAGGGGATGTTTGATTAAGGTATGGGATAAGATTAAGGGAATGATGTATAGTAAGGTCCCATATTGGTTTGTGACCCTTGAAGCGACTACATACCCACTTCTATATAATTCGGATAAACCTGTGACGTACAAGGAATTGTTGGATGGTGGGGGTAACCTTAGATCTAGAGTGGACCTACAATTACGGGGAATTAATTTGGACTGGTGGGCATACACACAAGTTCAAGCAAGGTACCAAAAAGATAAAGTTAATGGGGGGATCTTTATTTCACCACAAGAGTTCGATAAGACCCTCCTGGAAGGTGATAAGAAATATATCACTGAGGTATATAATCTCCTCCTGTCCCGATTTGTAGCTGATTAAGTAGTTAAAGACTCGATGATAGCCTGGGGGAGGAATTTCGGATATACATTAGATCTGGAAAAATGGCAACAAATATGGAATAGAAATGCAAAAATGACGATGGCAGTGTCTTTCAAAGAAAATATATTTAAAATGTTATATAGATGGCATATACCACCAGCAAGAATCGTAAAGATGTTCCCTGGAACTTCAGCAGAATGTTGGAAATGTGGGGCAGCCAGGGGTACATTTTACCACCAATGGTGGACATGTTTACAAGCCCAAAGCTATTGGAGTAAGATAAAGGATTGGCTCATGGAGATTACAGGAGTTGGCTTTCAACTGAGACCAGAGGTCTACTTATTAGGAATAAACCCTGGGGGTATAAGGAAAATAGACTGGTATCTTTTTATACATATTACCACTTCAGCTAGAATTGCACTGCGCAATTTTGGAAAGGGAAAGAAGTACCATTGGACCAGATGATTATTAAAAAAAAATTGTGCTGTGCAGAATTAACATATACTCAGATTAACATGTACTCTTAAAGGTAGACAAGAATCAACCTTCAATCAAAGCTGGGAAAAATGGTACAATGGATAGAAGTAAAAATGCCATGAGGTAGATGTTAAGAAAGCATATAGCATAGATTTGTTGATACAAGCTAAATATATATAAGATAATACTAGATGTAAGAAGATTAACAAGTGTAAGATGCAATGTGGAAAATTTAATCAAAGATGTAGTATGATGGTATGTAATGTTATTTAAGAACTGTATGTATATGGGGGATGAATCAACCGCAGTTTTATGTATGTGATTTTGTTTTGTTATCGTCTTCTTTTTGTTTTGTTTTTTTGTCTTCGGTTTATAATAAAAATTAAAAAGAAAAAGAAAAAAGAAAATTATCTGCAACAGAGGTGAAATCCAGCAGGTTCTGACAGGTTCTGGAAAACCGGTAGTGGAAATTCTGAGTAGTTCAGAAAACCGGCCAATACCACCTCTGGCAGACCACAGAGTGGGGTGAAAATGGAGATTTTGCAAAGTCCTTCCTCAAGGAGTGGAGAGGGAACAGGGATTTTGAAGTATCCTTCCCCTGGAATGGGGTGGGAATGGAGATTTTGGAGTATCCTTCCCCTGGAGTAGGGTGGGAATGGAGATTTTGCAGTATCTTTCCCCTGCCATGCCCACCAAGCCACACCACGCCCACCATGTTTTGCCCACAGAACCGGTAGTAAAAAAAATTGGATTTCACCACTGATCTACAACCAATGTGATGTGCATCAACCCAGGGTTGATGCACATCACGTGCTAGGCTGAAGCTAGACAACTTTTATTCAACCACCATTCCTCACCATCCCCACAATCCAGTAATTCCTGGTCCATTCTCCAAGACCTCTTCCCCCAGGTTACCCTTACAGCAGGGGTAGGTTCTAAAAAATTTTACTACGGGTTCTGTGGGCATGGCTTGGAGGTCATATGCCCAGGTGGTCGTGGCTATGTGTATAGGGACTACTCAGAGGGCTGAAAAAAGTGATTTCTGACAGGTCCTCGCACTTTTGACTGGTCCTCACACTTACGAACATCCTCACATTTATGCCCATGCAGCATTCTTAACAACCATGTCAATCATTTCACAACTCCTTCTCTTCACCATGGTGATAAGATAGGGCAAAAAACGTAAAATGTGAGGACAGTCGTAAGTTTGAAGACTGGTCAAAAGTGCGAGGACCAGTCAAAAATAACTTTTTCAGCCCTCTGAGTAGTCCATATGCACAAAAGGACTATCCAGATGGCTGAAAAAAGTGATTTCTGACAGGTCCTCGCACTTTTGACTGGTTTTCGCACTTATGACTGGTCATCATTTATGCCCATTGTAGCATTCTTAACAACTGTGTCACTCATTTCACAACTGGTTCTCTTCACCATGGTGACAAGATAGGGCAAAAAATGTAAAATGTAAAATTTGACCAGTTCAAGGACTGGTCAAAAGTGTGAGGACCAGTCAAAATAACTTTTTCAGCCTTCTGAGTAGTCACATGCATAAAAGGATACAGCAATAGAGAGGGAAGGGAAATTAGAGTAGGAGTGAGGGTAAGAGAGGGAGGAAGAAAGGAGGAGGAGAAAGGAAGAGGAAATAGGGAGGAGAAGAAGGGGGGGAAGAGAAAGTAAGAAGGAAAGAAAAGAGAGAGGTGGTAGGTTTGAGGAGAAAGATTGCTGTACAATAAAAAAGATGAAAGGGAAGAAAGGCAACACCAAACAAATATAAAGATATTAAGATAAAGAATGAATTGTTGAACTTTAAAGAATAACAGAGAACAAATATGAATAAATAGCAATAATTAGAAACACGCATACAAACATACAATGTATTTTCTTTGAACAGAGTATTTGGCCGGTTCACAAATTTAAACAGTGTTTAGTCATTTCAATTAAATTTACAATTTCTTTCCTTTTTGTCATATTTATTCATCTATTTTTTTAAAAAACCAATATTACCCTTCATCCTCATCTCTTAATCAAATTCAATTTTTCCCTTCTATTCTATATTATACCCCTTCCCATTGTCATCTATTTTTTATATCCATCCTCACATTGGTTAATTATGTAATATTACAGTTGTTATACAGTTGAATTTGTATTAAATTCAACATTTTAATATAAACCAATTAGTTATATAACTATCTTTTTTGTATATTAATCAGTATGAACATGAATATTCCAATTATTTCCATACAATCCAATTTCTTACAAATCAATTAATTACATTTACCAATAATAATAAACCAAATAATTTCCCCCATATATTCCTCCAAACCACAACTTAACCCTTTCTGCTTTCAACACAATATACAATTAATAGTATCTCAATTATTACAATTCCCTAGTTAAATAGAGCTTTTTTTTCTTTTGTGTTTTAAAATCTTAAATTATCCTCTTTTGCCCTACATTTCCCATTGTTTGCAGTTTTGCACCTACCTTTTTTGGTGAGGAAAAAGAAAAAGAAATCTCTCTCTGCCTCATTTTGTCACGTTGCAGGAAAGACCCTGCTTTACTTTCAATTTTGTTTTTTCAGCATAGCTAGGGGAAAAAAATCTGCTCCAGCACTCTTTGCAGCTAGCAACAGAGCCTTGTGCAAAACAGCTGAGAGCAAATCTGCTAAGAGTTGGGAAGCTGATCTAATCAACTTGTGCTAATTAACCTATGCTGAAGCCGAAAGGGGCTGTTTTTTCTATTTTTGCAGGCACCGGTCTACTCATTTGTTTTCTTTTAATACTGATCAGCTGTAGGGTGGCTCTTTGAAACCCCATGTCAAGAGTTTAAACAGTTTATTTCCCTCTAGCCATCAGCTGGGACTCAGGAGGCAGTAATAGATTGGGAGTGGGCGGAGGAAGCGGGCTGGGAACCGGTTTGGGGGTGTAGCCAGCCAATCTTATTACTGGTTTTCTGAACTATTAAAATTTTTTACTACCGGTTCTTGCGAACCGGTGTGAACCGGGAGCAACCCACCACTGCCTTACAGTCCAAGAGCAAGACTTGAACACACACGCTCGCGCAAGCTTCATGCAACTTCCCAGCAATGAAAGTCCACAGGAGCAGCATCACTCCAGGGCAAGACAGGCTCTCAAACTTGGCAAAGTTCACAATGAATTTCAGAACAAAGGATCAAACCTCACTCCATACCAGCAAGGATTCTGGAGCAAAGAACGCCACGGAGGGGTTTTGTTCCCAACAAAAACCCCTCTCCATGGCTTCTCCTTCAATGCTATTCTCTAGGTGATCCTCGGAAGGGCGCCCTCCTCCTGAATAGTCAGGTTGCCCTGCACTGACTCTGACTCCCTGCCTATTCTTCTGAAGCCCAAGGGACCCAGGATTGCCTCATCCTCAGCCCCAGGTTGTTCGTCATGGGCCAGAGGGAGTGCACCTCTCCCTCCATCAGCCCCGGCTTCATCTCCTCCTCGGACAGGGGCTCCGGTGGGGCCATGACACGATGTTTCTATTCTTTGGATTTCCTATGAAGTCCACCTTAATAGTTGTTGTGGGGGTTTTTTTTTTGTTTTTGTTTTTTTGGTACAGACTGAAGAGAGCAGCTTGCTCTTCACTTTATAAACAGTGTTAGACATTTAAGAAAGAGAGAGACCGCCTTTTGCTGGAACATGAACATAATTTTCACTTAAGTTTTTTTCTGAGAGCCTAGGACACGGTGGCCAGGCAAGGCAATCTAGGCAGGAACAAGATCTCCTGCTCTTCCCTCAAAGATTTTCTTTCAAGCAGGATGGTTTTGAACATCTTTTCTTTATTTAGCTAAATCTCTTTCAGCCTTAATTTGGGAGTGCTTCCTATCTAAGAATAGCAGGACGCCACAAAGCCACCAAATTTCAGCCATTGTCATTGGAGTGGAGATTACGGCTGTAAGAAAACAAAACTTAGAACCCACATGTTAAACCTCAAATAATTCATTCCTCTGCTAGACCATTATAGTCTGGAAGAGAAAAGGGCAACTCAGCACATGACTATCAATATTTCTTGCACATTTTTCAAAGAAAACGTGGTTGCAATTTGTTGCACACAAGCAGTTGTGGGAGGAAAAAATATTGCATCAACCTAGGAGTAAGTGAATCCTCTTCTCCTGATTACATCAAGTTGCACTCTAAAGCGAACACTATTAATTTCCTGGGAAGGCAAAAGCGCAGACTAATAAATGATCATGTTCAACTCTGCTGATCAATGAATCTGGAAGTGTGTCTGTATTTTCCTTTTAAAGAGTGCAGCACTCAAGAGAAATGACAGCAGTCTTCGACCTCAGCCTAAATTTATTTTGGCAAGACATTCAACCAACACAAGGATTAAACATCCTTGCTGCAGAAATGGGTTCCAAAATACTTCTGAGTAATTCTTGCCTGTTCTTAGAATAAAATATTTGCAATAGGAAAGACCAGGCTCCGGGTTTATTTCCTCACTCTTCTGAAGGAAATAGGAAGGAATATATGTAAAAATAGATGTATTAAATCGTGGAACGGTTTAACATGCCTACCTTTGTAAAAAAAAAAACAATAACAAGAAGAAGCTGAACATTGTGTATTGAATTCTCTTGAAATAACTTTACAGTACTTGGAAATTAAATGCAAACAAAGGATGGGAGCACATGCACTTCCCAAACCTTGGTTACCCGTTATTAATTTAGAACAATTAACTCAAGGCACAAATGACCAGGCTCAAATTATCCTTCTTATGAGAAGACCTAGGTCTCTGAAGAAGGCCCCAATGTTAGGACGGGTAGAAGAAAAGAGAATAAGAGGACAACTAACTCAAGATGGATAGCTCAGTTTCAATGAAGTTGGGTACAGCATTGGACGACCAGGCTAGGGAAGGATTATCATGAGGAAAATTTATCCATATGGTTGCCAACAGCTAACTATGACTTGGTGGCACATAATCATCAGTCCAGAAGAGGAATTGTGTTGTATCTAGATTTTTTTTTTAAAAAAAATAATTGATTACCGTATTTTTTGGAGTATAAGATGCACCTTTTTACCCCCCAAAAGGGGATGAAAATTTAGGTGCATCTTATACACTGAATGTAGCTGTGCCCACCCACTGGCCCCCACCCTTTGGCCTCTGCCTCCCAGTAGTTACCTCCCTGCAAGCAAACAGCAAGAAAAAACAGCCCCATTCAGCTTCGATATAGGCTAATTATTACAAGTTGATTAGATCGGTCTCCCGACTCTCAGCTGATTTGCTCTCAGCTGTTTTGCGCAGGTTCTTTTGCAAGCTCTTGTTTTGAAAGCTCTTTGCTTGCTGCAAAGAGTGCTGGAGAAGTTTTTTTTTCCCCCTAGCTGAAATGAAACTGAAAGTAAAGCAGGCTCTGCTGCAACATGACAAAATGAGGCAGGGAGAGAGATTTCTTTTTCTTTTTGCTCACCAAAGGTAGGTGCAAACAATGGGAAATTTAGGGTAAAGAGGAGAGTTCAAGATTTTAAAACACACACAAAAAAGGTCTATTTAACTAGGGAATTGTAATAATTGAGATGCTATTAATTGTATATTGTGTTGAAAGCAGAAATGGTTAAGTTGGAGATTTGGTTTATTATTATTGGTAAATATAATTAATTGATTTGTAAGAAATTCGATTGCATGGAAATAATTGGAATATTCATGTTCATATTGATTAATATATAAAATATATTAAAATATATAAAATATATAAAAATATTGAATTTGTATTATACAATTGTAATATTAAATAATTAACCAATGTGAGGATGGATATAAAAATAGATGACAATGGGAAGGGGTATAATATAGAATAGAAGGGAAAAATTGAATTTGATTAAGATTAGAGATGAGAATGAAGTGCAATATTGGTTTTTTTTTAAAAAAAGATGAGGAATAAATATGGCAAAAAGGAAATATAGAAATTGTAAATTTAATTGGAATGACTAAATATTGTTTAAATTTGTGAACCAGCCAAATACTCTGTTCAAAGAAAATACATTGTATGTTTGTATGTATGGTTGTCTAAAAAATAAAAAAAAACTTAAAAAAAACAACCAAAAAAGGTAGGTGCGTCTTATACTCTGGTGCATCTTATACTCCGGTGCGTCTTATATTCCGAAAAATATGGTAGTCTTTTTTTTAACCAAAGAACTGTCAGTTTCAGTCTTCACTCATTTGTGACTTATATGAGATAGGTTAAGGGACGAAATATTTATAAAATGAAATATATATCTCCATTTAACATTTATGGATTTAATTGTTACTGTTTTTAAGTAATAGCTGTGTGATATAAGGTTGAAGCACACCGAAGGATTTCATTTTTCAAGCTGATTTGAAAAAATTCTGTCATCTCCAAGTATTTGCTACTTGACATGGGAGAGAAGCTGATACTGTTATCGCTAGCAACTTTTTTCCATGCCAAAAAGAAATGAGAACCTGGGGAGAAGATTCGTCTTGCTGATATTCTTAACAACACAGCATGAAAATGTTTCAAAAATACTCAGTCTGTTCTTGTTTCTGGCTTTGCATCCATTCCACCCCACAATGCACAGGGCACAAAAAACAAGATTTCTTATATTTAGTTTATACAGTGCACAGTATGGTATTGACAAACATATACAAAACATTTTTTAAAAAACAAGTGACTAATGATATACAGACAAAATACTGCTAAGCTCTTAATTGCATAGATAATTTATACACAATGATTTGTAATTCACTTAGTACAGCAGGCTATCATATTTTTGGATTTGGTTCTTATAAAATTTATTACAGATTTGAATTAAGCATGTAACAATGTAATATTTTAAGAAATGTAATGGCTCTTATCTCACAATAGAATGTGATTCTGGATTAATCAGGTTTTACTTTTGTTTTGTTTTTGTGCCTTCAAGCCATTGTTGACTCATGGCAACTGCCTGGACTAGTTCCTGCAGTTTTATTGGCAAGGTTTCAGAAATGGTTTGCCATTGTAAGGCACAAGACTGTAAAGCACTATGAAACGGTATATTACTCTGCTAAGATGATTGGTCAAAGATCATCCAGCTGGCTTTGTGCCTAAGATGGCACTAATATTCACAGGGTGATGCCTTAACCACTATACCTAACTGGTTCTCTGTGTTAATCAGTTACAAAACAGTAATAGATAAACTGGGGACTTTGCCTATTTAATTACATCAAGTATACTAATCAATAGCCCTTTTCTCCATTCTGATACAGCAGTCAAAAATTTTGAACGACAGCAGATGTGTGAAGAATACTCACTTTCCAATTCAACTAAATGACAATAATTCATACAAAGTCTCTCATCATAAACATGTGTAAGATGTACAAAATAGTAGACATATTCATATCTCAGTCAAAATGAGAAATATGTTAAGTTAATTTAAAGGCTTCTAAATGCATTGTTGAGCTTAAATGGACTCCAGAGGATGGTAGAGGATAGGAAGCCCATGGGGTCGCGATGGGTCGGGCATGACTGCACAACTAACAACAACAAAAAATCCATTGTGCCTTAAGCTTTGGAAAATTTAGCAGATATTTAAAATGATTACCTTGACATGTCAACAATGAAATTAGAGGAAAACAAAATACTGTATACAAAACACAGAGAGAAAATAGCTTTTCTATTTATGAAACAATGATTTAAATAAAACTACTGATAATCTTACACTGGGAATATATAGCATAACTTTACAACACTCTTTCTTTTCTTCACAGAATTTTATGCTTCAGATATTTTGGGTATTTAAAAAGGGCAAAAGGTTTGAATATTATAATTTCTGAAATTAGACCGATATTATTTTAGACCTTGAACAATTTGTTAATGCTGGAAACACAATATGAACCAACAGCACCTTGATTTAAAAAAAAACAAACATCATCATCATTCATGAGACTTATATGACCACTGAAGTGAAAAGACTAAAAAGACTTAAGATAGCTTATATGTCGAGATACACCACATTCGACACACCGGGGAGAAGAGCAAAGAGGCGTTGGTCTTACCGTGAACACTGTTTCTCCGAGGGCTGCGGAATGGGTCAGGAGTGGGATGATCCAGTTGGTCTGGCCAGTCACTGAGTCGAGTTGTTTTGGCCATGCCTCCTCGCGCCTCCCTCATCTCCAGTTTGTTCGATGAATGCAGATCTAAAAGACAGCCTCAGCCAAGCAGTTAGTAACAGGTCGTGGAAAGATCGCAGGCGGGAGGGGCTGACCCACTCTACAGCCCCCAGAGAAACAGCGTTCACGGTAAGACCAATACCTCTTCTCCCAGTAGGCTGTGGAGTGAGTCAGGAGTGGGACATACCGAAGCTCGCCAGCCCTACGGGTGGGAAGCCTGTGAACTAGAAGGCCTCGGGGCCAGGTGTACCTGTTGGAAGACTCTCCTGCCGAAAGAAGCCTCTGCAGATGGAAGACGTCCAAGCGATAGTGTTTAATAAAGGGAACAGGAGTGGTCCAGGTAGCTGCCTGACAAATTTCGTTGAGGGAGGCTTGCGTGGCCCATGCAGTGGTGGTAGCTGCACTGCGTGTAGCGTGTGCAGTGATACGCCGTGGTGGAGGAACAGCGTGCACTTTGTGTGCCTTGGCAATACAAGCTCGAATCCAGCGGCCAGTAGTAGCCGAGGACACCTTGGAGCCCAATGAGGCGGGTTAAAATGAGACGAGTAGAGCCTCAGAACATCTGGTAGGTGCAGTCCACGAGATGTAGATTTTAATAGCTCTGCGGATATCTAGTGTGTGCCATCTGCGTTCTAGTGGGTGAGTCAGTCGGGGACAGAAATTGGGGAGAATAATCTCTTGTTCCCGATGGAATCGGGAGTTTATTTTTGGTACAAATGATGGGTCCAACCTGAAGACAACTCTGTCCGCGTGGATGATACACAGTTCGGGCCAGTAGGATAGGGCCACAAGTTCCAAAATGCAGCGAGCTGAAATAATTGCCTCTAAGAAGGCAACCTTAAGAGATAGGTACCAGAGACTCGAGGTTCGTAAAGGTTCAAATGGAGATTCGATAAGTACCCGTGGTAAATCCCAGGTGTGATAGTGGTGGACCACGGGGGGATGGAGATTTTTTTTTAAAAAAAAATTATTTTATTTTATTTTAAAATTAGATTTATATGCCACCCTTCTCCGAAGACTCAAGGCGGCTTACAGTGCGTTAAGCAATAGTCTTCATACTTTTGTATATTTTAATCAAAGTCAGCTTATTGCCCCCACAACTGGGTCCTCAATTTACCTACCTTAGAAAGGATGGAAAGCTGAGTCAATCTTGAGTCTGGTGAGTCCCAAACTGGTGCAATTGCAGACAGCTGGATGTTAATAACAGGCTTTAGTCTGCTTATTAGCCTGTTGAGCTATCCAAGGCTCTTTTTAAGAGATTACGGACTCCACGCAAAACCTGTGAATGGATGGGTGATGAGACAGCGGTGCTCCGTCCCTAGGTGACAACTATGTGGAGAGGGTGGCAACATGGCGTTTGAGCATGTTGAGTGCCAGTCCTTTCTGGAAACCAGAGAGTAGGAAATCCAGAACCTGCGGGACAGAAGCTGACAAAGAATTAATTTCGCGTCAGAACATCAAGAGATAAATACCTTCCAGGTGAGGTTGTAGATGGTGGACTGCTTTCTGTCTGCCTGCATAGCGTGGATTACATCCTCGGAGTAGAGCGCTGCCCTCAGGAGGAACCCTTCAAGAGCCAGGTGGTCAGATTAAGCCAGTGGGGTACTGGATGGTCGATGACCCCCTGACTGACACTCGTTCTGGGGGAATCCACCAAAGACAAGATGTCGTGAGGGCAATTAGGTCCTAAAACCACTGGTCTCCTTGGCCAGTGGGGGGAGACCAGAATGACCTCCACCTCCTCTGCTACGATCTGGCGAATCACCCATGGTATTACTGCTACGGGTGGGAAAGCGTAGAGGAGCCCCGGTGGCCAGGGGCAGCAAAGGGCATCCATGTTCTCAGCTCCCGGAGATGGGTGGCGAGAGAAGAAGCGGGGGAATTGAGCATTTGCAGGGGATGCGAATAGGTCTACCAGAGGTTGTCTGAATTGGTGGCAAATGTCTTGGAAGAGATCGGGGTGAAGATGCCACTCTGACGCATCCACCTCGTCTGGCTGAGGAAGTCCACCTGAAGGTTGTTTTTGCTGGCGATGTGGTCTGCCTGCAGAGAGATGAGGTGAGCCTCCACCCACCTTCCGACCTGGAGAGCCTCCTGCATCAGAGTCCTGGAGCTCATCCCTCCCTGGCGATTTACGTGGGCTTTCGCCGCTACGTTGTTGGTGAGTATTAAAATATGTTGTCCCTGAATGGTCTTTTGGAAGGACAGAAGGACCAGGCGGATCTCATGGAGTTCTAGAAGATTGATGCTGGACTGCGACTCCTGTGGTGATCAATGACCTTGAGCTCCTTGAGGACCCAAGTTGCTCTCCATCCGTGCGGACGGGCATCTGTCGTGATGACGATTGGTTGGGTGTCCATGAAAACGCACCCCTTGTCCAGGACTGGGGATAGCCACCAGCACAGTGAACGCCAAACTGACAGAGGGACCCTGATTTTGGTTTGGGAAGCAGCAGTTTTGGCTCGCTGGTGTGGTAGCAGCAACTATTGGAGGCTGCAAGCATGCAGCTAAGCCCATGGCACGATGTTTATTCATGATGCCAGTTTCCCTAACAGTTTTGAGAGGTTGAGTGTGATCACTATCAGCTCCAGGAGGATTTGATGGATGAGTAGTTTCAGATTGTCCCTCCTTTCGTGAGAAAGAAAGACTTGTCCTGTCTGGGTGTCGATAATCGCCCCCAAATGAGTTAGTCGGGTTTGGGGCACTAATCGGCTCTTGGGAAAATTGACTAAGAACCCGTGCTCCTGTAAGAGCTGCAAAGTCAAGTGTAAGTCTGCCTGCGCCCTGGAGAGAGTGGGGGCCTGGACCAAGATGTCATCCAGGTAGGCTTGAAGCCGCACCGGGACGGACCATAGATGGGCCACCAGGGCTGCTAAGACTTTGGTGAAGCTGCGCGGGGCCGATGCCAGGCCGAATGGAAGGGCATGATATTGGAAGTGGCACCTCGCATAGCTGAATCTTAGGTAACACAAGTGGGCCAGCGATATCGGGATGTGTAGGTAGGCCTTGGAGAGGTCTATGGAGGCTATAAAGTCCCTGGGCCTGATCCCTTCCAGAATGGACCTTAAAGTATTCATTTTGAACCTCCTGTAGATGAGATGTGAATTTAGTGATTTCAAGTTTATTATCGCTCTCCAGCCCCCAGAGCGTTTCGGCACCATGAATAGGCTCATGGAGCTTGCCATAATGTTGTATGGCAAGCTCCATGAGCCTGCACTTGCAAAGGGAACTGGAGACAGGGCATGGTACAAAGTGGGTTGGAGGGATGGAAAGGAATTCCAATGGAAGTCCAAATTCAATGATGTGGAGGACCCATTGGTTGGTCATAATGTGGCCCATCTGTCTACAAAGAGGCTCAGCCTGCCCCCTATGGGTGCACTGAGGGGTGAGTCACTTCTGGCGGTGGAACTGATGACAGCCAGTTCCATGAAATGACCGTTTCTGGGTCCGAAGGATTTTGGTTTGTCCCGAAAGGAACCCCTATCTTGTTGGCGAAAGGAACCCTGAGAGTAAGGGCACTGGCCCGAGGTCTCTTGTGGAAAGAAATGGTAAGGCTGTTTACAGTAGTAAGGGGTGGCCCTGCGGTCTGCCCGTCTAGTGACAGAAGGCAATACCTTCTTCCTATCCTTGTCTTCGACCAATAAAGGTATGAGGGAGTCACCAAATAATTTAGACCCCGTGTACGGGGCTGCAGAGAGACATCGTTTGGCCTTGAGATCAGCTGGCCATTAGCGTAGCCATAAAAGTCACAGCGAAGTAACCAAAGCTGCTAGTGCTCAAGAGGCGTACTTGGTCGTATTGAGCATGACATCGGATACAAATTGGATGCCTGCAATAATTTTGTTAAGGTCCTGATGGACTCGGACTTCCTAGGAAGGTAAACAAGCTTGTAGCTGTTACCTTCAGGGAGGAACGGGAAAAGGAGGAGGCCGCAGAGGCGGCTTGTATCGCCCACGCCGAGGCCCGGTGAGCCTTCTTGAAGGACAGGTCAAACTTTCTGTCCTTGGGCTTAAGGCCCTCAGATGTATCACCTGAGATGTAGGGGGAGGGGGAAGCAGGGCTGTCCACTGAAAGTACCTGCAGAATGTTAGAGAGCGCAGGATCCATGTTGTAATTATGACGATCTGTGCCACTGGGTGTCGGGAGAGATGCTGGAATAGACCATTGTTTCTGGACGATGTCTGTGAATAATTTGGGCGCCAGAAGGAAAAAGTTGTTCAGCAACTGGTTCTGAGAAGATACCATGCCTAGCAGAAGATGAGACAAGATTGGTGGCAGGATCCAATAAGCCCGATGTAATTTTGGCTTTGTGCAAGAGTGATTTAAAGAGGCCTTGTGGGAACAGGTCCGTGAAGGCCGAAACATCTGGAGGAGCTCCTTCATTGTCGGAGATATCAGTGTCTCTCTGTGGGTCGTCCTCCAGGCCGAGGTCAGGGCTGCCCCTTTGATCTTATTGGGGATCGATCAGGAGACCCAGTCAGGCTTGCCGACGGGGAGACTCGGGACCTTCTGGAATGCAGGCTCTCCGATACCAGAGAAGCTGAACGGTGCTGTCTAATGCCTGCTGCGATGCTATGTAAGATGGCGTTGGCAATCAGATGCTGGATCGTTGCAGGAAGATCCTCCAGGGCCAAAGTGTCGGAACCGTGTGCAGCCGATGAAGCAGGTGGGTTCTGAGATACAACTGAACAGGCAAAGAGGTCCCCCTTTGGCTGGTCCTTGGAGGAAGGAGAGGTGGCAGACTGGCCAGGTCTTTCTGGTGATAAGGCACCAGGTTGTCCTCTGCCTCCTGGTTTTGGACACTGGATTTAGGACAGAGCGAGGTGGCTTCCTGCGCAACTCGTTCCCTCTCTGCCAATTGGAATTGTTGCTCCAAGATTTTTTGTTTCTGTTGGAGTTCCTTCAGGTCGCTTCATGGGCCCTGGTGGGATCTCCTGCCTGAGGCAGATTTAGCAGTGGCCTTGCGGCCATGCTTGGTCTTGACATCTAGTGCCTGATCAGCCATGAAGGACATTAAGGAAAGGCACAATATCTCAGCCTGGGAGAATCAATGGGTGGCTTTCCCAATGTAGGGGAAGATGCCAGCACCAAATGGCTGCTTGGGAGGGCAGTAATAACTGGAGTAGTGTTGAGATTGCTTACCAAGCTCCAGAGCCCTTAAAATGGCCACCGTGACAATAACTGCCCTTGAATAGCCATTAATTAGGCTTAGACAAAATGACCGGCACTGTAAAATGGTTGCTCCACAAGGGATGCGAGCCACAAGGGAAAGGTAGAGTCGTCGCTAACAAAGACCTCAAGGAAATGTTACTTGGGGTTTGACTGTCACTGTGGAGCAATGCGTGCAGTGCCTTTTTTAATTAGGCGCGAACTGTTCGCGCTCATGCCTGTCAGCTGTGACGCGGTAGCTGTGACAGACAGCTCATGCCTGTCAGCTATGACGCGGTAGCGGCATGGCAATGGTGAACGCACGACCATATGCCCTGTGGCAATATTGAAGGCGGTCAGCCAGACGCATCCCTCAATGGGCGAATTGAAGTGTCCCGGCATGCTAGCTCTAATCAGCTTTAGAGTGCTGCGTGGGCATTGGCAGCATTGGCGGCGTTGGCATTTTCAGCCTTAAACTGAAGTGGCCAGCTCATACAGCACAGATGATCAGATCTGAAGAATTTCGCTAGAATGGAGGAAAATTGTCCTAAACTAAGGTCAGGAGTGAGAGGATTCAGATAAATCGTCTGGTCAGATCTACTGAGTCGAATAAACTGGAGACGAGGGAGGCGCAGGAGGCATGGCCAAAACAATTCAACTCAGTGACTGGCCAGACCAACTGGATCATCCCACTCCTGACCCACTCCACAGCCTCCTGGGAGAAGCAAAGAGTTAACCATGCAAAGCCGGAAAGAGCTATGGAAGGGGCTGCAATGGGGGAAGGACATGCTCATGGTGGTGTGGGGTGATAGGGGCTCGGTAGGCGGACGGTCACCCTGTGGACGGATTATGTTGTTCGGTTGCCTGCTGTCGCTAGATGGCACATCTGGGTGACGTGACAGTTCACGCAGTTTGTGGGGCTGGAGACCCAGAAGGGTAGCCAATTGGAAGCCTGGCTATTTAAACGGCGTTGGGTTGCAGTGGATTCCAATGCCGACTTTGTGTTATCGCCTATTGAACTCAGCGTTGTCTGCGGCAGACCTGGAGAACAAATAAACCTGTTTCCTGTTCAACGCTTTATTGGTCTGCAGCGTGGTTTGTTGAAGTGCCCAGATTTGTTGAGCAATCTGAGAGAAAGTTGGTGTTTTCACTGTATTGAGCACCACGAGCCAGAAAGGATGGCTGAGGGCACAACAGATGTGTCACCAGTTCCGAGAGGCGGAGGAGGACACCATCATCCTGGATATGCTTGAAGTGCAGAGCGCCAGTGATCCTCCGGTGGTTCGGCTGAAAGAAAGGAAGACTCAACGAGCGGAGAGTGCCAGTGAAGCTTCGCATGACATGGACCATAACGCACAACGGAAGGCGGGGGGTTGGGAGGCAAGCCAAGCAGCTTCACAGTCAAGCCAGCCAGCGTCAGATGGGAGAGATGCACAAAGAACTTGAGGCACCAGTCCCCCACCCATGTGGCGGTCTGAGGTGTGGCCAGAACAACACCAACTGTGGGGGCCTCCCCTGATACAAGCCTCTTTTGACGGTAGCACTGACAGAGTGTCCATTTTCCTAAGCCAGATACTTAGCCATATGGACTTGTATGGCGGTATGTATCCCTCACAGTGGGCTATGGTCATTGCTATCTCTGCAATCTTACATGAGGAGGTAGCCAATTGGGTTGCAGATCTCCATAGTGAGCACGCCAAACAGTTAGCCGATGTTGGCTTGTTTCTGGAGGCTTTAAGAGCACGTTTTGAAGATAGTGTGAGAGTCCAGGTAACTGAAGGAGAGCTACTGGCCTTGAAACAGAGAGGCTGTCTGGCCAAAGAATACATAAAAGAGTTTTGCACTTTAGCTGGGAGACTTTGCTCCTGGCCTGAACGGTTACTGGTACACCAGTTTCGGTCCGGACTGGATAGGGAAGTGAGGCAGGCATGCG